>CM026116.1:3498433-3529443 GCA_014825825.1 Bombus turneri
AAAAAAAAAAAAAAAAAAAAAAAACTACACAACTGCTCAAACTCAACTGCTACATTCAACGGACTCTACTCAACTGACTCTCTGCAACTGACCAACTCAACTGACTCTACTCGACTCTACTCGACTGCCTCACGTCTTCTGTCTGTCCTCCAGATGTGCCTGACCCATTCCCAGGTAGATCCCCTTCAATTACCTCAATGTTTGTAAAGGGCCACAGGTATGACCCATTGTCAAGTACGTCCCTTTTCCTGATACTGCATATATGGTAGTAATTTAATGTCAATTATTAATACTTCACAGTGTACTGTATAGAAAAACTACTTTGCTATATTTCTCATTATTTGTCTAGGAATATTACAATATTATATCAAGTTTCCTAACTGTTGAAGTGGTCGCCACTTCTAAGAAAACTCTACATCTGGTCTTTAGTTTTCTCAAGCACTGAAGCCATCAACAGCGCATAGACAAAGGACTGTCGAAGACAAACCAAAAACGGTACACGTGTAACATTGGCTTCAGGGTTTTTCAGTTATAGAGTAACACTGCTAGCGTGCGGATCTGGACCAGCTCATATATTGTATTCCTTCTTTGTATTTATACTTCAGATTAAAATATATATATTTTCTATCTTACAATTTATCCACACGTCTCTTTGCATTCATATACACCTAATAACCTCAACACTAACTTTTATAATTACATGCTCCTGGGCTCGTGGCTTCTTTGATAAACCTCTGCTGAGGTCTCAGACAATCGATAAAAAGAGACAATTAGGATACTCGTGTCAAGCATTTCGTGTAATATATTTTTCTAGAATATCAAAATTGCATGTCCAATGCTTCTAAATAAATATTCTACCTGTTTGCTGCGATCGCTAGGCTTGTTAGAATTGCAAACTCTCGTCCTACACCTACGACATAACTATGAAAAGACTGCAAGACAGGGAATTAGATATCAACAGCGATTACATTGCTCAAACAAGTAATTAGAAATAGATAAATAAATAAATGAAGATAATTGTTCAGCTAGGTCATTTCCTCTACATCTAGAATGTGTTCTTGTCTTTTTATTCTCTAGCAGAAGCAAAATGGAAACATAGGTAACACTCGTAAATGTCACCATATAACCACAGTGTTCCTTACCGTGTGAGCAACTATTTCGACAGAGGCAACAATTAGACCGATCTGTACAGGTCTCGCGTTATGTACACCTGCTGTATTTTTCTCTTTTCGCTCCACTGTTCTTTATGCCGCACTGATCGTCGTATCGAGCAACTTGTATTTGCCAATCGAGATTCACATGATCACAAAATCTACGATACTCAACAATGTTTGGACGAACGAAAGCGATTCACTTACCGGAATGAGGAGGCGCGAGGAGCGATCGACTAGAGCTGAAGAAAGGGCGCAGGGATGGCTTGGGCGTGCTACTGACGGACATCGTGTCCAATTCGGGGCCACTGTCTGAAAAATTTTCCAGTTCGTCGAACAGTTCCTCGATTTCCATTTCTGCCCCTTTAACAAATCCAGTTAACGAGTCTATAAAATAATCAATAAGACGATCGGTGAAACATGGCAGAATTTTTCATGTGGTTTCTGTGCTTTGAGATAGCAGTTGATGTATGTGTACTTACCTGACAGCTTTTGCCCGATCTCCTCTTGATCTTGATCGAGGTCCTCAGATACCCTGAACCGTCTTTTCAGCAGTGCTATGAATTTCTGCTTTAGATTTCTTTGCTGCAAGAATAAAGATGATTGTATTGATGATTCTATTGATGATGAAAATCTGGCTATTTGCATTGATGTTTATCGCAGCAATTTTTTTAATATTGTTTAATTAAGATTTGTTTGGCTCGTATGCTCTTGTATAGTTGAGAGAAAGGAATTATTATTGTTTTAATATTAATATAATATTAGAATGTTATATCGTATGGTTGTAATTGAACTGTGTAAAATTTGTGCAAAATTGCATAGAGTACATATAATATGAAAATATATATGAAATATATAGTGTAGTGATTTCTATAATATTTGGTAGGTAGAGAACAATTTTCTGTTCTATTGTCTTATTTATTATACTTTTTTAAATTATATTCTTGATAATATGAATTTGTATAAAAGTTTGTAGTCTAGTTATAATATTAAAATATTTTCATTTTTTCGACAGGGTTATAGTTTAGTTAATAACTATTGTCTTTTTTTCGTTAATGCATTTTTTAATTCTTGGACATAAATATGTACTCATTCAGGATATTTATAAATCCATGAATGAACTATATTTGGCACATAGTAAATCAGAAAATTGTATGTACCTTTGTTACTATAATCGAAATTGTAGAAAAATCTCTGTATACTGGGTTGACTCGTAGCAAAGCAAAACTAATTAGATTTTTGAAAATTATTCATTAACAAATGAAATACTGTGACGTAGATATTTCAATTTACTGTGGCTCTTGAGAGAAAATATTTATTGGGTTGATCAGAAAGTTCGTTTCTGTTTTCGTAGCAAGATAAATCTGTGTTTAAACAATGTATATTAACTTTAATTTAATCCAATTGTAAGCTGGGATTGTTGATTAATCAACAGTTAACTGTAGAGAATGAAACAATTTTTGGAAATACTTGTTTCTTGTTGACCTGGCAGAAGTTCACAAATGGTTCACCAAAACAATACAAAAGTTCGAACAATATTTATTATCTTAATTCAATTCAATTGTACCTGGTATTGTTCACTAGTTAATAATTAATTGTAGAGTGTGAAACAATTTTTGGAAGTACTTGTTTCTTGTTGGCCTGGCACAAGTTCACACATGGTTCACCAAAACAACACAAAAGTTTAAACAATATCTATTATCTCAATTCAATCCAATTGTAACCTGGTATTGTTGATTAGTCAACAATCAATTGCAGAAAATGAAACAATCATCTTTGGAAGTACTTGTTTTCTGTTACCCTGATACAAGTTGACAAATGGTTCATCAAAACAACGCAAGTGTTTGAGGTATTAACCTCAAGTTAATTTAATTGTAATCTGGCATTGTTGATTAGTCAACAATCAATTGCAGAAAATGAAACAATCATCTTTAGAAGTATTTGTTTCTTGTTGGCCTGGCACAAGTTCACATATGGTTCACCAAAACAGCGCAAGAGTTTGAACAATGGCTGTTAATCTTAATATAATTCAACTGTAACCTGGTATTGTTGATTAGTCAACAGTCAATTGCAGAAAATGGAACAATCATCTATGGAAGTATTTGTTTCGCGTTGGTTTGGCACAAGTTCACACATGGTTTATCAAAACAACGCAAGTGTTTGAGGTATTAACCTCAAGTTAATTTAATTGTAAGCTGGGATTGTTGATTAATCAACAGTTAACTGTAGAGAATGAAACAATCCCTGAAAGTACTTGTTTCTTGTTGGCCTGGCACAAGTTCACACATGGTTCACCAAAACAACGCAAGTGTTTGAGGTATTAACCTCAAGTTAATTTAATTNGTAAGCTGGGATTGTTGATTAATCAACAGTTAACTGTAGAGAATGAAACAATCCCTGAAAGTACTTGTTTCTTGTTGGCCTGGCACAAGTTCACATATGGTTCACCAAAACAACGCAAGTGTTTGAGGTATTAACCTCAAGTTAATTTAATTGTAAGCTGGGATTGTTGATTAATCAACAGTTGACTGTAGAGAATGAAACAATCCCTGAAAGTACTTGTTTCTTGTTGGCCTGGCACAAGTTCACATATGGTTCACCAAAACTACGCAAGTGTTTGAGGTATTAACCTCAAGTTAATTTAATTGTAAGCTGGGATTGTTGATTAATCAACAGTTAACTGTAGAGAATGAAACAATCCCTGAAAGTACTTGTTTCTTGTTGGCCTGGCACAAGTTCACATATGGTTCACCAAAACTACGCAAGTGTTTGAGGTATTAACCTCAAGTTAATTTAATTGTAATCTGTCATTGTTGATTAGTCAACAATCAATTGCAGAAAATGAAACAATCATCTTTAGAAGTACTTGTTTCTTGTTGGCCTGATACAAGTTCACAAATGGTTCACCAAAACAACGCAAGACCACATTGGTCGGACAAAAACTGTTGCAACATCGAAAGGAATTGGTGCACACATTCATCGAAAACAACACTCGCAAAGGGGACAACACATCCTCCAGTTTGGCCGTAAAAGCGGAACTTTCCGTTCAACCCAATAAAATTCGCGTGGTAGACAACATATATATTAATGATACATTCATCATACACAAATAAAGAAACAAATTACGCATGTAATTCAATTCACGTACCCTGGCGTTGGGCGGAATCTTCGCCCGGGTCTTTCGTCTGTGTCCCATCTCAAGAGTTGGCTCGCTGTCGCTGCCTTCCGCTTCGCCCTCTGAGCTGAACTCCTCCTCCTCGTCGCTATACTCGGGGCAGAGCCTCTCGTTCGGGTCGTTCATCAGTCTTTTGTCCTGGTCGACCGGCTGTGAGCTGAGCGCGACCACGCTCACGCGGGCTAACACAACCGAGTGGCCGCCGTACTTCTCCGCCTTGTCAGACACTAGCTCCAGCTCCAGGTCCATCTGCTTCTGGAGAACCTGTGCACGCACGCAGGTGTAACAATTCGATGAGAAACGAGTTGCTTTTTTCCAGCCTAGTCACATGGCAGCCGGCTGCTTTTGTTTCACGTGGACGAATCTGAATTTACAGAATGACACGCCGAAGAGAGGTTCGGTTAGGATGCCAAAGACGTCGATACCGATTTTCTTTTTAATTCTAAAGCTCACGAGTAGAACTAAAATACGTGGAGAAACGATCGTGTGCGAGTATAGTTATGTTATCGCAGGGTTTAAGCATAAGAGGCTGTTGCCTCGAAGAGGATGTTCACGGCGCAGATACTGTACATGGACAATAAATTCGTTGGAAACCCCATAGGGAACAATACGTATTTAAACAATTTTTATTTTACGAGAATATCGAGAATGTGTTTCATTTTGATAAATTTTAATACAATGGCTATTTACTGTATATATATATGTAATAATTATAATTTAGGTTTTCGAGCATTACTCGATTACTTATTGATTTACATTTATTGGTTTATCGACTAATCGAATCTGTTACGTGGATTATGGAATAGAACAATCATCTGCCAGATTATGCACAGTGCAATACTTTCCACAAATTCTTCGTTTTAAATTTAATAGTATGCATTATATATATGTATCATTGCAACAGTAAATAAAAATAAATCTGTTTCAAAGAAGATAGTTCAATTGGTGCACATAAAAAAATATATTTTTTTCATTTTGCAAATTAACACTAGAATTACCATATCAGTCAAATTGACAGGTTTTATAATTTTATTTTAAAATTCCTACTTCATGTTATATTTTTTCCCACATTGATATTATGACTTTCGCAATGATAATTAAAAGAATAATACAATGAATTTTATTTTGTTTTTTATGTATTCAAACTGGAAATAATTTTGTATCAAGGTTACTTATACCAATACCAATGAAAATGGCTGCTACTTGTCAAAGTGTACAAGAGTCCTGCAATCTGCTTATCGAATCCCAATTAACTAGTTTCCTCGTTTTCTACTACTTGCTACACATTTTTCAAATTTTTACTGTGTATCATTCGATATGACGATATCAGTTATCAGGAAAATTCCCAAACGATCACTAGATCACCAGGTGCCAACATTAGAAATACCACACCAGTCAAAATGGCTGGTTCTACAATTTTATAAATGTGGCAACCCTGTTTGGGGATCATGGTCCCAGATGGATTAATACTACCAAAAGTGTACTACATAACATGGAATTGCTACCGTAAGAAAATAATAAATCAATGAATATAAAAATATTCTATCATTACGTATTTTTTAAAAATCAGTCATTTTCACTGGTTTTGGTAGAAATAGCTTCGTGTTAGCTATCGGTAGTTCCAGTGTTAATCGATTCATAGTACATCTGCAACATCTTTTACAATTTCTTCCACACGCACGCTAAGGCAGCCGTAAATGCCTCTGATTTCGTAGAAAAATAAATAACAACAAAAAACAGTATTTGTTCTGTGCCAGTTTGGTCAACGTAGGAATAGAACCAACAGATAAGCTGGGACGTCGTTTGAACGTAAATGATACGTAGTTTCGATTTCAAAGACACATGAGAACTTGTACGGTTCGTTACAAAGAATCAGTGAGAGAAAAAGCGAAACGTAGGTCGTCGCAGCCTACACGAGACGATCAGACAAAGGAAATTTCAAACGACGATTCTCGAGAAGAATATTCTTCTGTATCTTGTATTTATCGTATGTTCGTGTATTTATCGAAAAAAATTGCTTTTTACCTGAGCCATGTTGATAACTCCCTCGGCTAGTGTTTTGTACCCGAGCATCGTGCGATTTTTATAGCGTTTTCTCCTCTGCAGTTGTATCAGCAGCTTGTTGCCGTCCCTCTTGAGGAAATGCGGATACTGAAGCGCGAATTGCAGCTCCAGCTCGGTGTCCAACATGCCACCGGTTGGGATGGCCATCTCGTTGGAGCGCAACGTCCTCTTCGAGCTCTGCATCTTCACTGCGATGCTAATCGATGTTAAATCGGAGCCTAATGGCCGTAAAATCACCAGCCGCGTCAAGGTCAACGAGCATAGCCTAAACAAATTGCAAAAGAAATATTCGCTTTAGATTTTGCAAATAGTTGATAATAAAAAAATATATATTTTTTCTTAACTAATTAAAAAGCCAAGAACTGAAATAAAATATTAGGTTGGCAACTAAGTGATTGCGGATTTTGTCATTACTACCAATGTTAGAATTTCACTCGTTCGCTACGTAAGTATTTGCATGGAAATTTAGTTTGGGATTTCAGTACGCTAACTTTTGCCAGGTACATGAAAAGCACGTAACTTTCTAGTGAAAGTTTTGTTGAGCTAAGCGTAAGCCGCGTACGCAAAATTTTGTTAACGTACACGCGAGCAAATTTGCCGCGGAAACTATGTGTTCGTGGCACATGTTGCGTGCGCATAAAAAGAGCGCCAACTTCACGAACGGCCGAGTAGAATAAATAACGAACATTGTAATTATCAAATTATCGATTCAGTGTTTTTCTTTCTTCTTTTTTCTGTTTTAGATAGGCAGCGTCACAGTTGACGTGATTATCAGAATTTTAATTTAATTTAATTATCAGAAACGCTGCAAGTGTGAAAATTGAACAATTTCCCTTTACTTTAGCACAGAAATTATGAAGAATTGTGAAGAAAATGTTTTGAATAGCGCGATCGCCCTTTGTAAATTGTTATTAATACGCTGCTGATTTTGATGCAGTCAAATCGTGTCGAAATGTTCAACCTATACGTAGGAAACGTGTCACATTGTATAATATAAGGTACGCGTCAAATAACGCAGGTTACACATATGCACAGAATAATTTAAATAGAAGCGGAAAAAGAAATTTGAAGACAGAATATGACTACTAAGCCGTAGATTTTTACTCGATTGAAACGTGTTCGAATATTCAACTTATTATATATATTATAAATTATAATTAGAAAATATGTGACATTACGTAAGATGAATGGCAAATAGCGTGGAATACATACATTGTGTATATGAATAGGATAAATATAAAACACAAATATGAAAGAGAAATATAAATAGAATAAGACAAATTGCAAAATGTAGAATACCTACACATACATACACATACATACATATTACATTGACATATGAATCAAATTCATACATATACCTACATTTATTGGTAACGTTTTTAGGTTAGGTTAAGTTTAGATTAGGTTCATTATCTGGTAATGACAAAATCCGCAATCACTTAATTGCCAACCTTATGGTTATCGTTGGACTGCGGATTCTTATGCATTTGAAGAAGATTAAAAAATTGCAAGAACGTACAAAGTGCACGTAACATGCGAAAATATAAGAAACTCGTTCAAAGTGAAGCAGTTATTACAACGTCTAACGGGTGAGATGAATGTTTACATAGGTTCCACCTCTGCACTTACGTTAATAAAAATAAAAACAAAAATCCGCAGTCTAATTATGAGAATTTGCGTTACGATAAATAACATGTTTTCCAAGGTCGTTTAAGAAGAATTAATTTACACACCGAAGGAGATCGTTCGGTGTCATGAAACCTAACTGAAGTGTACATATTTCAATTTCTTTAAATTAAACAAAATTCTATGGATGCGTCTACCATGCAGAATTCTTGAAATTTTCAATGTCGAATGGTAACCAACATTTCTTCATCGAAGTCGACGAAATTTTTCTCCTATCTGTTGATCGCGTGACATAAATCGGTACGAAATCCACTTTTACGCGATTAACCACTGTTGTATACGTCCCTTAAACGTATTCAAGGAATTCAAATTGTCCCTCTTACACTTCGTACGAACTGATAAACTGATTGTACGATGATTATTATACGAAAGTATCAAGAATCATGCATTGCTGCTAATAGATTAATAGAATTTGCTGGAATTAGAAATAGATATGTAACATGTTTATTTACATGGTTTATGTAAAATATGCGAAATCTACGTAATATGAAAAATACGAAAACTAAAAATCCGTAGTCCGGTTATTAATAACGTTACAAGATGTGTATCGTAATGTCATCTCTGTAGAAATCAACTCAAAGAGCCAATAAACATTAATCAATTGTTTCTTGGCTTTTGTTTATGCCATCTGTCCAAAACGAATGGAACGAATGAGTTTTCTTTACAACTGAGACGAAAGGTGGCACTAACGTGCTTTACATCTACAGATACACTTTCCTCTTTCATGAATTTGGCCTAGATCGATGCACAAGTTTTCTGTTACTATTGAAAAAGTTGTTTCTCGTCGCTGAGCAGCGTTTTCTGCCAGCACTCGTCAATTATCGACGATTACGACGTAATTAACAACGTAATTGTAACACTTTACATTAGCTTCCATCGTTTAATTACATACCTGATTTATAGGAACTGCGAAAATGAAGTTTGTCAATATAAAAAGAGAAGATAAATTAGTATAAAAACAGAAGCTAGTACGTGTAAGTTTTAGAAATACATTTTTAATAGAAAAGAATAATGACGTTTCAAAAACAAATTTAATTTCTGTAATTTTATACCTGATTTATGTAAATCGCGAAAATGAAGTTTGTTTGAATGACGTTTCAAAGACAAAAATAATTTATTCCATATCGGTGCCGCTGTCCTAATTCAAAACACTCAATTTTTTCTTTTTAAAATTGCTACGAACGTATCATCTTCATCGCTTGAAATATTTGCAAATTCGACGTCATTTTCGTCCTTCATCTTCATTTCCTAACACGATACCTTCTCAATCTTTTCTTTCACCAAGTTTTCCTAAATTTGTTGATATCGTCGCTACGACATTTCATTGAATTTTGTCGAAATTTTAAGGTTCGTTGAACATTTCCACTTTTAAATAAAAGAAAAATATATTTTCTGGCTGCGCACGAAAACTGCATCGTGAAATGCACTTTACCACGTAAGAAACAGACTCGCGTAAATTGACCATCGGTTACATCTTTACTGACACTTTACTGACCGCTAGCGGTTCAACAGCATACGCACGTCCGATCGGCAACTCAGGCGCAGATTCTCCCTGGCGCCGCCTCTGTTTCGGTTTAGACTCTCCAATACCATTCTTTTCGTTCATCGCGGATGATAAGTTTTTTAAATTGGTTTAAAACTGTGGGAGCTTACAAAGCAACGCAACTAACGCAACTGAGCAATGTACCTTAGTACTAAATAATAAATTACTGCTCAAATAATGGGAAAGATTATCGACGACAAAAAGTCGATTAATAAGCTATCAGTCGGTAAGCGTTGGCGATAAAAAGCCGATTAATACGGTATCGCTCGGTAAGCATCGGCGACAAAAACCGATTAATCGGTTATTGGTCGATAAAGTGTTAACTCATATTATGCGCTTCAAACCATAATTGACCATGAAACACCATTAAACACCATTATCGTTGTAAGATAAATAGAAAATAAACCAGAATAACTCAATCTGCAGTAATTGTCAATCACAAACCTTCGATACGATAAACTAAACACGACAATGTGCTCGTAATAAATCGGTGAAATTTATCGGCTAATAAAAGATATTCAACGAGCCAAATCGGCGATATTTTATTGGAATATCGCAGCTTATCGGTAGACATTTGACGCTGTTCGACGAAATTTATGGTGGTCGACAGGGGCTCGTTTCGAAGTGTTACAAGTGGACAGTTTTATTGCTATTGGTAATCGAGGTCGCGTAGCATATTTAAAATGACTGATGGAAGTCGTGAGATTTGTACAGAAAATGTAGGATAAGAGGTTCTTCGTCAGAAAGTTTCAAACTTTCGCTCAACTTCTTGCTGCTTTGTGATAGTTGCAACACAGTTGCAAGTGGTTCAAGTGCGAGGTTTTAGTGGCACACCTGACTAGCTGCTAAGCGTTTTCCCTTCGATTTTAATATACAGGGTGTTCATTATTAGCTGGGCATTTTTCTCGAGAACGATAGATGTGTATGTGTAATGTAAGTGTTCTTGTAAAATAAGTATAACGTTTTTCGTGTGAAAATAAGAAAAAACGTAGAATAAAACTTGTTCATCCGAGGCTGAAGATAAAGTTTATAAAAAACAAAATTCGAATGTGTTTAATTAAAAATCGAGCTGGCACAAGCGGCAAATTTTCAACATTTATTTTGTCTCGGAAACCAAGCGTCTAGAAAATTAAAATATACTCGTAAACTTTGCGAAATGAAGAAATGGTAACATTTTCTGCTACGACGAATATACTCGTCACGCGCATAAAGCAGTTACAATTCGCTGTTTAAGTTGCAATTTTAATGACAATTAAAATATATTCGTAAACTTTAACATGTTTCTTAGTATTTGCAGGCCGAGATGAAATAAAACGATCAAATAAAAACATATAAATAATTATTATGAAAAAATTGTACATATAATATGAAACAAAGTATTTCCTTTGTTTTCTGCGAAGAAACGATTAAGGCAGAAATATTCGTGTAATTAAAAATTTTGTTATATTTATTATACGTAGTACTATTATATATATTATTATTCATTATTTATTATATAATATTATACGTAACGTTTATGTACCTACAAAGAGGTGTGTGTGCGTGTAAGAGGAAAAAGCAGCTTCAGAAAATTAAGCAGAAATAGAAATTTATTAATAGAAATATAAAAATAGAAATTTATTTAATAGAAATAGAAATTTACGTAAAAGGGATTACAACTTTTAATTCAACTTTTCCCTCCTATCCACATACTTTCTAAAATATTTATGATAACATGAAGAGTCAAGATTTCTTCGGCGTGGAGTTTCCACCCCTAGGACCGTTCCACTGCTCAGAGAAAATTGTTTCCTGTTTAGCATCTTATGAGCTACATTTGCCAAGTTTCAAACTTTTCTCAATCTTCCAGTTGCCAAACCTTCCCCTTGCCAGTTAAAGAGTTCTTCACTCAAATAGCCCAAGAAGCTTCACGATGTACGTTATTATCCAGTAAACCAAAGCTCGGAAAAAATAAAAAAAACTCGATCAATAACCTAAAAAGGAATTTTCCCTGGAAACAATGAGAAAATCTCTTCGGATGAAAAAAATTCAACGATATAATGCAAATAATAGAAGAATCGAGACTTTCATCCTCCTTCGCTCGACCGATCCTCACGTATCTTTTTTCCACGTAATTTCCATCGGTGAAACTTAGAAAGGCGGATCGAAGATTGAGAAAGAAAGCCCTGAGCTATGAGACAATTTGTATCGAAAACGAGCGGAGGATCTCGCGGAGGCTGCTGCTGAGCGTTTGCTTTGCAGAAACTCCGCGATATATTGTATGATTTTGGCAAGCTACATAGTACGATGTGTAAAACATTAAAGAAAATCTCGTAACGATGTATAATTGACAATATATGCAATTTTCACGTGTAAATTATGTAAATCTCGTAAGACAATTAAAACTAATAAAAAAGAAAAAATATTGCATTAATAAAAATATGTGTCTGTATTTTGTATTGTATATGTATCCTACTGTATTTTGTATTGTATATGTATCTTACTGTATTTTGTATTGTATATGTATCTTACTGTATTTTGTATTGCATATGTATCTTATTTTATTTTGTATCGTATATATATCTTACTTTATTTTGTATCGTATATGTATCCTACTGTATTTTGTATTGTATATGTATCTTCCTGTATTTTGTATTGTATATGTATCTTCCTGTATTTTGTATGGTATATGTATCCTACTGTATTTTGTATTGTATATGTATCCTACTGTATTTTGTATTGTATATGTATCCTACTGTATTTTGTATTGTATATGTATCTTACTGTATTTTGTATTGCATATGTATCTTCCTGTATTTTGTATTGCATATGTATCCTACTGTATTTTGTATTGTATATGTATCCTACTTATTTTGTATTGTATATGTATCCTACTGTATTTTGTATTGTATATGTATCTTCCTGTATTTTGTATTGTATATGTATCTTCCTGTATTTTGTATGGTATATGTAACCTACTGTATTTTGTATTGTATATGTATCTTACTGTATTTTGTATTGTATATGTATCTTACTGTATTTTGTATTGCATATGTATCTTCCCATATTTTGTATTGTATATGTATCTTACTGTATTTTGTATGGTATATGTATCCTACTGTATTTTGTATTGTATATGTATCCTACTGTATCTTGTATTGTATATGTATCTTCCTGTATTTTGTATTGTATATGTATCTTCCTGTATTTTGTATGGTATATGTATCCTACTGTATTTTGTATTGTATCTCACTTATTTCATGTATCATGTACATGTACATGTATTGTATTTTAAACATTCATATTTCAATTATTACAGAAGCAATATGTTGCTTCTGATGATTTCTTCCGTCTCCGCAATTTATTATATAATTATGCCAAGTTACATAGTACAATGTATAAAATGTTAAAGAAAATCTGGTAACAATGTACAATTGGCAATATATGAAATTTTCACGTGCAAATTATATAAATCTCGTAAGACAATTAAAACTAATAAAAGAGAAAGAAAGTTGCATTAATAAAAATATGTATCTGTATTTTGCATTGTATATGTATTGTATCTTATTTATTTCACATATTATGTACATGTACATGTACAGTACTTTAAATTAGTATTTGAAATTTTAAACATGTATAGTATTTAAAATTATTATTTTAAATTGTAAACATCCATATTGCAACATATAAAGTAAATTACGTTGTTTGTAACGGTATTGCCTGATGATATACGATATTTGTCTCTGCCTTTCTCATAGTTTCTTTCGTCTGCACGATTTATTGTATGGTTATAGCAGCCACAGTGTACAAAATGTGGAAGAAAATGGCACGGGGAAGCGATTCCAGTTGGATAAATAAATCTGAGGACACGTAGAAGAGGCGGCACAATACGGTGCAGAGTAACTTTCGTTGAAAAAACAAGCCGAAAATTGAAGGCACCAGTTGGTATTTGGAAGATCGTGGCTCGAGAGAAAACACGAATCGAACAAGTGAACAAAGAAATTGCTACGAAAATAGAACTTGTACACTGAAAAATAAATTTCTCGATATATAGAATATATTCACGAGGGAGGAAATCAATAGCGTGGAATGATTTCCTCTTTCCTGAAAAAGCATTTCCTCTTCACTGGAAATAATTAACGTGATATTTTAATTATTGACGTCTATCTGTTTTACATTCAATTTTGCGAAGAAATAATTCGCACATACTAACATCAGATAATTGTTATACTTTCAACATCGCGAAAATTGTACGCGATTTTTATTGGGTTGGCAACTATGTGATTGCGGATTTTGTCGTACCACCTAATGACAAAATCCGCAATGACTTAGTTGCCAACCCAATGAATTATTCCAAAGGTTTCTGGCATTCCATAGGAAAATAATTAGATGCGCAATATTTTTTTTTATTATTTTATTGAATTATGTGTGATCCATTTTGCAATAACAGAATAACATTTGTATATTATTAATAGTATTATTTGCAATTCTGATAATTTTACATTATTTTCTAGCGATAAAATAAAATGGATGGTACATAATTCGATAAAATAATAAAGGAGAAAATATGGTGCATCTACGTTGGCAACTAAGTGATTGCGAATTTTGTCATTAGGTGGTACGACAAAATCCGCAACCACATAGTTGCCAACCCAATGAATTATTCCAAAAGTTTCTGACATTTTGTAAGGAAATAATTAGATGCGCAATATTTTCTTTTTTTATTATTTTATTGAATTATGTATGATCCATTTTGCAATAATAGAACAAAATTTGTATATTATTATTAGTATTATTTGCAATTCTGATAAAATTACATTATTTTCTAGCGATAAAATAAAATGGATGGTACATAATTCGATAAAATAATAAAGGAGAAAATATGGTGCATCTACGTTGGCAACTAAGTGATTGCGAATTTTGTCATTAGGTGGTACGACAAAACCCGCAATCACTTAGTTGCCAACCCAATATTTCCTCATAAAACGAAAGAGATTTTTGGCACAAGCTAATACTTTGTATTGTGATAAAACGCGACAAATAAAATGCGGGACATGAAACGATGAACAGCGAGCAGTTCTCAGTGGAATTTACTTTCGTGATGTATGCAGACGTAAAACGGAAAAGTCTAAAATGGTATCATTTGCTCGGACGTAATACATAGTTACAGTTATAGCTAAAAACTACCGACGTTCAATCGATATTCCATTTCTTGGCTTACCATTTGCAGTTCTTTGCTACTTTTCCGCGCATTATGCGAACGCTTGATCTCTTCGTTTCTTCCATAATTCTGCAAACCAATAGCACTTGAACAGATCTATTTATTCTTCGTGTTACACTAGATACAATTTTATGTTTGCTTATACTTTTTGTTTTCTTTTTCTTTTTTTTTAACTTGTGAAAGTATCGTAAAATGTGAAAAACAAACTTTACAAAACGTTACGTACATCTGGAGATAAGAAGCTGGTGAATTTTGAAAACTCAACATGTCGACAAGAATTACGGATCACTGGAAAATAAAACTTCTAATGGAAACTTGTGCGTGAAATGAGTAACTAGCCAAGGAATTAAACGAAAGAAAAGAACATAATTTAATGAGAAATTGAAAAGATTGGGAAAAGTAAAATATTACGATATGCAGTGCAGAAAATAATAATAAGCCAAGTCTCGTCGAATCATTGTATTCTACAAGATAGTACCGATTTCCTTTCTTAACTCTCGGTTGCCTTTATGGGTCACTGTGACCCATAGCTTTGTTTTGGAAAGAAACATCTTCAAGATGTGAAGCTTGCAATGACACTACTGCACAATCTACTGTTAATTTGAATCAATATTTTTTTCTATTATTTTACTGAAAGTTGCCTTTATGGATCACAGTGACCCATAGCCTTCCTTTAGAAAGAAACATCTTCAAGATGTGAAGCTTGCAATGAAACTATTGCACAATCTACTCTTAATTTGAATTAATATTCTTTCTGTTATTGAAAGTTGCCTTTATGAGTCACAGCGACCCATAGCTTTGTTTTGGAAAGAAACATCTTCAAGATGTGAAGCTTGCAATGAAACTATTGCACAATCTACTCTTAATTTGAATTAATATTTTTTTTCTATTATTTTACTGAAAGTTGCCTTTTATTGAAGGTTGCCTTTATAGGTCTTAGTGACCCATAGCCTTCCTTTAGAAAGAAACATCTTCAAAATGTGAAGCTTGCAATGAAACTATTGCACAATCTACTCTTAATTTGAATTAATATTCTTTTTGTTATTGAAAGTTGCCTTTATGGATCATAGTGACCCATAGCCTTCCTTTAGAAAGAAACATCTTCAAGATGTGACGCTTGCAATAACGCTATTGCACAATCTACTGCTAATTTTAATTATTTTTTTTTTTAATAATATCTAATGATTACACTGCAAAGAATCTCGTCAGTTTGAGTCTGGTAGCTCTGTGAAGTTAGTGATGGGTTGTTATGACCCAAGTGTCACAAATGTGCATTTTACTTTTGTGCAAATTTTACTTAAAAAAATTAAAATCTACATATATAATTAAAATAAAAATTGTTTGCACCTGTGTGTGTAATGAATTGATTTTTTCCTAAAATTACACTCTTCTTATTCAAAATCTGCTCTTCCTCAACATGTCAAATAAACATTTTTTCAGGAACGCGCACTAAGAAACTATTTCCCCCCTCCCCCCCCCAAAGTTGCACATTTAAAAAACATTAAATTTGAAAATTCTAGCGAGAAATGTCGAAACACAAGAGAGTTACAACAATTTCTCATAAAAATGATTTTCCTCGAAACTTACAGTTTCAAATATTTCCCTTTCTTTTTCGGAAACGACGTCACTTGCCTCCTTAGACTTTCGTTTTTGTCAAAACATATTCCAGGATATTGGAACCGTATTCTCAAATTTCCTTTGATCCGATATCGCCGCTATCTCTTCAACAGCAACCGCTTGGAAATCGAACAGTGGGTCAGATTGACCCGGCGAAGCGAGCCTGGCAACCGAGGGCTAATAAAATCCGTGAAAACTAAACCAGCAAAGTAGAGAAATCACCTTCCAATAAGAAATTCAACACTACACCTCTGGTCTCTCTTCCTGCTTAACCCAACCCTCCAAAAAACAAACAAAAACAAAAACAACAGAATATCAATCTTACACTCAATTGTCTAAATTTCCAACAGAACAATTGCACCTGCAAATCCGTCGAGTTCGATCTCACACTGTCCCAAATTCAACGCACAACACACCTCTTCCTAAACGCTTTTCCGATTCTCGTTGCTGAGAACTAGAGAAACGACGCTCGAACACGCTGCGAAACACCGAACCATGTTGTGTAGATGTCGCGGTAGCCTGCCGAGGTCCGTGTGGATCAGCCACAGTCGACTGTGCAAACGGCGAAAACCATAGAAAACGAAGCGCAATTGTGGAGGAACAAGCCCGTTTGCTACACACGAGACGGCAAGGTGGTTATTTTTATTTATGGAAAGCTTCCCTTTTCGGTTCGGGGGCGAGCTCGCTAACTATAGCTTCACCGTGCTATAACTACAGGTGGTGTTTCAGTTTAGCTGTACGTGTTCGCCTGGCGAGCCAAGCTACCATACACGACGATGGTGGTCGGTGAGCCGACGACAGACTGCGGATCATTTCTTTTTTCCACCTACCAACCGCCCACGATGGGTCGTCGGTGGAGGAATAAATAGGAACTGGGGGCAGCAGACGCGGTGCAACAGAAATGATTCATCTGTCGAAGAATCGATAAACGAGCGGTAAGGTTGTCGCCGTTGTAGGTAAATTAGCCGCGTACAGAGGAGCACGTACGGTGGAAAGGCAATTTTACGCGGTTCTATTCGATTCTTTGTGTTTCTTATTTTTTTTTTTTTTTTTTTTTTTTTTTTTTTTTAACTTCCATGGCTGGTTTTATAATTTTATTTTAAAGTTCCTACTTCCTGGTGATAACAAGAGGATTAATATAACGAATAATAATAATGGAATTGTATAATAGAAGAGGAATAATATAATGAATTTTCTGTGCTTCTATTTATTTACAGTGAAAGTAATTTTGTATCGTTTGCTATACCAAAGCGTGGAAGTGTCCTACGATCTGTTTACCGAAGCCGAACGAACTGCTGCTTTCTTTTGTCAATGTGACGCGATAATCTCATATATTAATAAACATTGAGAAATTGATTAATTGGATAACATAAAAACTTACATAAAATTAGATGAATAAAAGAAATAACTGTAAATGTACAATTTTACATTAAACATTTATACCGGCTATTTGGTAATGTTAATGTTAAAACTGGGGGAAAAAGTAATTCTATTTATTGGGTTGGCAACTATGTAATAGTGAATTTTGTCATTAGGTGGTATTGACAAAATCTGCAATCACTTAGTTGCCAACCCAATAGTTCCCTTCTTTTCTGCAACTTGCCACGTGTCTTTAACAGAGGTTAGAATTTTTGTAGACTTGTGTTTTATAGATTTTCGAAATTTATCAGGCAATTTTTGTAATACAACAAGGAAGCAAAAAGCATTTTTGCAAGCACCAAATGGAGTTGTATCGTGTTCGTGATTTGATCAATTACGAAAATCGTAAACGACAATTTCCTTATTTTTCAGATATTCTACTCGTTGTTATTTCGTATCGTAGAACTCGACTTAGTGTCACCTTAAAATACTCGTCGGATAATGAAGAATTTCAGCGTGTAGTTCTCTTTCTTTCCGCTTTATATAAACGTCTGTTTTCTTTATCTAAAATTCGTTATCGTCTTCCAATTCTGAGATTCTTCTTTTATCTATTTTTATCTATTTATTTATAAAATAGCGTCAATCTTGGAACTAATTCGAAATACAGAATCATTATCAGTCTATTTATTAATAATTTATATCACTGCCGTTAACCGGACGTCATCCGTCGGTAAACAATTTTACTTTTGCTGATCGAAACAATTGATTAATAATTACTAACGATAAAAGTGGAATTTTCGCTCTTGAGAAACGATACCTTCGACAGCAACGCAAATATTTCGTAAAAATACCAATGAAAATAAAAAAAATAAAATAAAATGAATGTTCAATCTGCGGTTTATTGGACGAACGAACAACACCTTTCGTTGTTTCTTCAAACAGAATGAAGAAATGTAAAACGATATAATCTCGATTCTCTTTGCATTGAATCAAGTGATTCTTTGTTCGCTCAAGATCTCAGTTGCACAATCTGACGATCGTTAAACAAATGAACAGCATCCTTCAGATGCTTTATGCTCTTACCGCGACTCTAAAACAGTCGGTTGTTTGTAACAGCGATAACAAAGTAGAATTTGTCTTGATGAAGCGGTTCTTGGAAGGTTTGTCGGTTCCTTCGGTTCGAGGATAAAAATAAATGAAACGTGTGAAAAATATCGTTTAAAGGTAAGTAAAACGTGCTAAGAAAACCGTGCAAATATGAATAAAACGTGGTAAAAAAAAAAGAATCGCATAACTTTAACCAAGACGTGTTAAACAAATCGTGTAAAAGTTAGTAATACGTGTTAAAAGGTCGTTGTAAAAGTGAATCTTGTAGAAAGATTCCCAGGTGTAATTAAAATTTCCATGCTAATTTCATAGCAAACTATAATTTCCTTTTCGATAAAAGTCGAAACAAGGTGGAATTGAATTTTTTTGAAAAATGAAGTTACCCCACTTTCGTGATAAACGGTTCACGTATTCTACTTCAAATTAGTCGTTTACTTTTTACCTGCTTTTGACCGCTACGTGTATTGTAATATAGTATTATATATAATGTAATATTATATTATACAAATATACATGATATTATATATTACTAGTATTTTTGTTTTATTTTATGTTTACATTATATATTTATACTGTTGTGATATATATTTATATTATATTACACAATGTATTATATTTTATTTAATTTCAATTTTTATATATAATTATACGTATATTTATACATTAAATATATAATATTACATATAGCATAATATATTACTATATATATCACAATATTATATTATACAAATATATATGATATTATATATTACTAGTATTTTTGTTCTATTTTACGTTTACATTATATATTTTGTACTGTTGTTATATATATTTATATTATATTTTATTTAATTTATAATATTAATTATATAATATTTAATTTCAATTTATATATTTAATTACAAGCAGAAGTATAAATTAAATATATAACGTTACATACAGCACAATATATCACTATATGTACCACAATATAAATAATTCATGTACATATACGTATAATGGTATACGATGATCATAGGGACAGAATTCTGTTTAAATTTGTGATTTCCACTGAATTTCTAAGGGCTGCAAATGAATATCTTTACATTTCGTGTCCCTGCTGTTCAAGGAACAAGTGTTCTAAGGGTATTGTGAATTGCTGATAACTTTTCCTATTTTTTATTCGCCCCCTATTGTGCCGGACAAAGGCCTAGAGTAAGAGAGAAATGTGAAGATCGAGGAAAGAGATACGGTACAGTTGGACGTGGATTGTGGACATAATAGACTGACTATGACGCCGAGGAGAAATGGAGTCGCTTGCTATGTACCGTATTTTTCCCCTTTTTCTTAAAACGTATTTGTGCGGTAAAACATTACCCGAACAAATTGTTGGTAAAACAAATTGTTTGCAGAGTATATCTTTGAATTGTGAAAACATTTAATTTCCAAAGAATTTAATATAATTTAAAACGTTTATGCGTATCAAGATCATAAAGCACAAATGTATCATATTATAGATATGCATCATAACGCGCATAAAATAATTCTTCGAAGTATACGTATTATGTACACAAGTGTAATAACATTAAAATTACTATTTTTCTAATCCTATACCAATTAGCCACACGTAGTGATATTAATTTCGAGAAGATTTACATATACGTGTTTTTTATATTTTCTATGACAATTTTTTCATTTGCAATTCCATTCTTCTGGCGATTCTATATGCATATTCTATACGTGCATAAATTTAAATAAAATTTCATGGACGTAGAAGACTTGACTAACAACTCCCTGTGTATATGTAATGTATATTATTTATTATTATTTATTATTTATTATAATTATATACATACAGGAAATATCGAGCAGACGAGATAATATTCTGAATTAATTTTATTTTTTATTTAATGCTTACTTCTCAACAACTCCATGTACACGCACATCTGCAATAGTAATAGCGTATAATATCTTCATTTAGAGTATTATCCCCTCTACTCGACACTTCTTATTATATACATTTTGTAGAAATAAAATTTCATTTTCTTAAAACTTCCACTAACAAATGAAAATATTAATCTAGAAATGTGTTTTAATCTGCGTACAATGAAATTAAGCTCCTTACCTACTACGATAGACGTACAGGTGTACACAGAGCAAGTGTAAATGTGTTAATTTGCAGATACGAAATATATCTGAACGTATCGCGTATTAAATTACTCAACGTGCTATTCATTTGTGCAAGAGGGCGCAGTACAATTCTACGAATCACACGGTGTCAGCACACGAACGCATTGAATTCACCCTCTTTTCATGTCATTCATTATGCAATACCGCACTTTCTTGCCCCTCTTGGCAATTTTCTATTATTAAAACGAATCGATCGCAATCGTCTATCGCTTGGAAGAAAACCACGTATCCACGCTGACATCAATGTTTTGCTGTCGAACTAGCCAGTTTATATACCTAAACACATACATAGGTGCTCGGTCGTGTTCGTATTTTCGTGTCGCCACTCGCACGTTATCGTGCGATCTTTTACGCGTGTTTTCTCCTTTCTAATCCTTACAGCTTTAAGTTTTTTAATTTACAGCCCGATCCAACAAAAATTTTCAGCTTAATCGGTGTTCCAATAATATTTTGCCACCCCTTACAATTCGACACGACGATTTTCTAACCTTACTTTAAAGCTTCTTTACTTCTTGTTTTATTTTACTTTGCTTCGAAATTTTCCGGTCAGAAATCGTAATTTTTCAAAGCATTGAGAGCCCCGTAAGATAAAATGCGATGAAATTACTGTGCTAGAAATATACGATCGAACGATCTGCTGAGT
This sequence comes from Bombus turneri, assembly GCA_014825825.1. Lineage (NCBI taxonomy): Eukaryota > Metazoa > Arthropoda > Insecta > Hymenoptera > Apidae > Bombus > Bombus turneri. The sequence goes on from CM026116.1 coordinate 3,520,127, forward strand.
TTCGAATTAATTGCAGAGGTACGTGATGGCTATAGCGCGCAATAAATTATATGTATGCAATTATTATTTTAGTCAAATTACGAGGCACTGATTTCGTGAATGCAATATAACATTAAGATCGTCGCATTTGCTTTTCTCTTTCGTGCTGACAACGCCTCACGTGTCAACGCCAACTTATTTCTCGAAAAAATTGCTGTCGATAAAATCGGCGTGAATCATCGATGATTCACACGCCCTACAAGAAAGCACGTTGGATGAGTGTGTATCTGTCGGGCATAAAAGAAGTATGACATAGAACAGGAAAAATTGAAGAATTGTTCAAGTATCAAGCGAAACTGTTTCCTTTGTTAAAGATAATAATGTGATTTATGTTACTGAGCGTAATATAAATAAAAATATCAGACGTGTAGCTAATGTGCAGTACACCAAACAATTCCAAAGATTAATTATGGTTTTTCACGCGATTCGTATTAAATTATCTTCTTACGAATTACAAATATCGATGACACATTTAAAACATTGAAACGTTGAAACATTATTTGAGCGACGTATTGCGTTATTTGCTTCTCGAATATATTCCGAAATAATTAATCGAATTAAAACAAATTTTACTTGAATAAACGTTTCCTGAAATAATTTCTCGTTCTGCTATAACAACCATGTCAGAAATCCGCATTTCCCCGCAATACCTAACCTACACAATTCCACGCATTTGTTATTCCAGGATAATTGAAACGAGAGCAATTAACGTTGCCTCGCAAAACAATCTTTATCGTTTGCAACTGAAACACGCATGAAGCGCGGCTGTTCCAATATTATTTCCAAGCGTGAAAATAAAGAAATTGCAAATAAATTCCTCGAACTGTCTCGTGCTCGATGCAACGTATACCGCGCGAGACAACAAATCAACTACATTCGCTGGAAGAAAGAAAGAACTCGCGTAAACATCCGCAATCTACTGCTAATTAAAACCTTCCTTTGTCCGCTTTCGCAACTCGCAGCGATTTCGTTAACCAATTTTCCTCGCACAACTATGCATCCGCATAAACATCCGCAGTCCACAAATCATTAGACGCAGCGACGCGAGGTAAAGGAACCAGCGAACCTAACAAGAAATCCAGGCGAACGCGTCAAGCTCGTGACAGATGCGCGGCAATCAGTTGAAACTATTGTGAAACTTGCGCCAAACTTTCGACTGGCCGTGTCACGAACTAGCATAGCCGAGGTAAGTAACCTGATCATGGTATCGACGAGTGTGTAACAGGCGCACGAGGCTCGTGTGTACACGTTATACACACGACAAGATGGGCAAGCGTCGATAAATAGCGGTGCAATTATTGCAGCGAGGATCGATCGAGCTGCGTCGATTTGGGGCGCGACGGTCGCGCGCATCAACGACGAGCAAAACGCTAACGATATTTCGAACGTCGATGCTTTTTCGTTCAAATATCGAATATTAATTAAGTATGTTAAATATAAATATTAAATATGTTTAATGACACCGTGTATTATGCGCTGTGGTATCACGACGCTTAACTTCTCAATATCAAAACTGTCGAATGAAATTTTCAGTTGATATCAGACGAGTCAACAATATACTGTTTGAGTGTCAAACAGTGCGATCGTGCTGTTTAGATTTTGTGTCGATAAGTCCCGGCAATGACAAAATCCGCAATTACTTAAATGCCAACCCAATATACATATTCTGACAAATCTTCGCAATAATAGCTGTAATATAATAAAGTATAGGATGTTGAACACAAATTTTCAAGACTGGCCGCCATTAACATGAATAATAGTTTAAATCTTCCGACATTGAGCAAGGGAGAGGAGACGATATTCGACGTAATCTTCATTAATAAAATAGCTAAATGTGCATTGTTGATTGATAAAAATAATGATAAGAAGTCGTCTGTTGTTTTGCATAAAATAAATAAAAGAAACTGTAGTCACATAAATCGTATGGACAATCGCGTAAACTCTTGTCACACGAGCATGGAAATTCTCTTATAGTGTTAATTCTGCGTAATATTTTCAAGACATTCTTTCGAGCGTTTTCTATGACAGTGTTGCGTTCTAAGTTTTCTTTATACTTTTATGCTTATGTATTAATTATTCAAATGTACCGCCATTACTAACGTGCACCATTCCAACTCGTAAGTTAAAGAAATCAGACGCGTTCTCGTGGCATCGACCAGCGTCGCGTCGTGTCATGGCAAGAAAGACCATATAGTACGGTATACACGCGCGTTTTGCGTGTGTCACATGAATCACCGAACGCTGTCGGCTGATGAATGATCTCCTCGTCAAGTAGCCCTCCTCGTCCAACCCTCCACTCATCTCCTCGGTTGACTATCCTCCACCCCCGCCGCCTGCGGCCAGAAGCGGCTGGCCACGCGATTCGCGTACGCATCTTAACCTCGCTACACCCTTGTTGCTTTTCAACCATGTCTCGACCAAGTACGTAATCCGCGCACTTACGATACTATATATATGTATGTAGTTTTTCTTCTTTTCCTTTTACTTTCTTCTTTTTCAATTGTTTTCTCCTTTTCTTTCTTTTTTTTTTATAAGTTGAAAGCCACGCGCACGTTTCAAGGTGCCAGTGACTGCGATAAGAGTAGTTAGCGAAAAATACAGTTACCTATGGTCGGTAAAGTTCGATATGTCTGAGGAATCAGTAAGGTTAGAATCTCTTTGGAAAGACTTGCACATAGTCGCAAGGATTCGAGTACCGAAGCGTGTCTAGTAAATTAGTAGCGTGTTTGGAAGATTTGCACTCTTTTCGTAGCGTCGTTGTTTCGTATTTGTTTCAAATCGCTTGTTATCTATAACAGGTAAATCGACATGTATCGGTAAGGCTAGAGATGATCATTGATAGACAAAAGGTATGGAAATCGTGGGGAAGAATTGATATTTTGCTGTTTAAAGTACCGATAGAGGAGAGAGAAAAGAAAATCGAGTTTATTTTACATGTTTGATATATCGAACAAAGTATATTTACGTTATATGCGAAAGAGAACCGTAAGGAAATGTTTAATTCATATTATACGCAGATATGTCTGTACTATTTTACTATTCCAAATATCTTATAAGATATAATCTAAGCAACGTTAAGAGTCACTATATATGTTGATTATAATCTTTCTCAGAACGTTTTCTATTCGATTCTTTGGAACGTACGCGTGTTGCGACAGAAAACTGACGCTTCAACGTGGCGGAAAACAATCACAAAGTGGTGGCGCGATTTTTTGAACTACAATAGTCTTACAAATACAACACACTAAAGTCCATCTAAGAGTTAACTTTTCACACGTTGACGCGCGTTTGCTTCGACGTAAGGCAACGGCGCGGCGCGTTGAATTCAGCCATGCTTTTGCAAATACCCGGTGCAAAATATGAATATCGACGTGGGGCAACAAGCGCGTGGAAACTAAGCCAACGACGAGCGATCGTGCGTTAACATTTGACGATAAATATTCATGGAAATTAGCGAGCTATTAATCGGAACAAGCGTAGAGAGTCGACGCGACGAAAGACAAAAGACGAAACCCTACGATTCGATGACCTGGCTTTCGAAACTGGCGAGCAGGACTGCGCCGATTCCCTGCATTTCAATATTTTACACTTGCCATTTGTAAAATATTGATATCGCGCTTGTTCACCTGTCGTTTCAGGTAAAACTGAAAATGTAGAATAATTGCTGCTAATAAATAAAAAATAATAATATTACATTAGACTGTCCTGAAAGTTCCTTTCGCTTTGCAAGGAAATAATATTCATTTTTTTTTCTTATATTTGTTAATGATTATGGATCTTTATCGCCGAAATAAAGGTATAGAAACAATAAATATTCATTTAATATTCACAATAAAATAATTATGCATTTATTTAGTGAACGATTCCAACCATATTGAACGATACAATCTTGCGCGTGTCTCCGCACTTCCTTCTCACACTACCTTCCATACCAGATGCCCTTCCATACACGACTGAGGACAGAACAGTTTACATTCTTTTGTTTTCGAGACACCGCGGACACACATACCCATACTCACATACTACGCATTTAATTTAGCATATAAAATTACACATATCTCAACAATATTATTTTATCGAATGACGTATGGTATATTTCGTAGTAATGGAATAAAATAATACAAAAGAACAAACACGCGCCTATTATTTTCCTACAAAACGAAAGAAACTCTTCGGACAATGAAATAATTCCAAATGAATTTTCAACTGTTCTGGTTATTTCATATTGATTATTGTTAATTACTGACCATTACTATTATTTTAGATAAACTCACACGCAAGTTTGTGGAATTTTCCAAATACGCGCGTCATAAATATGACGTAGATAACAAACCACACGTGTACCTATGCTCATTGCGTTTGCTATGCGCAGAGTGGAATGGCTGGTGGAACAAGGAATTCTTAAAAATGCATAAAAATTGGATAATCTGGATGCATCGTAGGTCATGCGAGAAGAGATGGATTCGTGTCGTGCGGCCGATAATTGTTCCGCGTATAAATTCATTGTAAAATAGTAATCAGACACGACATATAGTTTAGCGCAATTCCATTAGGATCGATCGTTGTACCGTGCATATGTAATTCAATTATGACGCGGCTAATAATCTCTCGTGGACAGAGTTGTACGAATTCTGCGAATTCTGTCGGCACGTGTTACTTTTTCTATCAGATCGTATGGTGAAATTGTGAGGATGTCCGTCGTTGCAGATTTCTATCCGTTTCGTTATCGACATCGTATTACGTATTCAACTTATTATACAAGATAAAAGATTAGTATTTATATTTAATCATCCACCTTAACGGTTATTATCGATGTGACCAAAAGTTGCAGTATAGGAATCTGTAGATAAGTTTGACTGATTTTCGTTACCGACAAACATTATCAGTAAGATAATTTTTTTTTGGTTACCGGTAACCGTTACATGCGAGAGAATTTTTTTTGGTTACTGGTAACCATTCTATGTTTTTTGTTGCCAATAAACGTTATTCGCAACGGAATGTTTTTTTTTTTGGTTATGGATAATCATTACGTATAGGAGAATATTGTTTGGTTACCGATAACCATTATCGACGAAAAAGATTTTTTCTTGTTTGTTAGTAAACATTAGGTGCACGAGAATTTTTGTTTGGTCGTCGATAACCATTGTACATGACAAGATTTTTCCTTGGTCATCAATGACCATCGTAACCAGAATTTTATTTGAGCACTAACAACCGTTATCTGTGATAGAATTCTTTTTCGTTACCAATAATCATTATCTGTGACAGAATTCTTTTTGGTCATCAATAACCGTTATTTGCAACGGAATATTTCTTTTTGGTTATGAGAAACCATTACGTATACGAGAATTTTCGTTTGGTCGTCGATAGCCATAATCCATGACAAAATTTTTCTTTGATTACGAATAACTACTATTCGTGGTAGAATTTTTTTTCGTCACCAATACTCATTTTTCTGACAGAATTCTTTTTGCACACCAATAACCGTAGTTCACAACGGAATGTTTTCTTTTTTTCTTATGGATAACCATTAAGTGTACGAGAATATTGTTTAATTGTCGATAACCATTATCCATGACAACATTTTCCTTGGTCACCAATAATCATTATCTATGACAGAATTGTTTTTCATCATCAATAATCATTTTTTTGACAGAATTTTGTTTGGTCACCAATAACTGTAGTTCACAACGGAATGTTTTCTTTTTTCTTATGGATAACCATTAAGTGTACGAGAATATTGTTTAATTGTCGATAACCATAATCCATGACAACATTTTTCTTGGTCACCAATAATCATTATCTATGACAGAATTGTTTTTCATCATCAATAATCATTTTTTTGACAGAATTTTGTTTGGTCACCAATAACTGTAGTTCACAACGGAATGTTTTCTTTTTTCTTATGGATAACCATTAAGTGTACGAGAATATTGTTTAATTGTCGATAACCATAATCCATGACAACATTTTCCTTGGTCACCAATAATCATTATCTATGACAGAATTGTTTTTCATCATCAATAATCATTTTTTTGACAGAATTTTGTTTGGTCACCAATAACCGTAGTTCACAACGGAATGTTTTCTTTTTTTCTTATGGATAACCATTAAGTATACGAGAATATTGCTTGGTCGTCGATAACCATTATCCACGACGAAATTAATTTTTGTCACTTTCGAGTATCATTAATTTTGTATTAATATTGCTGATAATCAGCATCCGGATGAAATAGCTTAAGAAATAACTCTCGATGACCTGCGTGCGAGGTCCTCCCGTCTACATCTTGTCATCTGCAATGTTAGCAAAAAATGACGATGATCGAAAGTTACCAAAGAAAAGTTTCGTCATCGACTATAGTTATCAGTAATAAAAAAAAGAAATAATATTTGATTATAGACAACCAAAAAATAATCCTCTCGCTTATGATGCTTATCAGAAAGCAAATAAATATTCTCTCATTTCCAATGGTCATCGGGAAGCATAAAAAAATTTCTCTCGATACTGGTTATCAGTAGCAAAAATCATCTTTCGATCATTTACAACGATTATTCGTACCAAGAATGTTTAACAGATTCTTTCTTTTTAATTATTCACTTTTCCAAAAAATTCATCAACATTTAGTGATCATTATCTTTCTATTCGAACGAAAATCCCTTTTTCCTTAAGGATTCTTTTCATAAAAATTTCAGGGATAACAAAACTCTTTGGACCCTGCATTTAATACACAAAAGTAACATTTACAATTTCGTTTTTTATCCTGTTCACCTTAGTACCTTCGTTATCCTTGCAAATACAAAAAAGAAATATTACTCGGTTTAGAATAGCGGAATTAACGAGCTAGCGTTTAATATTTCAACTCGACGTTGAGATTCGACATTAAGAAACGACTATTTGTCACGCAGTGCGCGTCTAAATTACCTCGATTTCTTCGTACGTCGACCTCCCGTTTTATTTTTGAAATTGACAAGTTCATAAAGAGGATCATGAGTAAATTTAGCGTCCGACCGCAAAAAGGAGGGCAAGTGTAGCAAATTAGTAGCTCTGGTGTTCGCTGGAATTTTCGTTAACTACGTTCGTGTCCTATCTGTTTTATCGTTAGTCTCGCTGATCGACGATCTATGGAAACTCGTGCTACAACTTGCGCGATAAGCTTATCGTCGCTGGTTTTCCATGTAAGAAAACGAGACCGTGGGAAAATTCGAACGATGGTTTGCTCGTGTATAAAAAAATGCTAAGCTTCCACATTTTTTTTTTATTATTTATTTGTTTGAATTTTTACAATTTGTCCAGAAGGACATTTGGTAAAATGTTATAACTTGAAAAATATAGCATGTGGATGGTTCCATCTTCCAGGTTGTTTATTGTATTTCTATTGCGAGGTCTGCGGGATGATTCTTCAGTCTTCTTTCTATTATGCTTTCATTTGTTTCAGCAACAAGCTGGTTTGGGTGACGCGTAGAAATGGATATTTTAAAAGCTCTTTGTTACGAGGATAAAATGTTACTAAATATTATTTATTGCTTTGTTACTAGTTACTATTGTGAAAATTAGAATACCAATAATTTTAATTTCTTCAAATAATTTGATATTGACTTTGTATTTTCATTTTCTATTTCTTCTTCATCCTAAGCTAACGATACGAATTCAGACAAATTTCAAAATCGTGATATTTCTTCCCTCAATTTTCATTTGCATATCTGGGGCCCGGAAAACTCTAGACACGGCCCTGCTTGGGAGGCCACCGCGTGTTATGTAAATCGATCACATAATTAAGGGATTTCGGGGCAAATTATCGCGAGTCATCGACAATGTGGGCATAATCATTATCGGATACGTCGGATACAGGTGCAATCAAACGCATCGACTAGATAGCGGCGCTCCGTGAACGTACGCTGTTCCTGACAGCACTTGTTCACTTGACAAATGTTTTAGGATAAGTACCTTTGGACACTTGGGACATGTTCAAACAGTTAACAGGTCCGGTGTTTGATCAGATTTTCAGATTATCAGTGAAAGTGGCAGACCATCGAGTTAGGGTCACGTTCCGATTTTCGAAAAAAAATTCTCTGCTTTAAGTACGACACTGTAATAATGTAAATTGTTTCTGATCAGTCAGATTATTATTGCTGTTGCTTTCTGTGAATTTTTTTATATTTCCATTTCCTCTTCGTTTCAACCAAGTAAAGAGCTTTTAAGATTTTAAGAATATTTTTGAACATAATATCGAGACGAATTCTTTTTTATTTGCCTCGAATTTAGAAAATTTTTTAAAGGCAAAAAACTGTGCACCATCGTGAAAAATTGAAAATGGAATGTTTGTAATTATATTAAAAAATTGAAATTGATAGAAAATTACTCGGTAAGATAGAATTAAATTTATAATAAATAAATAAATTTGATTTGTTTGTTATTCATGAGTAATAACGAGAGATTATTTGAAAGATTTCTATCTTGCGATCTGACATTTTTAGATGCGTAGAAAAAAGGGGAGAATTCATTTTTTTTTTTTTTATTATGGATATTATTTATATTTGATTCGAATATCGCTCTTGCCTCGAGTATCTTATAAGAAATCTTATGGGGGAAGGAGGGCAAGAGGGTAAGATTAACTGTAACTGTAACAGCGCAGCGTAGAAGAAAAGTCCCTTGATGGGAGTTGAAGAGGCTATCGATGGTCTCATGTTATGTTAGGTCTCATGAATGCTCTTTTTACACTGCTGTATTTGACTAGACATTCCAATCGGCTGTTCTTATCTAAGATATATCCCAGAACCTGTAATGTATGAACGAATGAGCAACTTATGGACGAGGAGATGGATGAATGAAGAAATAAAGGAATATGAAATTTGAATGAAATAATAAGTAAACTAAAAATGGATAAGAATTGGATAAACGAGTAAATGAGCGAGAAATTCGAATGAAATAAAAAATAAATGAATAATGGATAAGGATTGGGTGGATGAATAAACAAATAAGAAATTCGAATGAAGTAATAACTAAACTAAAAATGGATAAGAATTGGATGAAGGACTCGACGAATAAAATACTTGAGTGGAATATCAAGTAAACGAATAATGGATAAGAATTGGATGAAGGAATCAACGAATAAAATATTCGAATGGAATATCACGTAAACGAATAATGGATAAGATTTGGATGAACGGGTAAATGAGTAAGAAACTCGAACTGAATAAAAAGTAAACGAATAATGGATAAGAATTGGATGAACGAGTAAACGAATAAGAAATTCGAATGGAATAATAAGTAAACGAAT
>CM026116.1:3530874-3606271 GCA_014825825.1 Bombus turneri
GTAAATGAGTAAGAAACTCGAACTGAATAAAAAGTAAACAAATAATGGATAAGATTTGGATGAACGAGTAAACGAGTAAGAAACTCGAATTGAATAAAAAGTAAACGAATAATGGATAAGAATTGGATGGAGGAGTAAACGAATAAGAAATTCGTATAGAATAATGACTAAAATAAAAGTGGATAAGAATTGGATGAAGCAATCAACGAATAAAATACTCGAGTGGAATATCAAGTAAACGAATAATGGATAAGATTTGGATGAACGAGTAAACGAGTAAGAAACTCGAACTGAATAAAAAATAAACGAATAATGGATAAGAATTGGATGAAGCAATCAATGAGTAAAATACTCGAGTGGAATATCAAGTAAACGAATAATGGATAAGATTTGGATGAACGAGTAAACGAGTAAGAAACTCGAATTGAATAAAAAGTAAACGAATAATGGATAAGAATTGGATGAACGAATAAATGAAGAGGGAATTAAATTGGGATAACGAATAAGCAAGTAAGAAGTTGTAATTGAATAAGCGGATGGAGAATTGAACGATCAATAAACCAACGAGTCGTATATCGAATAATAAAGGAATAATCCAATCGAAAAGTAAATTCAAATAACGAATGAACGAATAACCGATTAGAATCCTATAAAAGAATAAATGTTATGCTTCTCTTATTTTATTTATGAAAATTCCAGCTTTTTTAAATGTTATTATGCGTAAGAAGGTGTTACATCTATTCTAAGCGTATTTCCATCTTCAAATTTCCCAAAGCTACATCTGAATTCTGCGTTCTATTTATTATTCTACATCTTGCCATCCATGAAAATATTTATTATTCTAAATTTTGTTATCCATGAGAATATTTATTAATCTAAATCTTGTTATCCATGAGAATATTTATTAATCTAAATCTTGTTATCCATGAAAAGAGTCATAAATACACCGCAGATTTGAGATATACCTCTGGGAAATTTGAAGATGCAAATACACCAAGAATACACGTAACACCTTCTTACTTATAATAACATTAAAAAAAAAACAGGAATTTTCATAAATAAAATAATAGAAGTGCAACATTTATTCTTTTATATTATTTCATCTAATCATTGAATTATAAGAATTATATGATCCATTTTGTTCTAAAAAAATATATATATATAATATAATATAATATAATTATTAATATAAAACAAAAAATATCGTGCACTTATTGTTTCCATACAAAAACTAAAGAATCTTTCGGGACAACCGGATGTTATAAATAACAGTCGTATTCTATAACAAGAAACATGTATTATGCGTCTTACTGTAGCTCATATCGTAGCTACATTCGCATATTTAGCATTCCATTATTCCAACCAGGGTATACGGATCTTGCTCAAGGCCATCTATACGTTGGCATCTTTCCTCGAGTTTCAAGCAAATCTATGCCAAAATATCGCCTAAAAGGAACTCGCGTAACTACAAAGCTGGCGCCGTTTTGTCGTCTTCTTCTACCGACAGAAATACACCAAACGCTAGTATTAGGTTGCGCAATACGCTAATTTAACTTTTAGCTTCTCAACTTTAACGTTGCCTGGCTTCAACAGATTTACTCTGTGACACCTCTGTCGTAACAAAATTTTTTACGATCATCTCGATGATTGTACACGATTAGACAATTGCACATGCTCGTTGCTTCTCCTTGCAAACTCTTGCTCGTCCTCTGCTGTTTTCTTCCTTCGTTTCACAAATGGCCCAATCGTTCAAGGCGCTTAGATAAGAAAACGTTCAAATTCAACAATTTCTTTCAACTTGATTTTTAACAATTTTCAACGTTAACGATCTTATCGAAACGTCACGTTACCGTATGACGTCGTTCATTGCTGATATCAACGTTGCACGTGAAGAAATATTACAGTTGAATATTGCGGTTGAACGATAAGATGAATTGTAATGCAAAGGAAGAAATGTAGTTTTGTTGAACGTAATGCAAAGCAACGAGAAAATGTAATTCATTGAACGTAAATATTCATAGAATCCTGAAGTTCTTCGAAAGTACGAACGTTTTAGAAGACTATAATGTTACCTTGTTCAATTGTATGGACCAATTGTGTTGTACGTCTCACAGACATAGTAACGAGAGTATTGAACATGAATTTTTTAAATTGGCTGTGAAAAACAATGGACGTCGGATGCCGTTTGATTCTCACAATTAAAGCGAATCTTAATAGTTTGAATGTTCCGATGCTGTGCAAGAGAAGGGTGATACCTGATATAATTTTCATTTAAAACTTCAATTAATATAATTAAAACATGAATTTCCATTTGAAAATATAATGCAGTTGTTGATTGCATATGCACAATTGGACTTAAAAAAAAAAAAAAAGAAATGTGATCCCACGGATGTAGTACTCTTTGAATGATTCATCTTTCTTGAATATTTTTCTGTAACTGCACTGGTAACGGAGTTAGAACACGAAACAGTTGCGTGGATCGTCCTGTGCAGATTCAGAAGATGCAGCAAATTTCGCTCTAAGTCAGTGTAAATTTAGTAATAAATTTATTTATATGTATATATTAATTTATAATTATAAAATTAGTGTAATATTATGTAAAGAATATTAAATTATATTTAATTATGGAAATTACAATTGCCTAATAAAAGAAAAATTGCCTAATAAATGAAAAATTGTCTAATAAAAAATAAACTTTAGTTAAATGCTCCACTGTAAACCTTCCCAATTCTTTCCAAACTTATGTGCTCTCATTCTGTATATTGTACATGAACTATGGTAGTATATCTTACAAAGAATATTACATTATATTTCCTTATGGAAATTAGAATTGCCTAATAAAAGAATGAAAACTAAAGCTGGGTTAAATGTTCCACTGTAAACCTTCTCAATTCTTTCCAAACTTATGTCCTTACGGTTTTGGCATCCTNGTATATTGTACATGGACTATGGTAGCATATCATATAAAGAATAATATATTACATTTCCTTATGGAAATTAGAATTGCCTAATAAAAGAAAAATTGTCTAATAAAAAATAAACTTTAGTTAAATGCTCCACTGTAAACCTTCCCAATTATTTCCAAACTTATGTGCTCTCATTCTGTATATTGTACATGAACTATGGTAGCATATTATGTAAAGAATATTGTATCATATTTCCTTATGGAAATGAAAATTGCCTAATAAAAGAAAGAAAACTAAAGCTCGGTTAAATGTTCCACTGTAAACCTTTCCAATTCTTTTCAAACTAATGTGCTAACGCTTTCGACATCCTGTATATTGTACACGATGATGGCAGCCACTAGCTATACGGATACAAAACTACTTGCACGTAGATTTCATATTCGATTGAACAAGAGGTTGGTAACCCTCGGAACACAGTTAACCGGCCATCTTCCTCTTTGACTAATTTCGGAGCAGCATTCCTTTGTTCTTTCATGCTGGCGTGAGTGGCGTGCAACGTGCAACCCACTCGTTAAAACACATAATCGTAAGGAAGGATGGAACGCGTGCTTTAACCCTGGAATTCGTGTTTCCCGCGTGAACGTCCTAGGTAATTCTGTGAATATGAAATTAATTCGTACCGTGTACACGAATTATCGACGACTCTCCTTTAACGTTGAAATCGCAACCGTGTAAATTGCGGTAAGAGGCCGTCAGTGGAACGGAAGTTCGCATGCAACCGACTCGATGCATGTTATTTGCTATTCATCGCAGCGCGCCGAGTAAAAAAGAAAGAGAGAAATAAAAGAGGAAAATAAACGCCTGTCACAGTGACATACATTCGATTGGTTGCCCATTAACTCGGTTAACTTTGTCGTGTTGCCAACGATCGTCTACTTATCCACCTGGTTAATTAAGTGTATGCATATCCTTTCAAAGTGGAGAAATTATACTTCTCTTTCCTTCTTTCTTAACTCTAACCAGACACGCTGTCTAACTAATTAGAAAATGATACTTCGCTTTGTAATTGTCTTTTTCCTTGCAACAAAATTATAATTTCCTTCCGTTTTTTCTTTTTTTTTTCTTTTTTGTTTCTTCTTTATCGGCACATTCGGTATAATTAATTAGAAAACGATACTTAATTTTGTCATCATCTGTTTCTTTTTACGACAAATCATAGTTTCCTTCGCTCTTTCTCTTACGTATCAAGATCTAACGCGATATAATTATATCATTAGTAAATAAATACCTTTCTTTGTCGTCGCTTTTCTATTCACCGTGTGTAGCATAAATATCTGAACGCGTTGATCAATTTGTAACGTCACGAGAATGTTATTAAAATATACCTGGGGCGCATTTTACACGTTGCTTTTTTCACGCGACTCACTTTTACACGGATTTTTTTCCACGGTTCATTCACTTTCACACGCTTTTTAAACACCTGTTAAGGTAGCTTTAGGCACCTTTGTGGAAAGTCAATGGTGCAAGTTAATTATAACGAAAAAGACCATTCATTCTCCGCAAGTTTAACCGAACGAGGAATACAACCGGCTAATAAACGTGAACATTATTTCGCAGTGATCTCATCAGCGAGTAAAACAACGTCTTCACGATCAGTGGATGTTCTACGTTTTTAACAAAGAGTCCGACTTAGACTTTGGAAGAAAGTATGTTTGTTATCCCATTGACCGCGGATTCGTTATCGAACCTAAGACCATTGTTATTAGCGTCTAATCACCGCGGTTACTACTCGATTCTGTAATACTCACATTTGTGCTAATCAACACATCATAAAAATGGAAAAGTGGCTACAAGATAAACAAATTAAAGCAAACCCCAACAAATGCAACCATATTACATTCACACTGCGAAAACAGATACCCCCAAACATCTTTTTGAACGACACTCACATAATACAAACAAAGCAAGTCAAATACCTAGGACTCCACATAGATACACAACTCACATGGAAGCAGCATATCAAATCAGTAATAAACAAAATACAAACAGCAAGGAGGCAAATGCATTGGCTAACAAGTCGAAAGTCCAAACTAAGCACGGAAAATAAATTAAAGATATACAAAACAATCGTAAAACCAATCTGGACGTACGGAATACCACTATGGGGAATAGCAGAAAAGAGCCATATAAGCAAAATGGAGACTATGCAAGCCAAAATTCTTAGAACAGTAGTTAACGCTCCATGGTACGTCAGAAATGAAGATATACGAAAAGATCTAAAAATTCCAATAGTCAAAGAGGAAATCGCTAGATACGCAAAAAAAATACAAAGAAAGACTCGCAACACACCCAAACCAGCTTGTAGCTGAAACAAATGAAACCCTAATAGAAAGAAGACTGAAGAAGAATCATCCCTCAGACCTCACAACAGAAATACAATAAACAACCTGGAAAATGGAACCATCCATATGCTATATTTTTCAAGTTGTAACATTTTACCAAATGTCCTTCTGGACAAATTGTAAAATTCAAATAAATAAATAATAAAAAAAATTGTGCTAATCAACATTACCTCGATTGCCTAACAACGATGGCCAATTCCAGTGAAGATTCATTACACCCCCTACCCCACCCTTAATTATAACGTTAACCCGACATATGTGTGTGTATTTTTTTTTTTATTTATTTGTTTGAATTTTACAATTTGTCGAGGACATTTGGTAAAATGTTATAACTTGAAAAATATAGCATGTGGATGGTTCCATCTTCCAGGTTGTTTATTGTATTTCTATTGCGAGGTCTGCGGGATGATTCTTCAGTCTTCTTTCTATTTTGGTTTCATTTGTTTCAGCTACAAGCTGATTTGGGTGTGTTGCGAGTCTTTCTTTTTTTTTATTTTTTGTTTGAATTTTACAATTTGTCCAGGACATTTGGTAAAATGTTATAACTTGAAAAATATAGCATGTGGATGGTTCCATCTTCCAGGTTGTTTATTGTATTTCTATTGCGAGGTCTGCGGGATGCTTCTTCAGTCTTCTTTCTATTATGGTTTCATTTGTTTCAGCTACAAGCTGATTTGGGTGTGTTGCGAGTCTTTCTTTGTACTTTTTTGCGTATCTAGCGATTTCCTCTTTGACTGTTGGAATTTTTACATCTTTTCGTATATCTTCATTTCTGACGTACCATGGAGCGTTAACTATCGTTCTTAAAATTTTTGCTTGTTCCGTCTCTATTTTATTTATTTGACTCATTGCTGCCGTCCCCCATAGTGGGACTCCGTATGTCCAGATTGGTTTGATTATCGTTTTGTATATATTTAGTTTATTCGTTGTGCTTAATTCAGATCTTTTATTGGTTAACCAGTACATCTTTTTCCTCATTTCACGTATTCTGTTTATTATTGATTTTATGTGCTGCTTCCATGTAAGGTGTGCGTCTAAAAGTATTCCCAGATATTTGACTTGCTTTGTATGTGCTATGTGGGCGCCGTTCAGTTGGATATCTGGTGTTATTCCTTTTCTAAGTGCAAATGTTATGTGGTTGCACTTACTGGAATATGTGTGTGTATGTGAATATATTCCGCACAAATCGAGTTATGATCTTAAGTTATGTGGCGGAACACGGCCATGAAGAAGGTCTCAGGGTGAAACACGTGAGTGGGCCACATGGCCACGAAAGAACGAGAGAAAAGCGATAAACAGGAAACTATCTGACAGAAACAATGTCCGAGGACGGTCACCGAAATTAAGAAAAAACCCTGGGACCTCCCAAAAAGCAAATGGGCCTCCTAGTTCCCAAATTGTTTATCGCTCTACAAACTTCGGGTTTATCTCATCCCTACTTGAGGAGAAAACCCTCCCTACAAGGGGGAAAACGAAGGAAAACCCGAGGAGAGTCAGAAGCAACCGGAGCGCGCACAAGTCATCTTCGCGACGCTCTGTAAGTGCAACCAGCTCAAACTAAAACTCCTTAAAAACACGTATTCGTGAGTTATTGCTCGACACCCTTCACGTCCCTAATTGCCTCAGTTAAAATGTGAAAACCGCTGTCTGGGATAAAATACCGTGCGTAAAGTGTAGCAACAAAGCATCGTAAATTAAACGTTCTTTTAACGTGAAAGAGAAATTAAATACCAAGATCGATTCGAACAGTGATATTTAACGGTGGCAAGCAAATTTGTAATTCGATGATTTCATACGAAGATAATAAGCTTCATTCGCTACTTTTACTTATTTCACACGTCTCAGTAACGTTCGTGCGTGCTGGTACAAATCGGTTAACGTAACCGAACATCTACGAGCGCGTAACTGTGTACCGTATGCACATACATTGAATTTACGTGGTTTGTCAAGCAAGCAAATTATAACTCGCATGAATAATTAACATTGGAAGATTAAAGTACGTTGTTGGTAATTTGATTGGTGTAATCGGGTGATTTAAACGTGCAAACTAAAATCCTGATTTTAGAATAATCTGAATGTAGACCAGCGTTTGTTCGGCTTCATTTTCTTGCTAATATCGCGTTTATGCGATGAAAATTTCACCGTTCGATGGCAGGTCGCGTGTACACGAACGAGTGAATTTTCCGATATAAAAAGATTCTCGAAATACGTACACATCGAACGAACGAAGATCGTTTGCACTTCAGCTGCGAGTAGAGTGAATTTACGTGCGAACGTAAATCAGCCTTTGAGTCGCAACAATTGCAATCCTCTCGTGTTTGTAATTAATTACTTGAGGTGTAAATTTATGCGAGCAAGAATCTTGATTAAACAAATCGAGCTTTGTGTAATGTTTCAATTTCCTCACTTTGCTTTTCTCTTATTGCCGCTAGCTACCGCTTTATACCGGACTGTTGGTTGAAGCTTCTCGAAAGAATTTTAATTTCATTTCGTTTAAAGCTCACACCGAAATCGTGAAATTTAAATTACCACATTCCGCGAGAGGAAAAATTAGTTTGCATAGGAACTGACTTAAATATTATAGAACCTTGTATCTTCGTTTGCTTTCCTTCTTTCTATTCTCATATAATATATGATATAATTATAGTATACTATAATATTATATTATAATTACATAATATGTTATTATAATATAATATAAAATAAAATAATATAAAATATAATATAAAACATGATATAATTATAACATATTTTATATTATAGAACCTTGTATCTTCGTTTGTTTCCTTTCTTTCTATTCTCATATAATATATGATATAAGTATAGTATAATATAATATTATATTATAATTATATAGTATATTATATTACATAATATAATTATAATATATTTTATATTATAGAACCTTGTATCTTCGTTTGTTTTCCTTCTTTCTATTCTCATATAATATATGATATAGTTATCATAATTATTATATATTACAATATATCATATTATAATATAATATAAGACATGATATGATCATAATATATTATATTATAATATATTATATAATATAATTATGATATAGTTATATCATATATTATTATAATTATATATATTCAATTGTATTATTTCAATTTCTATTACATGGAATATTATTTCACCTGATTGAGCTTTTTCGTCTTTTTAATGAAAATTTCTCGTCGGATTAAAATTTCCATTAACACCGAGGAGCAAATTTTAAAAAATCTTCTCTAATTGATGCAGATCTGTTTACCAGGTGTATCCAAAAAATAAGTTCCAGTTGGCTACTATTAAGGAAAAGGAGAAATTTATTTTCAAGAGCATTAATATTAACAAATTTAACGATAATAGTTATTGGTAACCAACGCAATTCTCGTATATATTATGCAATAATTATCAGCAGCAACAATGAAATTCTCTGACCGATAATGGTTATCGATGGCGAGAAATATTTCAATTCATTAAAATATTCGTAATATTCATAATGGATAAAATCGGTGAAACTTTTATACCGCAGTTTTTTAGTCGTTTTGATTAGAACTGGTCAGGGTCGTTGGTTAAAAGCGAACAAATATCCGTAAACACGGTCTGATTGTTTCAAATCGGTATTTGTCACTGACCAATGAACAGAGAAATTCAGCACACATGTGCAAAATTGCGGTTGCAGCGTTGCGGCATTGATATTTGTTAAACGAGACTTACTTCATGGCCACGCTACGTGTACTTGAATACAAAGTTAAATTTTATCCTGATGGAAAGTCGTTAAGACGACTTTCCGTAACAAACTTTTATTCTGCTCGTTAAAACTGCACATCGACTTGCAAATGACTGCAATAAACTTGCAAATTTTAGGCACTGATTTTAACAGTTTTGTTGATTTTAACAAAAAAATTTTCAGAATGTAATTTTTTATTAATATAGAAATAACGATGCTCGTATCATGTAATTTTAAGTTTCAAATTCTTGCAAACATACATTTTCTTCGCTTATAAACTCACTGTTTGCTTCTTTTGCAGTGTACAGTGCAGCACGAAAGAATTTTGAACAAACTGCTAAATATGTTCACGCTTAACATTTTCAATGTCATCATAATTAACCCAATTATTAATATCCTTTTCATTCGTTATTAATAGCAACGGTAGAGGTCATTTATAACGCGAAAGGAAAGTTGTGACTGTAGCTTCCCACGCAATGCGTTAAGTAATTTTTGTATCTAGTTCCTTATTAACCTATTTTCAATAAAAAAGTTGAATATATATGTATATATATTCATAAGACATATTCATATACTCATATATTCATATTGTATATTCATATATTTACATTACATATATATTCATACATTCATATATTCATATATTGTATTCATACATTCATTATGTTATATACCCTTATATTATATATATACATATATTCATATATTCATTATATATTCATATGATATAATATTTATCTATTCATATATTCATTATATATTCATATGATATAATATTTATATATTCATATAGTCATATTATATATTCATATATTCATTATATATTTATATGATATAACATTTACATATTCATATGGTATGATATTTATATATTCATATGAAATAATATTTATATATTCATATAGTCATATTATATATTTACACAATTATATTATATATTCATATGATATTATATTTACATATTCATATGATATAATATTTATGTATTCATATATTCTTTATATATTCATATGATATATTCTTTATATATTCATACGATATAATATTTATATATTCATGTAGTCATATTATATAATATTTATATATTCATATAGTCATATTATATATTCATATATTCATTATATATTTATATGATATAACAGTTATATATTCATATGATATAATATTTACATATTCATATGATATAATATTTATATATTCATATAGTCATATCATATATCCATATGGTATATTCATACATTCATGTTAGATACTATTATATTTGTATTACATATATACCTATATCCATATAGTCATATTATATATTCATATATTCATGTAATGTAAATATATATTCATATATTCATGTAATATAAATATATATTCATATATTCATATATATATAAATATATGCTACATACATAGAATATATTTTTCATTAAACATGTCTCTTACAATCTTCTTTTTCAATTCATAAAATCCAATGAATACAAATACAATGAATTCGACGAATAGATGCAAACTACTCTCTAATATACAATTTTGGAGTATTTTAGTAATTTTATTACGCAGTCAAACGATTAAACGTGGCGGCTGTTATATTTCCAATTGCGTTCTAATTATTCAATAAATATTATCAATCCGATGGAAACGCAATATCCATAGAAAGCACAAGACCACAGAGTTTCGATAACTTTCCACTGTATACAATCACCGATGCAATTCCTTTCAACGGATACACCTTCTTGTTTCATCGAAAGTTCAATCTCCAATCGTTTCCACCATTTCCTTTATCAATCTTCTCCCTCTCATCCCCGTTTTCCTTTCTTCCCATCGTTCCACATTAAACAAGCTCGGATTGATTTTCGATTACTCGCAATCAACCGACCACCCCTCCCACCCTCCTCCACCTACCCCATTTCCAAAACACGTGGACTGTAACATGCAACCAGGTACAAGGTACGTGTCTTGCGCGGCAAAAACAAGAATTGTGTCACGACAACGACAACAAAATCGCGACAAGTTTCTATGACACGCAACAAGAGACACGTGCGCGACAATGCACCTGCACGTTCATAAAGCACAGCAGATGCATTGTACGAGACACGGTCGTTGCGGCGCAACAATACGATCATAAAGAATTATGAAGATGGAAAAATTTAGAAATTAGTCAGAGGAATCGAACAATCGTTTACAATGAAGGAAAACTGGTCGACGTGGAATTTTTTGCAATTAACGTGCTGCTTTTTCCTTTTCTTGCACGCTCAGACGCTTGAACGCTCTTTTACGAATTAGTAGTCGAGCACTTAAAATTCGCACACGATCACTTGAAGGCCATCTGTCGTTGCATAAAGTGACCGGTACCAACGTCACCAATTACTTTTTCTCTCCACTTCCTTCATTCGAAAAGGGTACCAAATTAGGAAATTCAAGGGTCCACTGTCAGCAATTTGCCTAATTTCGACCATTTTCCCTATCGTTTTTGAGCTTGTAATGGAACTTCGTTCGTTCACTTACGCTCCGAAGAGACTCGATTGCATCAGGTTGCAGCTCGAGACAGTCGACTGACAGTTTGCGTGACCGATCTTTCGCTGGCTTCCTCTGATTCTGCTTTTACTTTTGTACAGTTTAATTTATGAAAGTATTCTGAAAATCAGAATTGTAGGTAAAATGTGGAAGGTTGTGTGTAGTTTCTGGATGCAATTTGTGTATAAATATTACACAAAATTGTGTAGAATAAACGTAATATACAGTAGCATGAACAAATGCTGGATTATCTGATGGATTATCGCGCTATAGCTAGCGACGTACTAAAGATACTATCTGGATACTAAATAACCAACGATTCCAAGTTGTTCTTACAATTCCACGTGTTACGTTTTTGTTTCGGTTGTTTTGCTTATGTTGCCGTTAAATTTTGAAATTCGGGTAAATGGTAGTTGCTGCCACCAGAAACAATCTAAGGATTGCTTCAATTAAATTTTTTTGTTATCGTTTATCTTTTCGACGATCCCGAACTGTCGTGTTCCTTAATAATTCTGTCGGCAATTAAATATCAGTGGATAGCGTTGACCGATGTTTAATGCGACTACCAATTAAACTCCACGTTTCGGCTAACTTTTCACTTTGAAAACGAGAGACGCGTTTAAACAATTATTAGATCATTTTTACGTTTATGTTAAATAATCATTGTTTTTGAAAATATATCAGGCAAATGCGATTCGTGATATGTTTTATGTAGGAATTGTATACAAAAATAGCTGGTCATTGATGGCTTCTGCCTATCTCTCTTTGGATAGACAGCAGAAATTCTACGAATTAACCTGTGTGAATTAATAAGGTTTCCCACTGGTACGCAGATGTACCTATGACTTAGCCACTTTACATAGCAGAAAAGTAGATTAATGAAATTAGTATTTTACATGTAGAACTGTTATATAAATAATAACATTTTTCTCATTTACGTTTTTCATTTCATCCCGTAGATTCGAAACGATTATTTGCTTTTTCTTCAAATAATTCGAAATATGAAAAATGAAATGAAACGATGATAAATCTTTAAGAAAACAAATTACGAAACAAGGTATTATAAGGTTGATCTTCTTCCACGTTAATGTTTTACAATTACACGCAACGTCCTTGAAAAATATAAGATTTCGGAGGAAAACGATAGATGAGCGATGAAAGGAAATAAGAAAATCGACTTTTCGTAACAGCATCGCGAGAAAAACGCACATTTAATCAGATAAATATTGCTTAAACAATTATCAAACATATCACCTAACGTGAGCAGTGTCTGCCACTATTATACACAAACGTGATTGGAAACCAGGAGAAATCGTACAAATCCATCGTACATATGTGCAAAGGTAGACAAACG
Source organism: Bombus turneri (assembly GCA_014825825.1). Taxonomy (NCBI): domain Eukaryota; kingdom Metazoa; phylum Arthropoda; class Insecta; order Hymenoptera; family Apidae; genus Bombus; species Bombus turneri. The sequence continues at coordinate 3,543,763 of CM026116.1, forward strand.
TATTACAACAGATTGACGCATCAGTATGCAAACAGTATGCGTCACTTTTGCGGTAGGTTGAACTCGCGATAAGCCAAGACACACACAAATAGTCACAATCAATATCACGTATATAATATATATATATATTAAATATGAATATTATATTACAAATATAAATTAAATATATATATTTATGTTGTATTGCTGTATATATATATCTATCATACTCATGATATATGATATATTACATATATGATAATCATGTCTATTTGAGTATGTTTTAGCTTATCACATATTACGAGTTCAAATATAAATTATATTTACAATATATATTATAAATAAATATATATTAAATATAAATGTTATATTACAAATATAAATTAAATATAAATTAAATATAAATTAAATATATATATATTTATGTTGTATTGTTGTATATATATCTATCATATTCATGATATATGATATATTACATATATGATAATCATGTCTATTTGAGTATGTTTTAGCTGATCACATATTACGAGTTCAAAAATAAATTAAGTTTACAAATATATATTATAAATACAAGCAGAAATTAGATTTACAATATGCATTGTAAATATAAACATATATTTATGTTGTGTTGTTGTATATATATCTATCATATTTATGGTATATGATATATTACATATATGATAGTCATGTCTATTTGAGTATGTTTTAGCTGATCACATATTACGAGTTCAAAAATAAATTAAATTTATAATATATATTTAACTGATATTTATAGTGTATATTTATATATATATATATTATAATATATATTATATATTGTATTCAATATATAGAGATTTTATTATAAATATAGAGATCATATTGATGTTCATTAAATATGCATTGGCCACGCAAAATACATTTTTTATTTCATTCTATTTCATTTCATTTTGTATTTATCTCTTCCACCACATTTTATTTAAGGACACTATCTCTTTCAAGGACGTCATGCGTGATATAGATTATATTTAGCAACATTTGTATTCTATTATATTTATAGCGTTTACAGTATTTCAATTTACATTATCGTGTATTTATAGTGTTTATGTTATTTTAAGTCCAAGCATTTATGTAACTTAGTTATTTTAATGTTTATATAACAACGATAAATGTAGTCTTAGTAATATTAAGCAACGCTCATAATGGACAATCTGTGTTAAGAAGTAGCAGTAAAGCTAAGAATACGTAAACTGTCGATACTTGAAACTTTGCTCTACGCTATAATTAGAACCAAAAGTCATTTGAACTTCAGCTTTGAATTTATCATCGAGCAACTTTTCTCTTCTTCTCTTTCTGACGATACAACGAGCCTCATCACTGTTACGATTCTCACAACTGATCGATATTGTCTGCGTGGCACGTGCGTGCAATTTATTTCACAGACAAATAAATTCACGAACGAAGACGTGTAAATCGTGCAATACAATCGTACGAAAACTACCTACAAACACGAATCATGCATACGGCAAACGACACAAATTTAACATCTCAGCTGTTTGAAATTGACAACCGAATGTTATTGCGACGAAGAACACAATTGGATGAGTAGAAAATTTCAATAGAATTTAAGAACATCGGAAAATAACAACTGAAGTAAATTTAACAATAATATTCATAGCTCGTGAAAAATTGACGATGAAGCTCTCTTCAATTGTTGCATGTGAAACGTAGTTGTACGTTGTTTGAAGCGGCCAGAAATTAATACAACACACAACAGGAAACAACATCTATTTATAACGTTATACTCGATATAGTAGGAAAATAGCGTAATCAAGTGAGCAAGTATGAGTGTATGTATTAAGTTGGAGCAGTTGAAGTACTATTACAAATTAGATTAAATTTCGAGCACGTAGGTTTCAAGCTCCAAGTATTAGGGCAGATAGCAGTGAAATTTAAACACTTAGAACGCAATAGTTTGTCGTATCAGTGTTTTATCGTGATCTAACAATAAGTCGTGTTTCGTGATAGTGACAGCAATGTTGAAGATAGTAGTGTCATCATATGTGTAGTGTAGATTTATTACAAGGAATAAAATAATCATGAGTGTTACGACCGTTCGCGGAGAGACGCGATCGCAAGGAAGCACGTCAACGGGAGTCGTAAATTCCCGTTACGATTAAACAATCGACACCACGAACTGATCGATCCCCTTATTTCTATTACGATAATAGGGGTGGTTTGATTGAATAGGACACTGATCTAACAAGTATAAATTATTGTCTATTCCAGCAGCTTACTAAGTATAAGGAATTACATTGATGCGTCGGTGCGAGTTAAGTAAATATTTAAGGGTAGAACCCATTGCAGACTTGACTGTTCTGACGACGAATGACGACTTTGACTTAAGGGTAGAACCCATTGCAGACTTGACTGTTCTGACGACGAATGACGACTTTGACTTAAGGGTAGAACCCGTTGCAGACTTGACTGTTCTGACGACGAATGACGACTTTGACTTAAGGGTAGAACCCGTTGCAGACTTGACTGTTCTGACGACGAANTGACGACTTTGACTTAAAGGTAGAACCCGTTGCAGACTTGACTGTTCTGACGACGAATGACGACTTTGACTTAAGGGTAGAACCCATTGCAGACATGTTGACTGATTTAACGTTGAGTGACGACTGACCTTTAGTTACGATGCTATGTGAGAGAAAAGCTAGTGATGGGTGTTTCTAGCGCATGGGACCAGCGGATTTTTTCATGACATTTTTAATTAGGAAAGTGAGGGTAGTGGACATTGTTTCTCATTGGCTAATAAGACGACTGGTGGACTAGGAAGGGTCTTAGCCGCCCTCAAGGGAAAGTTGATAGTAGGAGGCATCGTACGTGCGAAAAACTAACTTTCCCGTAATAGACAATAAACCTTAGGACAGTTATTAAACAGATGCTACATCCGACTCGTAGGATCTTAGCCAGAATTTCCTAAGGTTTATGACGGGTCCTTGAGGTTATTGAGGGTACGTGACAAGGATGTGCGGACATCTGGCTGCCATCCTGCCCGCGGTATGTAGCCTGGTTCAGGTAGAAAGTCGGCCAACGTAACATGAGATTAAGATCTTCTATGTGTTACATAATATTGAGTTAGCAACTAAGAGATTGCGGATTTTGTCATTAGGTGGTATTGACAAAATCCAAAATCACTTAATTGTCAGCCCAATATTTAGGTATCAGGCACAGGTGTTGAATACATACAGAGTTTCATTTTAATCGGCCCACGCGAATGTCCCTAAAATGCACATTGATTGAATAAATCGACCGTTTTCAATGAAACTCACTGTATTTCCAGTGAGACGTCTCGCTACGGTAAAAATCTTATCCGGATGTAGGTGCCATACAGATTTCATGGTGATCTTTGGTCCCTGGGGAACGGCAGCAATGAGTCACATAAATAAAATAGAGACAGAGCAAGAAAAAATTTTAAGAACAATAGTTAACGCTCCATGGTACGTCAGAAATGAAGATATACGAAAAGATGTAAAAATTCCAACAGTCAAAGAGGAAATCGCTAGATACGCAAAAAAGTACAAAGAAAGACTCGCAACACACCCAAACCAGCTTGTTGCTGAAACAAATGAAACCAAAATAGAAAGAAGACTGAAGAAGAAGCATCCCGCAGACCTCGCAATAGAAATACAATAAACAACCTGGAAGATGGAACCATCCACATGCTATATTTTTCAAGTTATAACATTTTACCAAATATCCTTTTGGACAAATTGTAAAATTTAAACAAATAAATAATAAAAAAAAATAATAAAAAATCTTTGGTCCTTCAAATGGGACATATGTACACTTTTTCGTGGGCCATTCGATCTAGTTTTTGATTCTCTATGAGAAGCTGCCTTTAAAATCTAATTCTATTACAATACAAAGATTTTTTTTTATTTAATATTTTTCATTCACAATTTGTCCAATTTGGACATTTGGTAGAATTTTTTAGCTGTATAATTATCATGTGGGTGGCTACCCCCAGCGGGGTACCAACTTCGTGTATGCTAACAATACAAAGATGAAACGTTAAGCCGCTTAACTTGTGATTAGTTCGAATGTTTAGTTTGAAAGATATCTTAACTAACCTTGTGAAGCTTATTGTCTGAGGTCAGATAATGCGGTGCTTCTGTCCCCACGTTTCTCTTGTCATCCGTACACTCGATTTCATGAAATTGCCATCGAAATATCTTTTAAACCAGGCATTTTCAGCCACCAATGGCTTCGTACTTTCTTGTAAAGAATTAAAAACTGCACCTAATGGCGTATCAAAAAGTCCACAGTTCCACGTTTAAAGGGACGAAAGTAACCTAGAGATCTCGGTGCGTTTGCACCTGAACGAGTCTAGTGATTATCGTAGGGCGCCATCTCTTGAAACGGACTAAATTTTATCCCAAACACTTTTCTCAATAACCTAATAGCCTATAGTTTGAAAATATGTTCGCGCAGATCGATTAAAATGAGACACCCTGTATCAAAAAAATGAAAGAGATTTAATTTTGGAAGCGGTTAAAAGGCTTCGAAAAGAAAAAAAAAAGAAAGAAAAATATTACCAATGTCATTCGCACGTGACTTCCGTCGCTATAATAAAAGTACAATAAAACGGTTTTTCATTTCGCCTATCGAGAATCCGCATAATCGATTCATCTCGATCGCCCGCAGCCATCTTTGTTGGTAGAAAAACGCGACACGCCTTTCCGAGCCGCGTTCTCTTTCAGTTCGTTCCGTTTGCGTGAAATATCAACGAACGTATGCAGATACGCGTCCAAGCTTTATAAATCGCACAACGTTTCTGCTCTGTGTGACACTTTCCCCGCACCTACTTACGGTACGTATTTGCACACCGCGTTCCTCCATTTGCAACACTTTTCACTCGATTTCGTCACTCGTTCATTTACGTGCGCATTGCACGGTATCGTAACTGGTCGATTCAGGGGTTGAACGTGTTCATGAGCGTTTTTCACTTGTCACGACGTTTCACGCGACGATTACGATCGCCTTTCTGCAATACATAGCCACGGAACGATCTCGTGACGTTGTCTCGATCGATTAGAATATCCAACTTCAAATTTAACATTTTACCGACCGGTAACGCACGTCCGATCGGCAATTTAGGCGCAGATTCTCCCTGGCGCTAGCTCTGTTTCGGTTTAGACTCTGCAATAACATTCTTTTCCTTCATCGCGAATGGTAAGTAATAAGGTACCTTTGTACTAAATAAAAAGTTCCTGCTCAAATAATAAGAAAGATTGTTGGCGATAAAAAGTCGATTAATCGGTTATCGGTCGGTAAATTGTTAACAAGTGAAAGGTACGTGCGTGTTCTTAGAAGCCTGCGGAATAATTTTCATAGAGAGGAAGCATGTTTGTGAAAATATTAACGAATATCTGAAAAATGGTCAGATATACAGACAGCATAAAAAGTATTTCTACGCTAATTAATTTCAACAAATACAGCGATCTTCGAGTTTCAATGTGCGTCTGAAATGGAGATACAAATTGTATGTGTCAATCTGATGCCATTCAGTGTCCCATTTCAGAGCTCTCTATTTTAAAGTGGAAAATCAATATTTGCTTGTGTAGTATAGAGACATATAACGAATTCCACGAGACTCTCTCTCTCTCTCTCTCTCTCTCTCTCTCTCTCTCTCTCATTCTATGCTTCGTTTCGGAATGATATTGGAATTTTTTGGGAACATTTCAAGTGGCGCTGCCTGTCACGCGCACGCCGAAGCGCAACGAACAGTGCAATATCGAATTCCTAACTCTGCAGCTTTGCTATTCGAAATTAATGTCATAACACGCGTTAAACCATACACGCGACGCTGTAAAAATTGATAAAATGCGACTGATTAAATCGAGACTGAGATGGAAATAACAGACGCAGTACAACATCGAATTATACACAGCAGTTAATTAAATTAGTAGATGGAATTGATATCTGTTTTTAAATGTTCGATAGGGCGACGAAAATTAATTTAATAGAAATCTCGTTATTTCTTCTCCTCTGTTCTTTATCTCTTTCGAATAACTAATTAATCGATCATTTTTTAAATTTTTTTATTGAAATAAACATTGCGAGTGGTAGACGTACGTTTTATTTATTTAACGCGCCTGTTTTTTCTAAATGAGAAGGAATAAGTCGAGTAACGTTTCTTCACGAAATATGCGAAGATGTAATCTCCGTCGGTAATACGGTTTTTCACTGACGCGGTCGGTATAGGAGTTTTTTAGTCCGATTTCTTATCGTCTAGGGCTTTAAAAAGATCTGAAAAGATTCTGAGCTGCTTATCATAGTCGCCAATTTACCGCACAAGCGACACTTTAGCCAAACGTCCGAACTTTTCTGCAAGAAAAATACAATTCACTTTAAGATAAAACTGGAAATTACGAAAAGATTATAATTTGTCCGGAGGTAGACAATTTCGTATGGAACAAATATTGAAACAAGTTATTGCACAGTTTTACTCGTAAGATAACGATCCTTCAAGAAGATATAAAGAAATTTACCAGTTCTTACAAAGGTGTAATTATTTCCTTATCAAAGTATAATAAATCTGCGAATTTTTGAAAATGTTTGCAAAAATTAGAAATAATTTACCGACTATTGGAAAATAATACGAAACACGTATCTCGTACTTGGAAATGTATGATCACCAAGAGATTAGTATTGCATATACCACAATAAGAAAAATTGTGGGTATAAAAGAACTCACTTAGCAAAAGACTGACGTCGATAACAATACGAATCGCTTGCAGTGTTCATTTAATTAAATAAAAACCCTAATAATTAAAAAGTAAGCAATACTTGACCAGTCAGAAGCTTGTAGCTATAAATTTTTGTAGGTGCAGGAACCACAAGCTCTGACACCTTCGTTAGTCCGAAATGAGCCACGTTCAACTGATCTTAATAAATTTTCAAATTCGATTTTCTCGTAAACCAAGCCTTAAATGAAGAAAATCTATTCCACATTTTCTTCTTATTTTTTCACAAGCAATCGCTTCGTGGCCGCTTGTAATGTTATTCGGTCGCACCCTGTATATTCTGAATACTTCGTTTCAACATTTCATTTTCTCAGCTGAAACGTCTAAATATACGACTCCATTGAAAAAGCATACAGAATTATAGAAAACAGACGTTACACTCGCGCAACCACGTGTGCACGTGCTTTAATTTTTATTCAAAAGAAAAACTTCTTTCAATGGAAAAACTAACTCGACCATAGATTCGGATCGACTTTGCAAAGCTGCATGGTCGCGTTCAGAGGAATTGAAATTCGCGTGACCACGAGCGAACCGCTCGAAGATCGCGTACAGAGCGAAACAGACGAAATGAATGCCGCGTAACGAGATGAAATCATGTTACGACGACTTGGCGCGTAAAATACCTAGCAAGAGAGAGAGAGAGAGAGAGAGAGAGAGAGAGAAAGGGAGATCATGTCGGACAAGAGACTAAACTGTAATTACATCCATTTACAGTTACCGGGTTAATGCGGCGAGGACGCGCAGCGTTTGGTTACTGTCACGCTTTCCGGATTGCGACATTTAAAATTTAAAGCGTTGGCAACCAACGACATTTCTGCCGGCATTCGCGTGCAAGCTTGTGCATCGATGTACGTTATCGCGCACACGTGTGCACGATGTGTCGGCTCGCAACTAAAAAAAGACTGACGACGATAATTTTGAATTTATTATAATTTGTCGTAATTTAAAAAACGAAATAAAATTATATTTATAAAATTAAGTAATTTTGAAGAAAAAGACGAAATAACTAGTATCTGATTTTCCTAAAATATAGCGGGGAATATAGTGGGAATCGGTAATTTTTAATGGCGTTATAAGAAGAGTCTGTCAACTCTCAACCTACGAACAAGGGAAGTTGGGAAACTGGGAAGTTGAGAAAAATTTGAAACTTTGCGCGAACGTGGAATATGCGATGTTAATGACGAGAACAATGTCTTTCTTCTGTTGGAAAACCAGGTCAACGGTGAAGATACTGCATCAAAGAAATCTCGAATTTCCATAGTATCGTGAATATTTCAGAAATTGTACGAGATAGAGGAGAGAAGTTCAATTAAAAGTTGCAGCGTATTTCATGGCATCGTGCGATGTGAGAAACTTTCGTGAAGTTGTATTTATCGCTGTCACGCGCACGGATATTTGCAATTTTTTAATTTTTTAATTTTCACAGATTGCAAATTTCCAAATATACTTTCTACAAATGTTCTTTCCCTTTTCACGAGTTTGCACCACGTTAAACGCGCAACCTGTCTTCTCTTTCTGAAAAAATTGTTTCTTGGCACTCTTAGTGATCGAAGAGTACGACGTTTGGAAAATGGTGAAAAATCGTGTCCTTTTTCTCTTTTTCTTTTAGTAGTGTAGTTTCCTAGGCAACGTGTACGGTATGAACGCGCGCGAGTAAGTACATTTGTTGTACGGGTCGCGCTGTGACGAGACCCTGTTAACCAGTTAGCTGTGTTTGACGAGTATACTCGTCACGAAGAAATGGCACCATTTCATGTAACGACGAGTCCTGTCGATAATAAAATTAAGAAATAAAACAGTCGTTTCGTCGCAATTTAATTCCATATTACGACAACTACACGTACTCTGTGTTGGACGAGTATACTCGTCACGAAGAAATGGCAATATTTTGTGATACGACGAGTCCTGTCGATAATAAAATTAAGAAATAAAACAGTCGTTTCGTCGCAATTTAATTCCATATTACGACAACTACACGTACTCTGTGTTGGACGAGTATACTCGTCACGAATAAATGGCAATATTTCATGTAACGACGAGTCCTGTCGGTAATAAAATTAAGAAATAAAACAGTCGTTTTGTCGCAATTTAATTCCATATTACAACTACACGTACTCTGTGTTGGACGAGTACACTCGTCGCGAAGAAATGGCACCATTTTATGTAACGACGGGTCCTGTCGATAATAAAATTAAGAAATAAAACAGTCGTTTCGTCGCAATTTAATTCCATATTACGACAACTACACGTACTCTGTGTTGGACGAGTATACTCGTCACGAAGAAATGGCACCATTTTATGTAACGACGAGTCCTGTCGATAATAAAATTAAGAAATAAAACAGTCGTTTCGTCGCAATTTAATTCTATATTACGACAACTACATGTACTCTGTGTTGGACAAGTATACTCGTCACGAATAAATGGCAATATTTCATGTAACGACGAGTCCTGTCCATAATAAAATTAAGAAATAAAACAGTCGTTTCGTCGCAATTTAATTCCATATTACGACAACTACACGTACTCTGTGTTGGACGAGTATACTCGTCACGAATAAATGGCAATATTTCATGTAACGACGAGTCCTGTCGGTAATAAAATTAAGAAATAAAACAGTCGTTTCGTCGCAATTTAATTCCATATTACGACAGCTACACGTATTTTTTATTTTGTATTTGACGAGTATACTCGTCATTGCTTACTTTTCGCCACACATTTTAAGTACACGCTTCTCCAATAAGTCGTAACAGCTGTCTGGTTAAACGAATTCATCAGCCAAACAAGGATCCGTGACGATAGAAAATTTTGGAGCCATTGCCGTAGATCCGACTGTGCCGGAACGTCGATTTCACTTTCTACTTCCGTTTCAGCTCCTCGCGACGCGACGGAACGCAATTTATGGCCGGACGGAACGCCGACTAAATGAATTATCCTGTTCGACTTACCGCATCACCTAATTAATCAGTTAACTGTGTCTGACGTATATACACGTCAATGCGAAGCTTTATTTCGGTGTGTTGACGTATATACTCGTCGTGTGAAAGAAAAAATTGCCATTTAGCATAAAATGACATTTAGTGGTGCGTTTTTTTTTATACTTTCAATAAACCTATTATGCATAACAAATATTATAACAAAAAAGTGTTATTATTTGATTATTTAATTATTCTCTTTGCTGTCATATCAGCCATTCCCAAGATTGTTTCGTGTTTTATAGCAACTTAAACAACTTTGTATCAGCTGTATCGTCAAAAGCAAATCCTCTTCAAAGATGTGCCGTCTACTGAAAAAACGAAAGCTCGACCTGCGAAATGCCACTTTGTACGCACAAACTTGCTTTGGAAAATGCCACACTGAAATCAACTGAATTTCTGAAATCTTCTTTTCTTCAATTTAGTTAGTTAGTTAGTTAGTTATTATTTAGTCAGTGCCTTTCGGCTTTGGACGAACTTTCGATTTAAATTTCTTGCAATTATTTGTTCTTATTCTTATCACTCATAAGAAAACTGATAACTGCCTGTTGCACTTATAACTACGCCTTATTGCCACTTTGTTCTTTGCCTCCTTGCTGTGCTACCTTATTGTCATTCCTCCCCGTCTTGTATCGCCTTTGCCCGTCTCTTCTCCACTATCGCTTTCAACTCTGCCAGTCCTTCTCCAGTCTCATTTAGCGTTTCTTCCATGTTTTTTGCTCCTCCTGTTACCTCGCATTCCTCTAGTATATGTTTGAGGTCTTCCTCTCCTTTTCAGCATAGTCTGCATCCTCTTTCTCCCTCCTCTTTCCAGTGTTCCCTTGCCTTTGTTTCGTTACCACATGTAAATCTTGCTAATATACTTCTTTCCTTCCATTTCATCTTCACTTCTAGATACTTTGTTAACCCTTCTTTGGCTATTTTACTGTAATATCTATTATATTTTGATTCCCTTATCCTTTTCTCCCTCTCCTTTGTTTCTCTCTTCCTTCTTTCTTCTGTGATTTGGTCTGCTGTCATCCTTTCTTGTCCATCTTCTGCTTCCACTTGTTTCCTTCCTTCTCTCGCCTCCTCTAATCTCTTCTTTCTTTTTCTTGCTCTTTTCTCCTCTTGCCTCTTTCCCCAATTCCTTTCTGTCTCCTTTATGCACACCTTTACTAATTCCTTCTTCGATTCCAAGACTCTCTCCTCATACCTTACTGCTCTTTCCAGTGCCTTTTCTCTTATTTCCATTATCTTGCACTCCTCTATCAAAATATAATTCGGCGTTGTTATGTCTAGGCCTAGAATCCATTTCGCATACCTCTTTTTTATTCCGTCTAATCTTTCTTCTCCGTTCCATCCCCACACCTCCGCTCCAAACAGCGTCACACTCTCTACGAGTGCTCCAAACATCTTATCTTTTCTTTGATTTCTGTCCACAATTCCTCTACTGTACCTCCCTTGTAGGTCCAGTCTTTACATTCCTCCAAGTATTTCTCCACGCTTTCGTTTGTCCATTCCCTTTTCTTCTTCTTTCTTTTCCTCGTTTTCTTGTAGTTCTGGCCCCCCTATTTCTATTTCCAACGGCATGCGATCCGACTCTGTTCTCTTTCCAACTTTCATGTCGATTATTTCTTCCGTCGCCTCCTGGTTGTCAATCACGTAATCTATTACCGAGCTTCTCCTCTCCCCCGCGTAGGTCCACTCCTCTTCTTCTTTATCCCTGCCATTGATTATCATCCAGTCTCTCTCTTCCAGGTACCTTAGTAGTGTCCTTCCTACCGCGTTTATTGTCTTGTCTTTTGAACGCCTGCTTCTTTCTTTCCCTAGGTCCTCGTCTATCGGCCCTCCCTCTTCTCCCGTTCTTGCGTTCCAGTCTCCGCCGATGATCATCACTTCCACTTCTCTTCCGTCTACTCTTTCCTCTACTCCTTTTCATGTCTCTTTTGTGTCTTGATTGTAAACCACCATTATCCTGAATGTCTTGTCATTGTATACTACTTTTCTTTCCACTGTATTGTCACTTATTTCTTTGTATTCTAGTTCTCTCAGTTTCTTTTTTATACCGGTTATTATTCCCCCCTTTGCTCTTCCTTTCTTCCTTATTCTCCTTGCTGCTCTACATTTCCAGTTAAATTCTTTGGATAGTCTATTTTGTACTTTTTCCCACTTGTCTTCCTCTATCCATGTTTCTGTGAGTCCTACCGCGTCAAATAACTTAAAACATTCCCACACCTCCTTATCTTTACTTATTAGGCCTGCTACATTCCAAAAGCACATTTTCATCCCCTTTGTATTCCTTCCTTTCTTTTCCCCTTTCTTTCACTTTTCTTCCCTTCTCTTTCTTTCTTCCTCCAGCCTCTCTTCGTTTTCGTTCCACCTGTACCATTTGTTTTCTATTTTTAGTTTCTTGTATCCTATCTTTACATATTCGCTCTTTTCCCTTCTTTCTCCGGCTATCCTTCTCATTCTTTGCTGTATTTCCCTTTCTTTCCTCGTCAGGTCATCGTCTATGTATATCCCCTTTTCCAATTTGCTTTTCCCCTTTATTATCCTTATCTTCTCCTCCCTCGATCTCATCGTTGCCACCATTATTATGTTCCTGTCCTCCACCCTTATCATATGTGCTCTTTCTACTTCTAAGGGAACCGACACGCCGCCGCAGGGTCGCAGCACCACCACCGTCGCCGCCGCAGAGTCGCAGCACCACCACCGTCGCCGCCGCAGTGTTGCGGCACCACCACCGCCGCAGGGTCGCGGCACCACCAACGCCGCCGCTGCAGAGTCGCGGCAGCACCAACGCCGCAGGGTCGCGGGACTACCACCGCCTCCGCCGCAGGGTCGCGGGACTACCACCGCCTCCGTCGCAGGGTCGCGGGACTACCACCGCCTCCGTCGCAGGGTCGCGGGACTACCACCGCCTCNCCGTCGCCGCCGCAGTGTTGCGGCACCACCACCGCCGCAGGGTCGCGGCACCACCAACGCCGCCGCTGCAGAGTCGCGGCAGCACCAACGCCGCAGGGTCGCGGGACTACCACCGCCTCCGCCGCAGGGTCGCGGCACCACCAACGCCGCAGGGTCGCGGCACCACCGCCGCCGCCGCCTCCCTAGGCGTGCGTCGAAGGAGCCGTCACGCCGAGGAGGGTCTGGATCCCCCCTCGGACTCGCACGACGGTCCAAGGAACGTGGCGTTAGGGGGTGGGTGGTTCCCTCCTAGCGGCCCAACTCAATCAAGACGCCTCCCGCAATAACGAAGGGAGACGACGAAGGAGCGTCGCGGTAGCATCTCAAAAGAAAGGAACCGGGACACTCTTGCCAAACGTCATGACGACCACCGTGGGGTTTTAGTCGGTAAGAGACCGACACTACTCGCCCCTCCCAGAGGACGGCCGGGTGTCCATGAGGATTTCCCCACATAAAAAAAAAAGTACTCCAGTCTTTTACTTTAACAACGTCCATTTCAATGTTGAGAGTGCGTTGTTTTAGATTGTAACGTTTCGCAGGTTCAGCTGCAGCGACGACGACGGTACAGAACTGGTACAAACTTTGCATGATTATCTGTATGATCGACTAATGGTGCTACTACCAACGACTAACGTGAATTGCTATCAACTATTTATTATGACGGATTATAATCGATTATCGACTCACTCGAGCTTTTCCTCCCCGAACGTCCCCGAAGACAGTTTTCTTCCGAGATGGGAATGAAAAAATTCGTAGACGATAAAACAATAAATTTTTATTTCTCAGGCCCATGGCTTTCTCAGTAAGTTCCAGCATTTATTCTTTTACGACGTTCTGTCTTCGAACGTCGTTTCGCCAACACGTGCGCTTCGACCTTGGAACCCTTTGTCTATGGCCATGGGCCGCTACAGATATTTTTCAGAAACCGCTGATCATGGCTGCACATGTTAAGGGAAGTTATTTTTCTAATGGGCCAAATTGCACGCCATGGGACCTTAGAAGATGTTGTACGACGAATCATTGCATTTAAAAGACGACTTTTCAACGAGGTGGTTTTGTTAACGTAGCGTCGAGTTCTCATCTGAGAGCGAACGAGAACCTGCTGAGGAAATTTTTTGGATCGGGAGAAGCCAACCGTAGAAAATATCGTCGAACTTGGTCAAAGTTAGCGGAACTTGGAATAATTTTGGTTGCTAGCCTAACTGATTAATAGAAGCAATGGAGCATAAAGGAAAATTAGTGAAACATTCGATGAAAACGCAAGAAAATTGACATTGAGATTGTATGTTCTCGCAGCCAGAAAGGCAATTTTCAGAGGAATTTTCATTTTTCCCGGGCTTCGAAAGAGGACAGTTTTTCTCTGCTGTGCCTTCAGTTTTTCTTCGCTGCACCTTCAGTTTTTCTTTGCTGCATCTTCAGTTTTCTTTTACATTGTAATATAAAGCGATACAGACGATTTTGTCAACAATTTTTTGTGTTGTAATGACGACAGGGTTCACTTTATAATTCGACATCACGTTCAAGTTAGAAGACTGAAGAAGAAGCATCCCATAGATCTCACAATAGAAATACAATAAACAACCTGGAAGATGGAACCCCGCTGGGGGTAACCATCCACATGCTACATTTTCCAAGTTAATTTTAAAAGGACATTTTACCAAATGTCCTTCTGGACAAATTGTAAAATTCAAACAAATAAATAAAAAACGTTCAAGTTTACATCTAACAATTATTTTTTTGGATAATTATTATTATTTTTGAAATTATTTTTACAATAAAAGGCGTCATTCTCGTTCAATGTAATTATTATTTTTATTTATTTGAATTATGCACCACAAGTACTTAATGCAAGGTTTGTACATTTCACGCAGATGCCACTGTTGCAGTGAAAATTCTCGTTCGAAGTAAGAAACTTGCGAACCGATATATTTTTCACAATTTTTAATTTCATCAACTTTCAACGCCACGACACAACGACGTGCATAATTATAAATTACATATTATTCTATAAACAATTATATAAAATAATTATAAATTCAATCGCATTCTTACGATTTTCACATTGCATCATTTTCCACCACTAACTTTTTTTTTATTATTTATTTATTTGAATTTTTACAATTTGTCCAGAAGGACATTTGGTAAAATGTTATAACTTGAAAAATATAGCATGTGGATGGTTCCATCTTCCAGGTTGTTTATTGTATTTCTATTGCGAGGTCTGCGGGATGCTTCTTCTTCAGTCTTCTTTCTATTTTGGTTTCATTTGTTTCAGCAACAAGCTGGTTTGGGTGTGTTGCGAGTCTTTCTTTGTACTTTTTTGCGTATCTAGCGATTTCCTCTTTGACTGTTGGAATTTTTACATCTTTTCGTATATCTTCATTTCTGACGTACCATGGAGCGTTAACTATTGTTCTTAAAATTTTTGCTTGTTCTGTCTCTAATTTATTTACGTGACTCATTGCTGCCGTCCCTCATAGTGGGACTCCGTATGTCCAGATTGGTTTGATTATCGTTTTGTATATATTTAGTTTATTCGTTGTGCTTAATTCAGATCTTCTATTGGTTAACCAGTACATTTTTTTCCTTATTTCACGTATTCTGTTTATTGTTGATTTTATGTGCTGCTTCCATGTAAAGTGTATGTCTAAAAGTATTCCCAGATATTTGACTTGCTTTGTATGTGCTATGTGGGCGCCGTTCAGTTGGATATCTGGTGTTATTCCTTTTCTAAGTGCAAATATTATGTGGTTGCACTTACTGGAATATGTATGTGTATGTGAATATATTCCGCACAAATCGAGTTATGAGCTTAAGTTATGTGGCGGAACACGGCCATGAAGAAGGTCTCAGGGTGAAACACGTGAGTGGGCCACATGGCCACGAAAGAACGAGAGAAAAGCGATAAACAGGAAACTACCTGACAGAAACAATATCCGAGGACGGACACCGAAATTAAGAAAAAACCCTGGGACCTCCCAAAAAGCAAATGGGCCTGCTAGTTCCCAAATAGTTTATTGTTCTACAAACTTCGGGTTTATCCCATCCCTACTTCGGCAAAAAGCCTCCCTACAAGGGGGAAAACGAAGGAAAGCCCGAGGAGAGTTAGAAGCAACCGAACCGCGCACAAGTCATCTCTCCGCGACGCTCTGTAAGTGGAACTAGCACAAAAATAAAACTCATTAAAAACCTATTCGTGAGTTACTGCTCGATACTCTTCACGTCCTTTATCGCCTCATTTATATTAATTGTTGCTTCGTGCAAAACGATCTAAATGACACGAAGCATTAAAAAAAACTGTCGAATGATATTCTACGAACTTGAAAGATTTTTCAAGAATTTTTTTGAGATTAAAAAAAGCAAAAGCCTATAACGTTGGTAAAGACAAAGTTGCAGACGGAAAAGTTAAAACGAAAATTGTTTATATAATCTCATATGATAAGGGAAAACAAGTAGAAATCTTCTTCTTGAAAATGAGATTTTCCCTGGGAATTGCGTTTTCTTCTGTAAGAAAAATATAAGCTCCATATGAATTTCGTCATTATCTTCTCAATCGATATTTCCCGGATTTTCCTTTATTTTCAGTGCATTGGCCGTACTCTTGCTAACGTAATCCACTTACTCAACCTATTACTTGAAACTTATTGTTAGCCATTGTTTGTTAAGAGATCAAGAAGCAGAACAGAAGCAACCAACTCCTATTAAATGGATTCCACTTACGCCAATTGTTTATTTTCCAATCAGTTTAGACAAATGGAGTCTAATTTACGTACTCACGGTGCGGTGAATAATTACAAGCTCAGTCCTATTTCTAATTTTCTCATAATATTCGAAGAAATGGTAGGGGAATCGTTCACGTAATTTCACGTTATAATAGAAAAGGGAACTATGAAGATACCAGGAACAGAAACTTTCTTTGCAGGCGCGGAAAATGGTAAATCTTCTCTTGAAATTCTTTCCTTTTTTCTTTTGGCTGCGAAGGAACATAAACTCAGTTTGTTACGTACAAACTAATTTTCTTACATTTTCGTTCGATATTTCGTGAATTTTCCTTTATTTCTCACTGTTTCAATTAATCCACTGACACGTTTAGAGTTTCGTTTTTAACATCCTCCCACGCGCATTTTATTCTTCCGTCAAGTTTAACGTTATTTTCTCTACCGTAAACTCGTTTGCCAGAATTGGTCCGCAGATTTCGTCGATCTCGTTGAAATCACAGCTCGATGCTGGCCACCGTGATAATTCTGTTCCGAAGCCTGGACATCAGATTTTTGTACTGGAAAATTTATTTTGTACTTGAAAAATCACCTTTCTGTCTTCTATCTCGTTTATGAAAGGCGATAATTCTCCGCCCAACGTCTCCTGTTGTTCTGCAGCAGTTGTTCAATCTGCCATTTAGAAAGACGATTTTTTTTGCAACATTCAGCTTTGAAACATTGCAGATATAACGCAGTAGACACGTTTCGGTTGGCAATTATTCGCAGCACTTGTGCTTCCATCTATTTTCCACGTTCCATTCTCGTTCAACGTTATTTTCCAATCGACACGTTCGAAATATTAAATGAGTTGCAAAGAGCAGCTGATTCGATCGATAGGAAGTTTTCTGTTACGACAGAAATTGAATCAACGAGTTCGACGAAACTGCCAATTAGAGAACAATGTTATCTCGAGGAAGATCGCGGAAGAAAATTTCCGCGTGTCTCGTGTTCGTTGATTAATCGATCACGTTCTACATCGCGAAGCGATCTTTAAAATCGCGCGACTGGCTGGCAACAGATGAGAGACGGGGTCGTTGAACCTGCGCTATCTTTTGTCAATTGATGATCGCGCTATACAGTGACGAGCAAAAGTGTAAACACCGCTGATTTCATGTAAAAGGCGATACTACGACTAATTTTTCAAGTGATCGGTAAAGATTAGGTAACAGTAACTACATGCTACGTCTGATTAACGAAATGTAACAGTTCATTTTCATTAACATTAATAATGTACAGAATATTTTATAATAATTATGTTTTGAAACAACGTTTACAGTTTTGCAAGTTTCGTCAGAAACGTTTATGATGGCATGTACCAGGCGTGTAAATATGAAACCGGAATTTTTGTATAGAAAATACACATTTATTGTATGAAAATGATTAAAAATATTTTATTCGAAGTATCGCCCATCGCTAGCTATACATTTTTCCCACCTGTCTGGCAATTGGTGGATGCCACGCCAAAAAAAACTGTCGCTCTTTTGAGGCAAACCAGTCGTCGAGCCATTTTCGTACATTTTCGTAAGAAGCGAAGTGCTGGTCAGAAAGTGCGTGTCCCATCGATGCAAGTAAATAGTAATCGGACGGAGCCAAGTCTGGCGAGTAAGCCGCGTGCGAAAGTATTTCCCAACTGAACGCTTCGATCGTTTCCATGACCGGTTTTGCCGTATGCGATGGTGCATTATCACGAAGCAAAATTACTTTGTGTTGCCTTTTTTGATATTCTGGTCGTTTTTCACGCAAAGCTTGATTCAAATCGATCGTTTGTTGTCGGTAGCGGTCAGTATTAACGGTTTCGCCAGGTTTCAACAGCTCATAATAGATCACACCCTTCTGATCCCACCAAACACAGAGCATTGTCTTCCGTCCATAGCGATTTGGTCTTGTAGTCGATGTCGGTGGTTCGCCTGGAGCTACCCATGATCTTTTACGCTTAGGATTCTCAAAATATATCCACTTTTCATCGCCAGTCACAATGCGGTGGAGAAATGACTTTCTTTTGTATCTGGCGAGCAGCATTTCGCAAGTGGTTTTTCGGTTTTCCTGCTGTCTTTCATTCGGTTCACGTGGAACCCATTTTCCCACCTTCTGGATCTTTCCCATGGCTTTCAAACGTATGGAGACGGCTTCTCGTGTCACGTTTAATCGATCAGCGAGTTGTTGTTGCGTTCGAGCGTCATCCTCGTCCAACGATGCTTGCAATTCGCTGTCTTGAAACTTT
The DNA here is from genome assembly GCA_014825825.1 of Bombus turneri. Taxonomy (NCBI): domain Eukaryota; kingdom Metazoa; phylum Arthropoda; class Insecta; order Hymenoptera; family Apidae; genus Bombus; species Bombus turneri. The sequence continues at coordinate 3,562,435 of CM026116.1, forward strand.
TTCGGTGGTCTTTCACGTTCTTCGTTCCTCGCGTGAAAATTGCCACTTCCGAATGTTTTAAACCACTCAAAGCACTGTGATTTACCAAGAGCACGCTCACCGTAAGCTTCGGCGAGCATTCGATGCGATTCTGCGGCAGTTTTCTTCAAACGGTAACAGAAAATCAATGCTGTCCGCAAATCGTAGTTTCCAGGCACAAAATTCGACATGTTCAACGCTATTACAAACTATGCTTTTGTATGAAACTTGTATTGTTGTGAGTCGAAAATGTTTGTGAGATGTCAACAAAGACTTTTGGCATCAATGACGCAATTTAGTGATAACTACATTATCAGCTAGGGTCATCTATAGGCAAATTCCGGTTTCATACTTACAGACCTGATAAACGTCAGGAAAACGAAACTGTAAAGAAGCACTTATTGTCCACTGTTTCGCAGTCAATTGTTCCACATCATTGTTAGATTACTTTTCAGTTTGATATGCTTAATCCGAGATGAAGCCACTTAGTGAAAATAAAAAGAACAGTATTATTTGTTTGTGTGATAAAGGTTTGTCGTTGCGGCAAATTGCAGAGAAACGTGGTGTCAGTCGTACGATAGTTGCAGGAATAAGAAAAAAGTATGTCAGTGCACCAATTTCTTCGCAAAACGGTAGACCGCGACTTATTTGCACACTGTATTCGGTCGGATAGTTACAAAACACCAAAAATTGCTGCTCAGAAAATCGAAACAAGTGCTAGCGAATGGACCATTCGTCGCTCTTTGAAGAGAATTGGTTTACGAGCGAAGGAAAAAGAAAGTAAACCAGCTCTTTCAAACAAAAATATTAAATTACGAAAACAATTTGTCGACACCTACAAAGAATGGACGACCGAAGATTGGAAAAGAGTTATATGCAGTGACGAAACAAAAATTAACAGATTCGAATCCGATAGAAGGTCCTGGTATTGGACTTCATCCGAGAATAATGATCAACCAGGTGGTATAAAACAAACTATGAAGTTTGCAGGTGGCTCGATTATGCGTTGGGGTTGCTTTACTCACGGAGGTGTTGGTCCCTTAGTTCGAATCGAAGGTATAATGCGAAAAGAGCATTATTTGACCATTCTACAAAGTAATTTACCTTCTGTAGTTAATTCTATTGGATATAATGAACGTGAAGTAGTATTTCAACAAGACGGTGATCCCAAGCATACTGCAAAAATAGTTAAAACCTGGCTAGAAAATTACAATTTTTCTGTGACGAAGTGGCCAGCACAAAGTCCGGATATGAATCCGATCGAAAATTTGTGGTCCATTTTGAAAAGAAGGCTGGCAAAATATAATAATCCACCTTCAGGTGTTCGTGAATTATGGGAAAGAACACAACAGGAATGGTACGATATTGAACCACAAATAATTAAAATTTTAATTGACAGTATGCCTCGTAGATTAAAAGCATTAAAAAAAAGTAAAGGAAAATGGACGAAATACTAGGTTGAAACCTTAATTCGATGAGTATAATTAAAGCGCAAAATTGTAAACATTGTTTGAGATGTCCATTTTTGTAAAATGTTCTGTACTTTATTAATGTCAATGAAAATGAACTATTACATTTCGTTAATCAGACGCAGTTTGTAGTTACTGTTACCTAATCTTTAACGATCACTTGAAAAATTAGTCGTAGTATCGCCTTTTACATAAAATCAGCGGAGTGTGTTTACACTTTTGCTCGTCACTGTATGTTACATATATACCGCAGACCAGAACGTCACAGATCGTTCGAGAATGAACGATTTGCTTGGTCGTGTCTTTCCGACCTTCCGACCTAACCTTCCCTCGCTGCACCGTAAAAACCGGATCGATCGGATCGTAAAATCCGCTAATTTGTCATTTTTATTCGCGCGTGTACGAATACGCGAATTTTGTTGTTTCGAGTAATCGCATATAGCAGCTCGCAAGCAAAGTGAAACAGAATGTAATGGAATGTGGTGGGGGTAAATCGGAGGCGGATCGGATGTTCGCACGGTGCAACGAATTAAAAATGCAGCGGATTGATAATGGCGTGTTTACACGGGTGCAGGTAACACGGAATTTGATCGCGATATCCAAACTCCATCCAAATTTCCCGCTTTCCACCAGCTCTTCGAACGACGGAATACACGTCGTTGCGCGTGATTATGATCGATGCAGCGAGGCTCTGATAAATTGTAACGACGCGAGCGCGATATTTGCATTGCAAACGACGTACGCATTAATGTAGGTCAGAAATAGAATGATGGACGCGGGCTGATCTTCGCTTGCTTGGATATCGATTTCTCTGCGAACGTTGAAATCAGTCGCGTAGAAAGTCGTCACGCGTCCTATGATAATTATAATTATGATATAGAGGTGAAATACGTTTCACGAATTCAATTTCCTCGATTTACAAATTCATTTTCCTGCACGACAACTACCTTCTATCTGTCGCGTATGGTCGAAAGTTTGTCTCGTCGTAATCGATCGAGCGAGCATTTTTCTATCGCTTTTCGAACGTACGATCTAATCGACGTGTATTTATACAGGGTGTGCCAGTATTTATGGTACGACGAGGAAGTGATCGTAAGAAAATACGTGGAAAATATACAGGGTGGTTGGTAACTGATGGTACAAGCGGAAAGGGGATGATTCTACGCGAAAAAAGAAGTCGAAACTATAGAATAAAAATTTTTCGTTTGAGGCTTTGTTTTCGAGAAAATCGATTTTGAATTTTCGCTCGGTACGCGTGAACTTTATCTCTGCACAGTACTTGAACAACTTCAGAAAAACGTCACTTTATACTTTGTACTTTGGCGCTTGCGTTTAAACACTATACCCATGGGCAGGATACTTTGAAACAGCGACAAGGTCTAATTGCAAAGTTTTAGAACGTTTACTGACGATTCTGTACGACAACAAAGCTGTTTCTTCAAAGGTATCCATTTGCGAAAAGAAACTTAAGGAAAAGTCAGATCTAGTTTCTTATTAAAACTGTTTCACAAGTGTGTTTCATAAGAAACAGTATCTGCACACCTAGCTTTTGAAACGATTGATCTTTTATCTTGAAGTGAGAAGAAAATACATACGTTGCAAGTGTGTAAAGGACCTACGATTGAATAGAAAGTTTGTTCCATTTTTATTTATAGATGAATCTTAAATTAAACAATGGCTATTAACCTCAATTCAATTTAATCGTTTCTTGGTGTTATTGATTAGTCAACAGTCAACAGTCAACTGTAGAGTCTGAAACAATCATCCTTGGAAGTACTTATTGCTTGCTGGCCTCAAGTTACTTGAAACATGGTTCATCAAAACAAGGCAAGAGCTTCAACAATTTGTATTAACCTCAAATTAACTTAATTGTTTCCTGGTGTTGTTGATTAGTCAACAGTCAACTGTACAGTGTGAAACAATCATCCTTGGAAGTACTTATTGCTTGCTGGCCTCAAGTTACTTGAAACATGGTTCATCAAAACAAGGCAAGAGCTTCAACAATTTGTATTAACCTCAATTTAATTTAATTGTTTCCTGGTGTTGTTGATTAGTCAACAGTCAACTGTACAGTGTGAAACAATCATCCTTGGAAGTGCTTACTGCTTGCTGACCTCAAGTTGCTTGAAACATAGTTCATTAAAATAAATCAAGAGCTTCAACAATTTTTATTAACCTCAAATTAACTTAATTGTTTCCTGGTGTTTTTGATTAGTCAACAGTCAACTGTACAGTGTGAAACAATNCATCCTTGGAAGTGCTTATTGCTTGCTGACCTCAAGTTACTTGAAACATGGTTCATCAAAACAAGGCAAGAGCTTCAACAATTTGTATTAACCTCAAATTAACTTAATTGTTTCCTGGTGTTGTTGATTAGTCAACAGTCAACTGTACAGTGTGAAACAATCATCCTTGGAAGTGCTTATTGCTTGCTGGCCTCAAGTTACTTGAAACATGGTTCATCAAAACAAGGCAAGAGCTTCAACAATTTGTATTAACCTCAAATTAACTTAATTGTTTCCTGGTGTTGTTGATTAGTCAACAGTCAACTGTACAGTGTGAAACAATCATCCTTGGAAGTACTTGTTGCATGTTGGCGTCACACATGTTCAGACATGATTCAAACACTAAAACAACGCAAGACCACCAATAGCATCTATCTGATTTTTATGATACTTTCGAAATAATAGAAACCAAAGTGAACCAGAGTGGAATAAAAATGTATTCAACGTAAAAATTTTAATCTCTTTGGAACTCAAGAGCAAAAACTAACGCATTATCGGCGTTCCATCTCGCAACATTTTATCGAATGTTTCTTTCCCAATCAATTTACATTATTCAGCTTTTTAATACCCTGGCTGTAAAAGGAAATTCCAAGGATTCGACCAGTATTTTTCTCCTATCGCCATGTGATTCCATTTTTACGAAACCTTACAGTTTCGATTGCGAAATATTACGATACACAATCTTATGAAATCCAAAGAAGCTCAAATATTTATAGTTATGATAAACCCATGTTCGGTCTTTCAGTTAAACCTCTTCCTTCCCCACCACACACGACTCATAAGAAAAAAAACGAAATTAAATTACGAATGCTGATGTGTGATCAAAGCTTAACAGATGACGTCCTTCCACGGACGTCTCTGTAATAATCACGTGACACGATGAATCGTGTAACTGTTACGCAATTATAGATTGCTCGATAAATATGTGACACGATCATTATCATAACATGGAGGTTTATTTTTTAAAAAATCCAAAATCGAGTAATCGAAGCTGGTCCACTCTCCGCTTTTCACTTCTCACTGTCACCTCGTCGTCGGTCGTCGATCGTCGGTAGTCGGTCGTCGCCAGTTGGATGTTATTAAAACGCGTGGCCTTTCGCATGCGCACCGCACCATCGCACCATCGCACGTCCCATCTACGTCACGGCGTTCTTCGTTTCGTAATCCTCTAGTCTCGCGCCGCGCCGTTTGCGAAGCGATGAGAGTCGTCTTCAAACTAAAGACGCACGCGTCCGTTGCGCGTGGGCTCGGGAAGAAATAATTACGGTAATTTGCCGCCGTTCCTTTTTCCTGTTTCTTTCTGTTTTAATTCACAACCTCTGTTCTCTTCCTTTTCCACCTCACCTCCATGGTGTTTGTTGGACACCGATTGCAAATTGTACATGGAAATCTATGTTATTAATTATTAAACATACACCTCCTATGTGATTTGTTAGTCTGTCGATATTGTTTATTCATTCGTATGTGGTGAATATATTATTGATTTGTTTATGGAAAATTGTTATATTATTTAGCGAGTTGCAGTTAGGATTTGGATAAGGTAACACGCTGACTACGGATGTTGGTGCATTTTTTGGAAATTTACCATTCCAACAGTCTGCATACAGTGTATAATGTACAAGAGTATCGTACAATATTTAAAGCTGAGCTTGTTTTGTGATATAATACTTTATGTAGTACAATATATCTGATGGTAAATTATATTTAGTGGAGATGAAACGAGTTTCTATTTACATTCACGCTTGCTTAATTTTGTTTATAGAGATACAAAATTCCATAAACATTCGCAGGCTAACAATAAGAATATAATAAGATATAGAAGAATATAGATAGAACAGTTTTATTAATAATGATTTATGATAGACAATATTACTTTGCTTGTGGGTGTATATGTATGTTTGGGTTATGGCGCTGTATGGAGGTTTGGGACATGGTTGTATATGTATATAAAATATATGACATGTATGTACGTAGTAACTTACGAATGTGTGTGTGTTATCTAGAGCAAGGTCAAGAAAGGATGGTTTATTGAAAGTTAAGTTTAGCTTTATTTATACAAGCAATACTCAAAAGAAAACTGACTACAATATCATCGTACGTCTTAATACTCGGCTTTCAACTTCTCAACTGCCCAACTCAACTGCCCAACTCAATTAGCTCAACTCAAATGTCCAACTCAACTGCCTCAACTAAACTGCTCCATTCAACTGCTCCACTCAACTGCCTCAACTAAACTGTTCCACTCAACTGCTCAACTCAACTGACTAACGTCTTCGCCCCACGATTTTCCTATTCCTCCTTATATTCAACATATGTGTCTGACCCATTCCCAAGTACATCCCTCTTAATTAGACCCTCCCTCTCATTCTTTCTTCCCCCAGCACTCTTAACGGTTCTTCCATTATCTTTTTACAACAGGCCCAGTGCATACCCCCTTTCCCGATAATACATATATATATATATATATGTACAGAATGTATAATATAATATATATAATAATATACTATATTATATACTATGCATAGTAATATATATTACAATATATTATAATATAATTATATTATTATATTATTATAATATAATTATATATTATATAATATATTATAATATATATATTATATATAGCATCTATTTATTTATTTTTTCACTATATTTTATTTACTATATTATAATTGTATTTATAATAATAAGTATATTATGATATTATGTACTATATTAAATATGTTATAATGTTATTAATATAATATTATAATTATATTTTTTTTATTCTATTATAATTATATTCATAATAATAAATATATTGTAATGTTATATATTATATTAAATATATTATAATATTACATTATGTATTGGTTATACTGTATCGAACACTGTGTATGATACGTGCATAGAAGTGATATATAATAGATACGATATAGATAAGTTCCTGCTAAAGAAAGCAAATAAAGCCATACTATTCGTTTTAGTTTTCATGGCTGTATTTTGAAGCAAATAATTGCTGCAAAGATGAAAAACGAAGCTTCTAGTTGAAACGATTTGAGAAGCGTGTTCAGAACAAACGATATTCCGATATTTTAATCGCTTTCTGGAAATGAGGTTGCACGACGACTGGCTACATAGCCTGAAGTCCTGTCGACAGCACGTTAGACAACGAAATTGCGGTTTATTATTTTCATCGCGTGAATGGAGGCAGGTGAAATCGATTGCAAGTTACGTCAGCGTCGACTAGGATAAATACGTTTATTCCGTGAGGCGAAGAAAATCAAGTACTCCATACAGGATCATACACTTTTATCATTCACTATATTGCCCCATGTGTTTGATAAATTATACTCCCCCATTAATTTACTTCCTTAGAAAATTTAGATTGCACTATCTATATTCGTGTTATCATATACACTTTCGTTCTTCGTTTAGAATTCAATGATCTGCGTGTACGAACTAACAAATTAGCAATGTAAATGGTAAATTACAATTTAGATATTATATTATTTATAGTTAATAATTTATAGAAACACAATAGTGACACATAGCAAATTAGTAATTTCCACTACTACATACATCTTTTATTCATAAGATTTCTAATTCTCTATACTGGCAATTAATCCGTAATTAATGAAAACCTAAACAATTAAAGCCTGTAATTAACGTTTACCATTTATCAATCAGGACCTTTCCAAAAGCTATTTACTTATTAATTAACCAATGTTTCAAAACAATTCTTCCACCTACGACTAATCCAACTCTCCTTTCCAATATACAGAGTGTGATCGAGTAACAGGAACGAACAAATGGAACAAATGGCTGGAAAATGGCTGGTATAAATTTCGTTGTGTCGTGGAATCTTTTCAACGCTGTTAACGATTGCCGCGAATGAAGCAGCGCAACGGTAAATTCAATTTCCTTCCGCAGAAAGCTGCCGGCTGTTAAATCGCTTCATCTATGATTGTCATTTGCATTACTCGAGGCTTCCTGCAGGTCGTTCAAATTAGCATCACACCGGAAGCTAATTTCAAGCGAACCGTAGTTACGTTTGTTGAAAAACTACGTTTACTTTCAACTGGCCCATTCTACAAAATGCCGGTACGCGATATTGTGCACACACATTTGTCAATTTCTAAAACAAATCTATAAATTACTCAGATCTTACCTAAACAACAGAACTTTTATAGTAAAAATAAAGGATGCATATTCTTCTTTTTTAACTAGTTTCTAGACTTTCGCTCACCTAACCTCCTTTTTTGTTCCTTTGGCTTTCCACTCCTTCCTCTATCTTTTATCGCTTTTTCTTCACTCTCCTTGTGTTCTTCCACCCTTTATCTCCTTGCCTTATACCTCTTTCCCTTTCCTCTCCCCTTTTTTTTCCCTTCGTCTATCACTTTTTCCTCACACTCACTAACCGCGTGTTACCCTCGCTCGCCACCAAACCGGAAGTCCGGATGCATATTCAGAAATCAAGAATATCAAGGCAGGAGTACCGCAAGGAAGCGTACTAGGACCACTACTATACACATTATACACGGCAGACATACCAGCAACTGTTAACAGTAAAATACTTACGTTCGCGGACGATACGGCCATACTAGTGAGACACACAAATCCAGAAACAGCAGCAGCACTACTACAAGAACATATTACAAAAATAGAAAAGTGGCTGCAAAGAAAACAAATAAAAGCGAACACCAGTAAGTGCAACCACATAACATTTGCACTTGGAAAAGGAATAACACCAGATATCCAACTGAACGGCGCCCACATAGCACATACAAAGTCAAATATCTAGGAATACTTTTAGACACACGCCTTATATGGAAGCATCACATAAAATCAATAATAAACAGAATACGCGAAATAAGGAGAAAGATGTACTGGTTAACCAATAGAAGATCCGAAATAAGCATAACGAATAAACTAAATATATACAAAACAATAATCAAACCAATCTGGACATACGGAGTCTCACTATGGGGGACGGCAGCAATGAGTCACATAAATAAAATAGAGACGGAACAAGCAAAAATTTTAAGAACAATAGTTAACGCTCCATGGTACGTCAGAAATGAAGATATACGAAAAGATGTAAAAATTCCAACAGTTAAAGAGGAAATTGCTAGATACGCAAAACAGTACAAAGAAAGACTTGCAGCATACCGAAACCAGCTTGTAGTTGAAACAAATGAAACCCTAATAGAAAGAAGACTGAAGAAGGATCCCGCAGACCTCGCAATAGAAACATTTGTCAAGTGTATCTTAATGTTAATTTAACTGGACAGTGCCGAAGCGTGTAGACGTGTGTCTAGTGCTCAATGAAGTCACAATACAATAAGTGACGACCCTGCGTTGAAAGTGAATCAGAAATAAACCAAGTGCTTTCTAAACTTACTCGGAAAATCCGACACTTTTAATCTTTAATCCAAATCATAGCCTCCGGACTATGAGCAACTATGACTCATGAGCAAAACTATAACCGCACTGTTCTACCTCCTCCGTGACAAAAGGATGATCTGTCCCATCTTTCAAACCACAGAAACAACAGCAAAAAAAACGTAAGCTAGATACAGTAAAAAAAGTCGTCGGCGACTTCAACTCTAAGGCTACCGCATGGGGTGGAAAGAAGAACGACCGTAGGGGAATCAGTCTTCTGAATATGTTGAAGAACGGCATCGTTCCGATAAAAATGGCATTCACCGACTACATGATCATCAGGAACGGAGGAACGAGTTTTATTAATGTAAATAAGGGACTGACGAGGAGCTATGCCGGTGAGAGGATATCGAAAGTCTGGTCGGCATCGGACCACCGCTACGTTCGTCATAGTTTTAAAATGAAAAGGACGAGATGTAACGCAAAAAATTGTAAATATTTTGTTGAAGTGGTCACAACTTCTAAGAAACCTCTACATCTGCTTTTAGTTTTCTTAAGCATTGAAGCCATCGACACCGTTAGACAAAAGATTGGGACGAAGGCAAACCATAAACAGTAGACAGGCGACGTTGTCTTCAGGTTTCTCTTTTCAGTAACACAGCTAGCGTGCGGATCTGGACTAGCTCGTATATTGTATTCCTTCTTTGTATTTACACTTCAGCTTAGAATATATATATTTTCTATCTTACAATTTATCCACGCGTCTCTTTGCATTCATATACACCTAATAACCTCAACATATTTGACAAAGGATGCTGACATGGACAAATTTGCTTTGACGTTTGATGGATACTATGGCAAGTCATTTACAGATATTATGAATGACAAGGAGACGACACAGGGTAATCGCTTACAGAATATCCTGAAAACGACATGTGCCTCTGAATTAAAGAAGGTTTATCCATCGATAGGGGAGAGAATAGGCGAATTCATGGTGGAATAGTGAAATAGCTGCCTAAGGAAAGAAACGATTAGGAGTAGGAGAAAGGCCCTAAGAGCTAGAATTAGAGGCACCAACGACGTAACTCGACTGAGCGAAGAATTTGAAACTAATAAGAGGAGGCTGGCGAGGATGATAAGAGGAAGCAAGGAGAGATACTGGAAGGAATTTTGCGTGACGCTGAATCAGGACCCATGGGGGAAGCCGTACAGGACCATCATGTCTAGGATGGCCCGGAGAGTACACACGGTCTACACATGGATAGAGCTCGAGCTATAGTTGACGAACTCTTCCTGACGAGACCAACAGAGAGAAGGCAAGGTTTATCGAGGAATTGCAATGGAGAAGAGGAAGAAGGTGACGACTGTAGGATCTCAGAGGAGGACCTGATGGATGCCTGTAGGAAGATAAACCCTAACAAGGCGGTTGGTGTAGACGGTAAACCAGGGACGGTGGTCAGAGCATTGGTGGAGGAGGGAGCAGAGAAAGTGTTGAGGGTGTTGAATACCGTGAACGACACAGGCAAGATCCCGGCGAAATGGAAAATAGCGAGGGTGCTCATACCTAAACCAGGCAGAGATCCCACGTTAACATCGTCTTTCCCACCGATCAGCGTGCTTCCAGCACTTAGTAAAGTCTGGAAGCACACGTTTAAGAACCTGATCGAGGAAAGTCTTGGACGGGATCCATTTCATGGTGACCAGTATGGGTTCAGGAGAAGAGTGAGTACGGTGGACGCCCTGCGCCGAGTAAAGGATCTTGCTGATTGGTCCAAAAGAAGAAATAGGATTTATGTGTTGGCGGCGGTGGACGTGAAGGACGCGTTCAACACTCTCAGCTGGAGTAAGATCTTGGAAGAAGCAGAATCTAGAGGGATACCCAGGAAATTAGTGACGCTCCAGGAGAATTATGTCGAGGAAAGAAAGATTATAGTAAGGACGACAAGAGGAACGGTAAGGAGGAATGTGTACGCGGGTGTCCCTCAGGGATCGATACTAGGACCGCTGCTCTGGAATCTGGTGTACGACGGTCTATTAAAGGAGTTGAAGGCAATTCCGAAAATGAATGCCGTCGCTTTTGCCGACGACTTAGCGGTGATTCTCGACGTGGCCAAGCAGGAAGAGGTGGAGAATAAATTAAGTATGGCGGAAGAAAACCAAATACTCCTTTCGAATATACAGGGTGTGATCGAATAACAGGAACGAACAAATAGGAGGTGATTTTTTATGAGAAAATACGAAGAAAATATACGACGACATTTTCCATTATACGACGCTTCGTTTCAAGGGAAACCAAGTTTGAGTACTTGAAGAACGCTTTGAAATTTACTCGATACGGGTAAAGATATTTCAAACTTTCACGGTGCTCAGACACGTTGATATTGGGCCCAAAATGCGGATTCCAAGGAAACACACACAATTTACAATTACAATACAATTGTTCATCCGGAAAAACCGACATGGAGACACGTAGATCGTAGGATCGTAATACGCGAGAATTGAAATTTCTCTCAGAACGATACTCGTCGAGACGAGACATTTTCCAGCCGAGCGTACGATCTAGCGATCGATAAATCAATATACACATTGGATATACGTCATGTGTTAGTGGACAGAACTTTCGTTCGGTTGTGACGTGAATGACAAATGAATGCCAACCGCGAGTTTTTTCTTTTCTTTTCTTTTTATTTTTTTAAGCGACCCACACGACTTTCGGTGATAAACCTCACAGTCATTCTTTCTCTTCTGAAATCTTCTAATAAATGTTTCGTTTCCTGGTTGCTTGCGGAGCAACGACCTTGAACTCTTAAACATTCACCGGGTGTCCGGAACCTAAGCGACCGGACTACGACAACTCAACCTACAGGTGCAAAAAAAAAAAAAAAAAAAAAAAAAAAAAAAAAAAAAAAAAAAAAAAAAAAAAAAAAAAAAAAAAAAACGAAAAATATGTCGTACAGAGTTTGTCAATAAACGCTTTATTGCGGAGATCGCAAAGAAATATTGAAAAAGAATATATATATATATAATACAAAATATAATAACATAAAAATTATTAGGTTGGCAACTAATTAATTGCGGAATTTGTCAATGCCGCCTAATAACAAAATCCACAATTGCTTAGTTGCTGATCTAATATTACGTTTCACATCAACGACAGGGGATCGTTACCACGTGATAAAAAAAAAAAAAAAGTAACAGCGATAATACGGTGGTCTTCTGCACGCTGTGATGGAAAATGAATTAGTTTCTAACGCTGTGATGCAACGTCTATTGGCAAACTAACTCTCTGTGTAACGTTTTTTCCTTCCTTTTATCTGTAGATCGAGCGGTTTGAATTTGACACATCCTGTATATACGTATTACGTTCGCCTGTAAGTATGGACCACCTAAAGCGATCACTGTCAAGGACGACTGTTGATCAAAATACCAAGGCATTAATATCTTTTTCGTGTAAAATTTCATGTTGATACACGCGGCGGATGAATGGCGCTAATAGAATAGACCGTTGACACTAATAGACGGCGAAGATAAATCGTTTTTTGGTAAGCGTAGAGACTTTCTCTTCTTTTAGACTTGTTTACTTTTATTTTTTTTGTTTTTCTTCCTAGCGAGTTGGTGCTGTTGTGCGCAGATCTTATCGCACACAGGCCGAAAAACGTCAAACTGAAATAAAAAAAGTGAATCTTTTTCTAGCGAGTCCGTGCTGTCGCGCACAGATCTTATCGCACACAGGCCGAAAAAAACATCAAACAAAAATAAACAAACCGAATTGTATTTCTTGTTATGTTGCTCGGACGCTAGTTCGTTTCTTCTCGCTCGATAAATTTATCGCTTTTATTTATCGATTGCAGCTTGCGAGAAAGATAATGTTGGAGGTAGAAAAAAGAGAAAGTAGAAATGTTTGATGTTTCACTAAATCTCGTAGACACTTATAGAATCGACGATTTACAAAATGTAACGTAAAACTATTTTATATTTTGTAAATTGTCGATCCTATAAACTTCTGTCGTTCTGCAAGCTTGCGCTTCTTTCGCAGCCTCTGAGGAATAAATCCACGTTACAGGATTGTTATACGAATCTTACGATATTCCTGGCAATGTGAAAACTCTGGAACTTGCAGCAAAGAATATATTTAAATAGCATCAGTTGCTGGAATTATTATGCACATCTGTAGCTTCAGTTACAAATCCTAGTGACCTTGTATTCACGACACCATGCACCTTTGTTCGTTCTTTCTCTTACGGGTAAATCCTTGTACCCGATGCTTGAAAATACGAATCACGGTGCTAACAGTTAGGAATTATATCAATTTAGAACATGCCACAGACTACGTTTAAATCATTCCCTAGAATAATAATTTATCATTTAATAATTTCAATTATCCAATTACTTTACATTTAATTTTATGTATACTTTATATAGGAATTGTTATATATATATATGTCGGAGATGAAAGGACATCGGAGCCTTTCTTTTGGAATGTTTGGCAAAGTCCCAAATACTTTAGTTCAGACTTTTTATTACAGCCGTACTTAAACAATAAAATTGAGAAATAGCCGTTCACGATCTAAGTCAATTATGATTATCCGAGATTGATGACAGTGGGCTTGGGCTCGAAGTGACATAATGGGTCACTGAACGTAGCCACGGTCACGGGAGGGACGTGTACCTAACAGAGGTACGAAGTAATTCAATTACTCTCCTTAAAAACAGGGATTGACCTGAGGGATACAGAGAGATACGAAGAGGAGTATATAAGGGCAGTTCCACTTGGACTGAGGATCAATCCGATAAGTTCGACTAGTACAGGGAACACGTGTGTCAAGTTCATTTGTCATCCCGCTGACCGTGGATTCGTTATCGAGTCTAAGATCATTGCCATTTACATCCCGAGTGTCTAATTACCATGGTTACTTGTCAAATTGCGTCACAATCATAAGTGGACTAGTAAATATCTTCGCTCTTGCATAACAACAATGTCTAATCCAAAGAAAGATTCGTTACACGCCTCTAACTCTAATGACAACCCGACATATATATGTGTCGGAGATGAAAGGAAAGCCGAAGCCTTTCCTTGAAAATTTTGGCAACATCCTCTAGTACTCTAACCTAAATTTCATCATAGCTGTAATGGTTCGAGATTTGTGATAGCGAGATTGGGTTCCAGGTGACAATTGGTCGCCGAACGTAGCCGCGGTCACGGGATGGACGTTTTGCCTAACAGAGGTATAAAGTAACTGAATAACTCTCCTTAAAACAGGGATTGACACGAGGAATACGGAGAGGGGTATATAAGGGCAGTTCCACTTGGATTGAGGTTCAGTTCAATTCGATAAGTTCTACTAGTACAGAGAACACGATTGCCAAGTTCAATATCGCATTTGTCATCCCGTTGACTGTGGATTCGTTATTGAATCTAAGATCATTGCCATTTACATCCCAAGTGTCTAATTACCATGGTTACTTGTCAAATTGCGTCACAATCATAAGTGGACTAGTAAATATCTTCGCTCTTGCATAACAACAATGTCCAATCCAAAGAAAGATTCGTTACACGCCTCTAACTCTAATGACAACCCGACATATATATGTGTCGAAGATGAAAGGAAAGCCGAAGCCTTTCCTTGGAAATTTTGGCAACATCCTCTAGTACTCTAACCTAAATTTCATCATAGCTGTAATGGTTCGAGATTCGTGATAGCGAGATTGGGTTCCAGGTGACAATTGGTCGCCGAACGTAGCCGCGGTCTCGGGATGGACGTGTACCTAACGGAGGTCTGGGGTGGTTGTATGGGTTTTCCGAGAAATGTGGTTGTGACGGCATGCGGCCTCGAGAGCGGGCCTAGCCGCGTGTGATATTGCCTCGGAGGTTGCGATACGATGGGACATACATTGTATTAATAATCAAACTCCAGGCAGAAACTGCCTAGCAACGGCGTTTGGAACTTTCTCGATGCTTCCAAACGGGCACAGAAAACAAATGCGATCGTACAGCGAGAAAAATCTCCACGAGGCTGGCATCCGTGCGATCGCCTTGGAGAGTGACACATGGAACATCGTCTTGCGCCTAAGATTAGTTTGCGCTTAGTAAAGAGTTATCCCGTTGACCGTGGATTCGTTTGAACCCAAAAACATTGTGAATTGTGTTCATTAAACTTATTATTCATTAAACTTATTATCTGTTAATTTTATTATTAGTACAATCTATTATTCACTAAATTTATTATTCATCAAACTTATTATTCATTAGACTTATTATTTGTTAAGCTTTGTGATAGTCTTGTATATACGTGTAAATATAATCCTGGCTTTGTGAAACAATGGCTAATCCACGTGAAGAGTTGTTACGCGCCCAAAATTCCAATCTCAACCCGACATATATATATTGTATATTGAAATTTCGTTTATTATATTACAAATTTACTATTTTTCGTTTCATGCAGACGCCAAAAATTGCACTTTTATGGCACACTGATCTTATGGACCGAGTATTCCAACTACTTCGATAGATAAGTAAACTATTTTTTTTTTTTATTTATTTATAAAATTTACAAGCAATTCTCGCATTGAGAATTTTTAGTCATTTTTTCTGGCGTAACGCTGTGACATGGCTAAATTATTTGTAATAAGTTAACTTACTATAAATATGCATAATTTAGAATAAAAACTAGTTGAATCTGGAACTTAGGTCTAACGGGTAGTGTATCTTCAGCCTGCGGATTTGGTCCGATGTATCGAGTAATCCAGTTATTAAGGGGTTTCAATGTTTGTTGACACTTTTATTGTATCTGGTGCTATATTTAGCTATTTTCTCTTTGACTGTACGTATCTTGAGGTCGCGATTTATTACTTGGATAAGTAAACTGAATCGGAAAGTCAGCGTATTGAAGCTCATTCGAGGTACTTTTGCAACGCTACGATCGTATCTAATCGATCGGAAGCGGCATTACTAGGGAAATTGGAGCGGATGAGTCAAGTCCAAGGGTAGAAAAGTTTAGAAATAGTAACCGCGCGTTATCTTGATGGCGATGACTAAGAAGCAGCCAAGACTCATCGTTTCCAACAACAAAGAACTTGCAGACGAAAGTTCTTTGCTTTTCCTGGAAAATCTGTCAACCAAACAGATGCAAAAAGTCCTCTGCGTTGTTTAAAACGTTTTCACGAAACACGTGTTCGAATTAGGTGTTCGCGAAGGAAGAACATGCGATCAAAGGTCGACACTCTCATCCTGTGGAAGCAAAATTGTATAAAATTATAGTCGCTGCAGCCGTTGATTTCAACAAAAATATCGTACAACTAACACTAACAAGATTTTTGCAAGTGAAAATTATGTAAATATTTTTACCAGACAAATTTTCATAAAAAGGAAGATATCTATATGCTTTGTAAAAATATTATGATTTCTAAAAAAAAAAAAAAAAAAAAAAAAAAAAAAAAAAAAAAAAAAAAAAAAAAAAAAAAAAAAAAAAAAAAAAAAAAAAAAAAAAAAAAAAAAAAAAAAAAAAAAAAAAAAAAAAAATGGGGAAAATGTACGCGTAACAAGTGTTCGTACAATTTAATGGAAGAAACTAATAAGACTTTCTTGGAGAGGAAATCGCTAGATTTAATTATTTTGACGCTTAGCAGCGAGCTTTCCTCTTGGCGGTGTTTTTTATCATTTTGCATCAGTTCGTCTTGCAAACCCATTTCTTCCGCACTTCGATGCAGATTATTTTTTTAAATATCTACGTACATTTTATGCTACCAAGCGGTGACTGTACGAATATTTTTATTATTTGCTAAATATCTATTAATATTTTCACGATAGGATTATAGCATTCTTCTTCTTTTTTTTTTTTTTTTTTTTTGGAAATAATTCTGGAAACTCGCAAAAATATGCATACATTTTTTATTCGTTAAAATTACTACACGAGGTTCTGCAATAATTTTATTAAACTTAGGTATCGTACGAATACCTTGACTGCGGGTACCTACGTGCAAACTTAAAAGTCATTTCAATTTCTGAAAGCAAATTCCGATTTGTATTAAATTTGGTGCTTTGAATTAATTTTACGTTCGCTTTACATTTAATTTAATACGTGACACTGCGAAAGAGATACGCAGTGGTCCTATTCGCACCTGAAAAATCCAACCGAGTTTATTGTAACAGTATCACCACGTACAATACACCCTAAATATCCAATAACATCTTATTTCTTTAAATTCGCATATATATTGTAAAAATAGGTAGAAAGTGTAAGCCTCAAAACACAGGATTCCTATATTTCTAACTTAGTGGATTAAAAAACGCAATTAAAAAATCGGAAGCCCGCGCACAATTTCTTAAAAAAAGAATTCCTCTGCATTCCAAAAGACATATGCATAACGTGAACGTTCTATTAAACGTGGCATCGCGTTAAATAAAAGCACATGTTGGAAGCTGTTGCACAGATATATCGTTAGGGGTCAACGAACAATGTAGCGAGAATGTGAGAGGTTCCCATTTGAAAATAGAGGGAAAAAGTATATATTTCGAGGTAAGAGTAAACGCGGACTAAAACGGGACGATGAAATACGAGTGGTAAAAGAGGTGATGCTGCGCGAAACACCGAGCGAGACTATGGAAAATGTTGTGTACTGCAGCATGTCGCTCTATGCACGTTGCACGCTGCACACTACGCACAAGCGCACAGACTACAAGCTGTTAACTGACTGGCGTAAGCTTGTAGTCGTAGCTGGCACATGGAGCCGCAGGGATAAAGAATGTCGGATTCTTCCGTCGTTTATGACTCACCGTTCGACTATTTCGTTCGTCTAACGCTGACCGTCGTCTAACCGACGAGAAAGAAAGTCAAGCGACCGGCTAAACGACGAGAGAAGCGACCTTTTCCATGTAATCTGGAAAGCGTGTTCTGCTCCCTTTTCCTACGAAAATTGACGCTCCGCCAGGCGAGGCAGTGATAGGAAAATACGAAGAAGACGAAAGAAGAATAAACGCGTACAAAATTGCATCCTATAGATAGGAAAATATTTCTCCATTTTCTCGAACCACTGCGAAAACAGATACCCCGAAGCATCTTTTTGAACGGCATGCACATAATACAAACAAGGCAAGTCAAATACCTAGGACTCCACATAGATACACAACTCACATGGAAACAGCATATAAAATCAGTAATAGACAAAATACAAACAGCAAGGAGGCAAATGCATTGGCTAACAAGTCGAAAGTCCAAACTAAGCACGGAAAATAAATTAAAGATATACAAAACAATCATAAAACCAATCTGGACGTACGGAATACCACTATGGGGAACAGCAGCAAAGAGCCATACAAGCAAAATAGAGACAATGCAAGCTAAAATTTTTAGAACGATAGTAAACGCCCCATGGTACGTTAGAAACGAGGACATTCGGAAAGACCTGGGAATACCAATGGCCAAGGAGGAGATTAGCAGATGTGCAAGAAGGTACAGAGAAAGAATAGCAACGCACCCGAACCGGCTGGCAGTGGAAACGATCAACACATCAAACATAGAAAGAAGATTAAAGAGGAAACACCCAACAGATCTCATAAAGGAAATAACCTAGCAAATACGAAGTTGGTACCCCGCTGGGGGTAGCTACCCACATGATAATTATACAGCTAAAAAATTCTACTAAATGTCCAAATTGGACAGATTGTTAATGAAAAATATTAAATAAAAAAAAAGATCTCATAAAGGAAATAACCTAGCAAACACGAAGTTGGTACCCCGCTGGAGGTAGCCACCCACATGATAATTATACAGCTAAAAAATTCTACTAAATGTCCAAATTGGACANGATTGTTAATGAAAAATATTAAATAAAAAAAAAGATCTCATAAAGGAAATAACCTAGCAAACACGAAGTTGGTACCCCGCTGGGGGTAGCTACCCACATGATAATTATACAGCTAAAAAATTCTACTAAATGTCCAAATTGGACAGATTGTAAATGAAAAATATTAAATAAAAAAAAAATTTCTCGAACAGATTTCTCTTCTTTTCTCTCTTTGTTGTGCGTCAAACGTAACGCGCACCCTTAAAGTTATTACGGCAGAGATAGCGCGCAGAATCACTACGAGTGATTTGTCAGAGTAATCGAAGAATTACTATCACGGTCGTTGCCTAACTTCATTCACGACCAAGGTCATGATTTTTCTTTTTTTCTTTTTTTTTCTTTTTTATCTCGGGCAAATTTGCTCGCTGCGAACATAATTCTTCACGCTGATTGAATTAGGTTTTATAAAGTAATTGTCCGCATATAGTTCGCGTAAAAATATCTGCGTATAATACGAACTCAAAGTTTCGTTACGTTTGCCGCATATGCAACGTAAATGTATTTTACTGAGAATTAAAATTGCAAAATAATTCAACTTTCCCTTCTTTATTTTATTTTCGTATTTGAAACAGTAATATATTAATATTAATGTTTATTCTCGATTTCGAAATCATAATATTCGCTTCTTATCATTAATATAGAGTACAGTAGAGTGTCGGGTTATTCGAGACCAGTTTCACTGAAGTTTCGTATTATCCGAGGTGTCTTCGACTATAACGTAACTGTGTACTTCTCGAAATTTCAACACGAAGAGTACGAAAGTCTAAATAGTCAGGTGACGCGCAAGCAAAAGTCGATCCAACTTTCAACTGATGAAATAAACGTAAATAAATGCGCACTGCTACACTGTCCAAAATTTTTGCCTGCGATTTTATTGTACGATTTATGAACCTGAACCTTTCCGCAATATCCGAGAGATAAACCAGCCACATCACTCCGGATCATCGAGGTTCTACTGTACAGAGGTTGCGCGATGCGATGAAGTACAGTTACGCTGTGCACCAATCAGAAGCCACCTTCGTGAAAAATCACACATCACTATAAAAAATCGTCGTGATTGAGCACGAACGTGATCGAGTCGCTCGTGATCCACAAGTAGCAGTTCACGCCGTCACTTATTAGTGACCGTGTTGAGAATGGTCAGTGGAACAGAACGAATTTATAGTAGTATAGTATAATAGTATTTGTAATATTATGTATATTTATATTGCAGTGTATACCGTGCAATATTTATTGCATAAACCAACCAACCATCTTTCAGAAAATCTAAGTTCTTCTTTTCTCAGGGTTCCTTTTTATAGTATCCTGTGCGAATTTAGAGCGAAGCTACACCATGCTGCACACTTTTAATATTGTATTTAGTGCAATATTTAGTGTGTTTAGTATCTGCTATTTGGTATTCAGTTTCCAGCATTCAGTATTCGGTAATTAGTATTTGCTATTTGGCATTTCGTTTTTGGTACTTGGTATTTAGTATTTAATATGAGGTGTGTACATGTTTTGTTTGTTGCTGTCTGGCCGGTATAGTTGTGGTGATAGTGCGCTACTGCTCGTGTGTATGTAGAGTGAGACAGGTTCTGTCTGCGGGCTGTAGATGTCGTTGTTGGGATACTGCTTTATTTTGGAAATGGAAATATTTTGACAATCGTGAAAGAAAAATCGGACTCCGTCGTCGGGATTTGAACCCGGGACCCGAACGTTCGTAAGCTAAAGCGCTAACCACTGCGCCGCCGTCGTTTTTTAATGCGGTGGATGTTGACTTGATTGTAGATTCTTTTGTTTTTGACGTATTTTTTGAATCCGCTGTGTTCGGATCTGTAAGCACTCAGACAAGCCCTGATGCATTTTCTTTCAAATATGCGAATATTTTTCATTAGGGAAGCTGATATGTTGTACCAGATTGGGCAGCCGTAGGTTATGATCGGTCTGATTAGTGCTTGATAGCATAGGATTTTTACCTTGCTGTTGAGATGATTGGAGTAAAATAATCTTTTGCTGGCTTTGGAGAGTTGGATTTCGATGTGTTGCTTGTAGTTTTATTTGTCGTCTATATTTATGCTTAGGTGTTCTACGCAGTTTTTGTGTGGTATGAGTTCCCCTTCATTTGCTTTTTCTCTTAGTTAGAATTTTTTGCAGTGTTCTCTTTCTATTGGGCCGATTTCACATGACTTGGGTCTAAACAGTATGGTTTCGCATTTGCTTGCATTGATTTTTAGTTTCCATGTGTAGTAGTAATCGTTAATTTTGTCAGAAAGTTCTTCGAGTTCTGTTCTTATTGTTTTGGTTTTGCGGCCTGTTACGTAGATGATTAGGTCATCTGCGAAGGCTATGGAGCGTTTGTGGGTGGATCTATTCAGATTAAAGAGATTTAGTAAATCGCTATTGTAAATACTGAAAAGTAACGGAGAATTTTCTGTTCCTTGTTGTAGACCGTTTTTTATGGAGAATTCTTTGCTTGATGTGTGTGGACCGTCGGTCATTACGAATGTTTTGTTTGATATCATGTCCCAGACTATTTTAATTAAGTATTGCGGAAAGTTTTTCTGAATTATTTTGTATATGAGACCTGGGATCCAGACTGTGTCGAAAGTTTTTTCGACTGCGCTGCCGTCGTCCGACACTAGTTAGTGTCGAGTGATGGTATTTTGCTGTCGAGTGCCGTCACAAATATTTGGCACTTGGTATTTGATATTTGATACTTGGTACTTGATATTTGATACTTGGTATTTGGTATTTGGTATTTCGTATTTCGTGTTTGGTATTTGGAATTTGTTGTTTGGTGTTTGGTATTTGGTATTTTTATTTGGTACTTGTTACTTGGTATTTAGCATTTGATATTTGATATTTGATATTTGGTACTTGGTATTTGATATTTGATATTTGGTATTTGATATTTGATATTTGATATTTGGTACTTAGTATTTGATATTTCGTATTTGGAATTTGTTGTTTGGTATTTGGTATTTGGTATTTTTATTTGATACCTGTTGCTTGATATTTAGCATTTGATATTTGGTATTTGATATTTGGTACTTGGTATTTGATATTTCGTATTTGGTATTTGGTACTTGGTATTTCGTATTTCGTGTTTGGTATTTGGAATTTGTTGTTTGGTGTTTGGTATTTTTATTTGGTACTTGTTACTTGGTATTTAGCATTTGATATTTGGTATTTGATATTTGGTACTTGGTATTTGATATTTCGTATTTAGTATTTGGTACTTGGTATTTGATATTTGGTACTTGGTATTTGATATTTCGTATTTGGTATTTGGTATTTTTATTTGGTGCTTGTATCTTGGTATTTAGCATTTGATATTTGGTACTTGGTATTTGATATTTGGTACTTGGTATTTGATATTTAGTGCTTGGCATTTGGTATTTGTTATTTTGTACTTGATATTTGGTATTTAGATTTTTAGTAATTTCTGTATTTATGAGAAATTCGCAGATGCAAAGATACAGAGAAACGCACATAATGTGTAAAAACATGTAAAACATTCAATGAATAGTAGCCATTACAATTTTTAAACGATGAACTAACATCTTGTGCAGCTCCAGTTTTTCAATTATTCATTCGGACAAATACTGCGGATATTTGCATAAATATCCGCAGTCCAGTTACCTGTCTGACCTATTCATATTCGAGTCAATTTGCCTGATCATTTTTGTTCAGCAAGTACGGCAATCATTTATACCGTTACGAACTTTGTGTAACTTTATAGGTCTCGAACTCCTCCATTCTTCGTCCCGTAATTCTATTGTCGCTTGAACGTGCCACTTCTGAAGATCTTCGTAAACTACAGATTCACGATTTATCGTAGACGTACTGGAGCCAGTCGTTCGCTGTTCAGTCGACGTCCTTATTTCCTTTAACAGCGACATCTGATGGGATGTAGAACATCTTTTTGGCAAACTTAAATATTACATCCGTTTCGATAACACTGCGAATTATCGTGTCGCTGTCGAAATTTTGCAAAGCCAACGCGATACTTTACAGCCAGACAGAGAAAGACACACGAGAGTAGTAAATTTGTTGGCTATCGATTTTCCTGTACATCTCAGAGTTTGCAGAATGGCAAATACTTAACTGGTGGAAACAGCATTCCGGAAGTCAGGAAAGCAGCTTTTCTTCTCGATACCACAAGTTCCACTATATTTTCCACGTACCGTGCATCCAGTCCAAAGCAAATATTTGTCTGCGGTTTGGATATTCGTCAGATAATTCACTACACAAACTCGTATAGTACTCGCGCATATTTTTGCACTTTTGCAACGGGTGGAAATTCTAATAAAAGCATTTGTAACATAATACAAAAATCGCTATACCAAGAACATCATTTTTCCATTAATTCCTCGAGAACAAAGGGACACGTGTTCAAACCTTTTTGTCCTTGTTTTGCCATCAAGCAAAAAATCATTCAATGCATGTAGAACCAACTCACTCGAGATTTCGCAGTTCTTGTTCAATTTCTTGTTAATTAATAATTTATTTTTTATTTTATTTTTATGGTTCCAATACCAATACTTTAAATCTCCAATACTAACGTAATTTCGAAATCTATAGATCAGTCCACATCTCTACACCTAATTCTCTAACCTGAGAGTAGTCAACGTCTCTCTATTGCGTCTACACTAGTCAATCATTCGTTTACAACACTTATGCCTTATGCAACGGCGTGACTCTTCCTTGTATTACGTTGTTGGAAATATCGATATTATAATCTGTTAACCGCAGGATTATAACACATCAACCACCTCTATTATCCCAAAAGAAATAAGCGTCGATTATTATAATCGTAACGGGGTTTACGATTCCCGTTGACACGCTTCTTTGCGAACGTGTCTCTCCGCGACTGGTCGAAAATACAATCAGATATTTAGTTAATTATTTATATCGTGTTATTTATCTTTCAGTTTCGATTTTACGACGATTCGTGTGAGTGTAAATTACTTTGACAAATACACGCAAGCGTACGTATACGTACACAGGCGTAAGACCTTAGCGTACAACGTCTGGGCAGATCAATCACGAGACGTGTAAATTAAATTGTCGGGAGGGAGAAAGAGGAATGCGAGGCACGTGAGTTACTCACGTGACAAGGTTTCACATCCTTCAAACGCGCAGTAAAATTCATTTCTTTCGAATATTTTACGCCTTCACGCTTTTACGAACGGCACACAACGGACAGACAAATTATTGGCCACTTGCCACCACGTTTCCAGTGATTTACAAAGACGCTTTACGTGTCCTTATTGGTCATTACACGCCGCAAAGAAGAACTCTCGTGGTCGGCTTCTATAGAATACTAGGAAATTACATTTGAAAAAAACGTAAAGAAATTATTGAATCTCGTAGAAAGAATAAAAATACAAAATATATTTTAAACACACGATATGTAATTAATATCATATAAATCGTGTCGATCTCGTCAAAATTCGTCCACATGAACCGTTTCTTTATTCATGTACTTTAGTATGATCCCTTTATTTATAAGCAATTTATAATTTGAAAAATTAGTCCCTTTTGATTAATTGAAATTTCGTTAATAAAAGGGGCTGCACAATGATTTATATTAGAAGTGGTGAAAATTTTCGGAAAAGATCGAAAGACCGACAATTTACGTATAGTATAGCGTGACCCTTTTATTTATAAGCAAGTTATAATTTGAAAAATTAGTCCCTTTTGATTAATTGAAATTTCGTTAATAAAAGGGGCAGGAAAATGATTTATTTTGGAAGTGATGAAAATCTTCGGAAAAGATCGAAACACCGACAATTTACGTATAGTATAGCGTGACCCTTTCATTTATAAGTAATTTATAATTTGAAAAATTAGTCCCTTTTAATCAATTGCTATTTCGTTAATAAAAGGGGCAGGAAAATGATTTATTTTGGAAGTGGTGAGAATTTTCGGAAAAGATCGAAAGAACGACAAATTTACATATGGTGCAATGTGATACTTTTAGGTATAACAATTAATAATTTCTGTCTTGAAAATTTTCTCCCTTTTAATTAATTGAAATTTCGTTAATAAATAGCATAGTCATTTATTTCGAAAATGGTGTAATTTCGTTTTCTGTAATCTGTAGACTGTCGAAACGATCGAGACGACAATAATGAAAAACGAATGATAGCGAATGCAATTCTATCCTCTGAATTTCACACGATATTAGATGTGCAGATGTAAACGAGATGTTTAACATATTCGTAAGTTATTGTTACATTCCAAATATTGTTAAATTAACAATACCTGGATATTTATATCGAATGGTTATCGAAGTGCAAACCTAAGATCGAAGAAAGTCGTAGGTATCAGAACTCTTGTTTCGAATATTTGATATTGAGAAATTTCACTTATTTATTCAGATTCTTTTCTCTAACTAATTATTTACGAGAATGAATTACGTTGATAACAAATGACAATAATCGAAACGCGTATGTACAATGTGATAATAATAATAATAATGGGTTCAACCGATTAACACATGAAAGCAAGTATCTGGAGATTCTTATATATTATACTATATATTGTTATATTAGTATTTTATATTATTTTACTATATATTATTATATATATCATTATATTATTATATATTATATATTATTATGTATTATATTAATATTTTATATTATATTATAGTTTTCATTATTCATATACATATACATATGTAAATCACTTGGTACTTATTATTCAGTGTTATTTGGTTGAAGCCTTTATATATTTATATATAAATATATAAACATATACAGGTTTCAACTGGTTAACGTACGAAAGTAAGTACCTGGTAATTCTTATATATTATACTCCATATTATTATATACATATCATTATATTAATAATTTATATTATTATGTTATATTATTACTCTATACGTTACACATATACATATATGTAAATCACCCGATACTCGATTTCTTATGTTATATTTGGTTGAAGCCTTTATATATTTATATATAAATATATAAACATATACAGGTTTCAACTGGTTAACGTACGAAAGCAAGTACCTGGTGATTCTTATATATTATACTCCATATTATTATATATGTATTAATATTATATAAATATTAATATATATTAATATTTTATATTATTATATTATATTATTATAGTTTTCATTATTCATATGCATATATATATATATATATATATATATATATATATGTAAATCACCTGATACTTATTATTCAGTGTTATTTGATTGAAGCCTTTATATATTTATATATATATAAATATATTATATATAAATATAATATATATAAATATATCAACCGATTAACACACGTTGATTCTTATATATTATACTATATATTATTATTCTATATATTATCATATTATTATTTTATATTGTTATATTATATTATTACATTATTCATTATACATACATATATATATATAAAAATCACCTGGTACTTATTTTTTATCACACAAGAATGAGAAAATAACATGAAATTGTCTCATTTTAGGCTTAGTTTTGTCTCAATAAACTACAACCAGCCTGAATGCAAAGAAACGCAACGAAAGACGTACAAGAATTTAGAATAATAATTGTAACAACATCGTGTCCTTATGATGCGACGATCGTTGAAAATATCGTCATGAAGAATATGTAAATTTGCGGTACCAGTATCGAGCCTACGAGATTTCATTTCACTCGTTTGTTCAGGTGTTCTTCAATTCGCGTTCCGAGCTCACGTTTTGTTTGTCTCTTTAACGCAATTTGTATCTTTCCGCTTGTATTTGTACACATCCCGTGTTGATTTCTCTTCCCGCGCGAGAAACATCACAAGAACTCGAGACAAGAGCCAAAATGGAAACCTTTGTGGCATCGTAATTCCGTGTAACTTTCGTTAAATTGTATATCATTTCGAACAATACGTAGATGTCTGCTTTCCATCTTATGGCAGATTTATCTAACATATCGAATTATTCGATAAGCTGCCTATGGACTGAGAATAAATCGGAAATAATCTGTGTTGTTATATGGAAAAGTAACGGTAGCTGTGATAAATTTAAGCTGGGTATTTAATCACGAATAAATTATTATTGCAATATTTCATACAACAAATTCATTTCTTTCGCTTCCTTACGTTTTATCATTAATTCTGTTTTATTAACAATTATTTACTTATTAGAGGAGGATTGGTCATGGTGATAGTGCTGCTGTGAGTATATAAACCCAAACATGGAGACATTTTATTCATCCACAACAGCATAAGCTAACAGCAGTATAAACTTACACATCCACAACAGCATTATCACCACGACCTATCCAACTCATATTTATTCGTAGGAGAAACTATTTATCTGAACTTGTCAGTGGACAAGTCGTTCACGTGTATATTTCGAGTTGACGTAATTAGAAGTTCGGTTGAACTTGAAATGAGTTTGACACGCACAAACGCGAATTTTTACGAAAACCAAACTGCATTCGTTCGTCCACGATTTGTCCGCGATCGTCCAATTCAAATTTTCGCTTGTCCACGTAGTCAAAAAATTTTATCGCCAAATTAAAATAAAAAAAAAAAGGAAAAAAGCTGATAACTTTTTGTCGAAAAACGAAAAAATGGAATTTTCGGTTGGATAAGTGTGGACAAATTGTAAGTGTATATAGACGAATGTCCTTTAGTTTTTGTGAAAACTCGCATTTAGGGCTGTCATGTTCTGCCAGCTTCGCAGCTTATTATCAATTATCCCCACTACGTACTATTTTCCATATAAAGGGTGAGCATAATAGATGTATAATAGGAGGTTCACATGGATGAATTCAAGCAGCAAAAGTTCGGTTAAACGAGCATTGACTGAAGTTTCGTTCAGACGAATGGAGTTCCGCTGTATTTGACATTTAAGAGGAGTATTGAATCCAAGTGATTCAAGTGGAAATAATTACCACGTTACTATCCATCCGTATCTAATTTACTAAATTGATTTTAAAGTCCATCTGAAGTAAATGTAGTAAGTAATTCGATTCTGGCAACTTTCAATTCTCAAATTTCAAGCTGAGATAAGCAGGCTTATCCAGATACGTCTTTATCTCTTGATCAGATAAATTTCTATTTAGACAAAGGCAATAAACAGCGGCGTGATATTAATACACTTTGGAAGAAACTACGTAAATTTCGAATTATCTTTGTCTTTGTATTCGCCAAACTTATTCCAACTTTAATCAGCTATTTATCGTCAAACACCAAACACATTTGTGATCATAGGATATTGATAAACCACACGCAATTTTAACTCATTTTGCAACAGGCTAAATAACAAATTAAATTATGTGTCTCCAATTTTGCACCCAACGAGCCAACAAACATCTTTTCAAGTAACATTTCACACGTTCATCGAGCGAATAGTTGGCGTCCAAGTGCATTAACAGCGAGAACAATGCAAGTGCACAAATACGAGTTCGATAGGAAGTGGATGCGAGAGTTGCTGTATGAGAAGGAGCACGTCGAAAGTCGGTCCTGGGTACTTGAACTTTCTGCCTCCATAAAGGCTTTCATCTTGAGGGACTTTCGACCCACTTGCCTCGCTATCTGTCGGCTTACCGCGTCTCACTACGCGGTCTCTGCCAACGTCACAAAATGCAACTGTCCAGGTATTGATATATAGATGAGATATATACAAATTAAGGGGAAATAATTTTTATTTAAAAATATACTAGTAAGAAGAAAATAATATTAATCAGGTATCATGAAATAATTGAATGTAATAATAATATACAGGGAAACCTGTATATGTTAAGCACACGTGGTAATAGTATGACAATGTGACACTCAGTTAACTCAATTGAACTCATATAATCGTAATAACTCATATAAAAATGAGCCATCATCCAGCCAACACTTCTTCTATTCTCTTGGATGAGCTTTTTGGATGAAGAAACTTCAAACGAAGGCAATTTTCCAAGGATTCCAAGATCAAAGTGGAAGACTGTTTGGCTGAACTTGTGAATCCTGAGATTTATTTAACCAGACAAAGAGTCTTCAAAAATGTGAAAATTCTGAAAATTTTGGAAGCAAACTAACATGAGCCCTGCAGGTTTTTATTTTTGGTAATATCAGCCCAATAATTAATTCTCCCTGTATATTGTTATTAAGTGCAATTAACATCATTGTTAGGTCAGGTATCAACCTGACTAAGAAAATTATTCTCCACTTCTAGGTACATTTTTTAATGAAATGCATCTTCGTTCAATTTTCTAAACTTGTAAATTCTACTTTTTCCTTTTAGTCTTCAACTGTTATCATCACTGACAATATACATTGAACCCCACCGTGAGATTTCTGCAAATTTCACCTCAGCCAACCAGACAATTATTCCCAACAAAAGAAATTATCAAACGTTTTGAAATTACAGTAGAATTCCTATCATCTGGCACACTCGGGTCCCAAGCAGTGGCCATCATCAAATATCTCAATAAGATTAGATTACACTGACGAGGTGATAAAAACGAAGAAAATAATTTAGAAATCCAGCGTGGATGATATGACAATGGAATTTATTAATAAAAACAACGTACGAATTCCTTCAGTTGCTTCGTCAACTGTTCGCTACCAACGTCATAGTTGGATGGATTTCTTCGTTCGCGCGAAATATAATTCGCGACGATTGCCGAAGAGAAGAGAGAAGAGTATCGTCATGGGAGATGAGCACGTGTTCAGCTTTCTAACTGATTTTGCATTGGGCAATCGGCAAGTGGGTGAAATTTCGCTGACGGAATTCCGGTCAGAGACAACAGACAAGCTTTTTATTTAAAAAGACTGCACACATTACACAGCGTTCATCAATGTCACGATGAAACCGCGGGCATTTACTTTGCCCGCGTCCTATTTCTGGTTGCGATACGACGTAACCAACGTGTCCCCGCGGCTCGTCTTTTGTGGTTACGGAATGCCAGTATTATCGAACTTTGGCTTCGCGCTTTTATTTCTCCTGTCACCGACAGGATTTACGGATGCCGCTGTTCGCTTTTGTTCAGCCGCCTTTTCGTTGCGCCAGGGAACAAAGGTCGCCTCGTACAACGTAATAAGTCGACATGAACAAACAAAGAAACTAACAAAGAAATATCGCAATGCGATACAAAATTGAGAGCTTTCGCATTTGCTCTGTTTTATTTCTATCCTTGGAGCTTCGTTACTTTTACGAGCAACGATTCCTTTCAATTACAAGTGGAAGCTCGGTAACTGGCGCCTCAGGGAACAGCGAAGATCTTTCAGTTACGGACCAATACGACCGATCAATGATCGTCATACAGTAAAGCTGTAGACACGCTTGGACTTTCAGAGACAAAAGTGATACTTACAGAGGTACATTTCGAGTTGCAGAGGCCTGACATATTCTAAATTTCAGCTACAATCAGGTAAAATCTGCACACGTGGCAAGTGATTCGAGTTGAGGCGAGTTTCACCTCGCAACGAACCGGAACAGAACGAAGAAAATTGTAACAATGGAAAGAGAAGAGACAACATGGGACAATCAATTTGTCATCTAACGATACACGGCATAGCTGTGGGTAAAGTTCCAGTTGCGGAAACAACGGCGATACAAGTGCGACACTTACAGAGGCAGCGGCGATGCAAGTGCGACAGTTACGGAGGCAGCGGCGATGCAAGTGCGACACTTACAGAGGCAGCGGCGATGCAAGTGCGACAGTTACAGAGGCAGCGGGGATGCAAGTGCGACAGTTACAGAGGCAGCGGCGATACAAGTGCGACACTTACAGAGGCAGCGGCGATGCAAGTGCGACAGTTACAGAGGCAGCGGGGATGCAAGTGCGACAGTTACAGAGGCAGCGGCGATACAAGTGCGACACTTACAGAGGCAGCGGCGATGCAAGTGCGACACTTACAGAGGCAGCGGCGATGCAAGTGCGACAGTTACAGAGGTACACTTTGATCCGTAGAGGCATGGCTACTTTAAATTTGAATTATAGAAGTAAAATGGACACGTATTATAGAGGTTTTCGATTGATGGAATTTACAGTCAGATACGTTTCATTCAATTTTCACAAACTTCTTGTCTCTTGTACAGAGTTCTGCAACATGCGATGCTTCGTTGTGTAATGTCGAAAATAAACCACGATATATACGACGGTTATTCAACGATCGATTTCTAAGCTTCTTGTCCAATTTCGTTTCTCTCATTTGGCTATCGTTGGTCGTGTTTCTAAGCAGTGGACTTTGTTCTAACCTGGAAAATCGACATACATTTTAACAACTGACGTCTCAAGTTTTCTTTATATAAGTTCGACAGTTGCAAATGCAGATATCTAACCGACCATCTACTTGAAATTTGAACTACAGAGGTAAAATATCGCAGTGCAACTAAATTTTATCTGAACCTACTGACAGTTTTTGTCATTGGAACGGAGCAATGAACAAAATTATGGTCTTATAAAGGTTTTCAAAGTAGGAAGATCCGAGTTATCGAGATTCGATTGCACATGCAAGTATAACATCCGAAGAGCGAGAAATTGAACGTCACTTTGAATTTGTGAACGAAGCCAGAACGAAACGAAGCTGAGATACTTTAGTTTTTCTTTAGCCAGAAATAACGTTTCTTTTCAGTTGGAACTTCAATTAGAACGCAGTAACAGCTTTGCTGGGAGAATTTGATATCGTAAATCCTCGTTTAATGACGAAAGTTTGACCCATTGAAAAATGGTCAATTTATACAACCACAGATGTACCAGCGATATTTCTGTAAGATGAAACTCTGGTCGTTCTTGAACGTGTAGAGTGAAATTTTGAAATTTCTACAATTTCTAAATAAATTTTTTAATGAAAATGTTTGTAAAGAGTAAAGTGAAGACTATGGGGCATCGAACGATATTTCTTGGCGAATTATTATTTTTAATAGCTGACAAAAAGATACGACTTTGATGGAGTTGATAGACTTTCAATAGACTTTAATGGAGAGAAGGAGATTTTTATTTTCTCACTGTATATCACACTATAAAAATGTATATAGATAATTTTAACAACTTTAGTTTTAATATTACGAAAAATTAGGATTACGAAATTAGGATTTATAGTCATTTTAAATTCTCAACTTATATTCGCAAGAAAATTAAGTTTATAATCATGGCACTCTATGAGCGTATACTTCTGTCCGTAAGTAGCCGGGCACTTACACGCAGGTTTATGCAAATGAAGCGTCGCACTTTCAGCTTCAATACAAACATAAATTATTAGACATTTGTCTCGTGTTTCTAAACGGGAGACTTTGTGCTAATCTGGAAAATCGTCATACGTTTTAACAACTGACGTCTTAAATTTTCTTTATACAAGTTCGACAGTCGCAGAGGCGAACTTCTAATCAGTTGCGACAATTTATCTGAAATTTGAACTACAGAGGTAAAATATCATGGTGCAACTAAGTTTTATCTGAACCTGCTGACAATTTTTCTCATCGGAACGAAAAGCAGCGAATGAAATCATAGCCTTATAAAGGTTGTTATAAAAGAGACGTAATAGTTTGACCAAATTTTTCAGCAGTTTGAACAATTTAGTTACATTTTCGCATAACTGAGATTCGAATTGATCAATGACGCATGTGACATTGTATTTCATTTGATCGAATATCTCTGGATTATCTACATACTGTTTTGAAAACCATAGAAAATAGTCTGACAGAGTTAAGGATCACAATACGGAATCATAATCATCTTAAAGATCATAACACGGAATTATATAAACGACGTTGTCAATCTTTGTTTTAACATTATGGCAAGTCAAAAAATGGGACTGAGTTTACAATTATTCACATCGCTGTATGTGTGTATATGTAGCTGCAGTATGCGCGATAATTAAGTTGCGAAAAAAAAGTCATGTCCTGAGAAAACATGTTGCATAAAACAAAGAATCAATGCAAAAACAATGTCTAGGTTGCAACAGTAAACAAAAGTACATATACTAATAGTATATGTAGTCCCATAAGTACATATGCCATTTCATTATAAAATCTTACGACGTAATTTATTAAAACAATCAATAGTTGAGCTGGAACAGTTAGCAAAAGTGCATATGCTAACACTATACATAGTCCCATAAGTGCATATGCTATTTATTCGTAACAAAGAGATGTAGGTTTATTAAAACAATCAATTATTAAGTTTAAACAGCTAGCAAAAGTGCATATGCTAACAGTATACATACTCCCATAAGCACATATGCTATTTCATCCTAAACGTATGATGCAAGTTTATCAAAACAATCAATAGTTAAGTTGGAACAGTTAGCAAAAGTGCATATGCCAACAGTATGCATAGTTCCATAAGCACATATGCTATTTCAGCATATCAAACTGTAGGAGATTTACTAAAATAATCAATAATTAAGTTGGAACAGTTAGCAAAAGTGCATATGCTAACAGTATACATACTCCCATAAGCACATATGCTATTTCATTGTAGGAGCACAATACCAAGTCTATCGAAACAATCAGTAATTAAGTTGGAACAGTTAGCAAAAGTGCATATGCTAACAGTATACATAGTTCCATAAGCTCATATGCTATTTCATTATAAAATCGCACGACCTAGTTTATTAAAACAATCAATAATTAAGTTGGAACAGTTAGCAAAAGTGCATATGCTAACAGTACACATAGTCCCATAAGTACATATGCTATTTAATCGTAACAGAGAGATGTAGGTTTATTAAACCAATCAATTATTAAGTTGGAACAGTAAGCAAAAGTGCATATGCTAACAGTATACATACCCCCATAAGCACATATGCTATTTCATTCTAAACGTATGATGCAAGTTTATCAAAACAATCAATAGTTAAGTTGGAACAGTGAGCAAAAATGCATATGCTAACAGTATGCATAGTTCCATAAGTACATATGCTATTTCAGCATATCAAACTGTAGGGGATTTACTAAAATAATCAATAATTAAGATGGAACAGTTAGCAAAAGTGCATATGCTAACAGTATACATACTCCCATAAGCACATATGCTATTTCATTCTAAATGTATGATGCATGTTTATCAAAACAATCAATAGTTAAGTTGGAACAGTTAGCAAAAGTGCATATGCTAACAGTATACATAGTTCCATAATCTCATATGCTATTTCATTGTAGGAGAACAATACAGAGTTTATCAAAACAATCAATAATTAAGTTGGAACAGTTAGCAAAAGTGCATATGCTAATAGTACACATACTCCCATAAGCACATATGCTATTTCATTCTAAACGTATGATGCAAGTTTATCAAAACAATCAATAGTTAAGTTGGAACAGTTAGCAAAAGTGCATATGCTAATAGTACACATAGTCCCATAAGTGCATATGCTATTTAATCGTAACAGAGAGATGTAGGTTTATTAAACCAATCAATTATTAAGTTGGAACAGTTAGCNACAAGTGCATATGCTAACAGTATACATACTCCCATAAGCACATATACTATTTCATTCTAAACGTATGGTGCGAGTTTATCAAAACAATCAATAGTTAAGTTGGAACAGTTAGCAAAAGTGCATATGCCAACAGTATGCATAGTTCCATAAGCACATATGCTATTTCATTATAAAATCGCACGACCTAGTTTATTAAAACAATCAGTAATTAAGTTGGAACAGTTAGCAAAAGTGCATATGCTAACAGTATACATAGTTCCATAAGCACATATGCTATTTCATTCTAAACGTATGATGCAAGTTTATCAAAACAATCAATAATTAAGTTGGAACAGTTTGCAAAAGTGCATATGCTAACAGTATACATACTTCCATAAGCACATATGCTATTTCAGCATATCAAACTGAAGGAGATTTACTAAAATAATCAATAGTTAAGTTGGAACAGTTAGCACAAGTGCATATGCTAACAGTATACATACTCCCATAAGCACATATGCTATTTCATTGTAGGAGCACAACACAGAGTTTATCAAAATAATCAGTGATTAAGTTGGAACAGTTAGCAAAAGTTCATATACTAGCAGTATATATACTTCCATAAGCACATATGCTATTTCATCGTAGGAAGCAATTTTCAAAATGAATTATTTATCTCATTTCATTGATTTTGCACTATGGTAATAATCTGAGTAAAATTCACCATATACGGTAGAATGCGTAACTGAGAGACGACCTGATGAACAGCATTTCAAATCTAAACGCTTCTCCCCGAAATTACAGCTATGTTATTCGCGTTATAATAACGTAATATTGGATTGGCATCTAAGTGATTGTGGATTTTATCATTGGGTGATATTGACAAAATCTGCAATCTCTTAGTTGCCAACCCAATATAATAATCCAACAACCTCCTTTCGACGAAGATCACGTGTTTCGTAATGAAACAGTGGTACCGCTTTTTGCGCGACCAATCGATTTCCTTTGTTTGTTACCACCGCCCTGTTCTCGTCTCGCGTGCCATCTAAAAGTCTAAACTAAACGGAATCTTCCGGCTTATCGATCCACCTCGGATCGGATCGGATTCCAGGAGTTCAATTTCCACGAGTTATCAGCCCATTTGTAATTCCATTTTACGTGAAATTCCATCGAGAACCAACACTCTGTCCCTCTGTCTTTCTTTCTTTAACGCAGCTGTGAAGCCAAGGCACAGGTGATGAAGCTTCTTAACTCGTACGAAGCGTAACGAGCGCCGCTTAGCACTTTACCGACCGATATTCGATTAATCGGTTTTTTTGTCAACCACACTTACCGACTGATAGTCTATCGTTCGCGATGAACAAAAAGAATGGTATTGGAGAGTCTAAAGTCAGGGAAAATGTGTGCCTAAAATGCCGGTCGAACGTGCGTATGCTGTTGAATCGCTAACGGTCGGTAAAGTGTTAATTACGAAGGAACCCAGCGCCCGCTGTCTGACTTTCTTGCAAGAGTATTAAATGTAACCGGCAAGAAGCGGAGATTTTTTAGTTTGCAAGAACTGCACCAACGATGATCTGGTTTAATGCCGCGTAATGATTAGACCGCGTGTGTTTCAGTGTTTACGGTCGACTCTTAAAGACACGAAAGTACAGATAACGCGGAGAAATATGCAAACAGGTGCGTAAAATACGTGGAAAAAAGGTACAGTACGTTACTACTCGTGACACTATACGTTGTAAGTACGTAAGCGTGGTAGCGGTGCTCGTCGATTATTTTTAAACGATGTTTCGTACGTGTATGACTATATAGACATGCAAAGATCGGAAAATTCGCTGATGCGTATGTTGCATCATTATGAAAATCGAGCGGGTGTAGAGTATGCGGCAGTAAAAATTACTCGACCAACTGAAAGTGAATTTCTTTATACGTAGATTGTAGTCTGAATGGGAGAAACAAGTTGCAAGCGTTTCTTTGGTTATGGTGGACGACCATATTCTTTTCTTTTCTTTTGTCACTAACTTCTTTTAGCTTTTAAGAGGTCAGTCTGAGATACAGACGTGCTTTGCTCGAATATAAATTAATTACAGAGATTATTGCAATATCATGAATCATTACTTCTTCTAATTTATTATCTATAACCAACAGCGTATATAAGAAAGTTGCATAATATTATGTACGTTCCTTGTTATTTATATTTTTATTTATAATGTTTGAAAAAATAAATATATAACATGTATAGTGTATGATAAAATAATACATATATTATATTACATACTATATTAATTTGTATGATATATATTATATATTTTTGCAAATATTTTACATACATTTTATTTAATTATTTCATTAACAAGAAATATACTAAACTACTAATAATATATTTGTATTATATATGTAATAAGTGATATTAATAACCAATAACAAATATTTTATTATAGATAGATAATAGGTATAGAAATAAATAATTGTTGTTTAATCAAATATCTATGTACGTATTTCATTTCAATTACTTCAACTGTGTTAATTTGTATAAATATATTTTTTACTCTATTCATGGTAAAATAATGGATAATTTAAAACAGTGGATTGATAGCACAGATTGATTATCACGAATGAAACTGAAGCAAATTCTAATTTACTTAATGCACATTTTTGACGAAGAAATATCTAACGAAGGCAGAGAAGGCAATTAAATGTAGGGGTATTTGGAAAATATGAAAATTCGGAAAACTTTGCAACTAAACTAATACGAGCTCGCCAGCTATTTATTTTTAGTATTATGAGTTCAACAATCACGTGATATCCCATTATACGATTACCTTAACATATGCTCAACATATTTCCCCTGAACATTATTATTACATTCGATTACTTAATGATACCTGACTAAGAAAATTATTTCCTTTTCTTTGGTACATTTTTAAATGAAAACCATTTTCTTGAAGTTTTTTTTTTAAATTTACATATTTTACTTTTTTTA
This sequence comes from Bombus turneri, assembly GCA_014825825.1. Classification (NCBI taxonomy): domain Eukaryota; kingdom Metazoa; phylum Arthropoda; class Insecta; order Hymenoptera; family Apidae; genus Bombus; species Bombus turneri. The sequence continues at coordinate 3,599,750 of CM026116.1, forward strand.
TTTCTCAAACTTTAACTGTCATCCGACGATATATCTCCCCATTGTGACCATCGTCAATATATTGAACCCCATTGTGGGATAAAAAGATTTTCTTCGAATTTCGTCTCAGCTAACCAGGCGACTATTTCCAATAGAAATTATGGAATTACGAATTAGGAAAAAATGATCAATTTTTTCTGAAATTATATCGTATCTTTTTCCTCCATGTAATACGTTGCAACTTTATACTGATGCATCTACGTGGTATATATACCACACATCAGCTAAATCAATTTACTCAACAAATTGAATATTTTTTTATGAGTACGATAAAGGGATAAAAGAATAGCAAAAAGAAGAGAAGATACTGTCTTGTCTAGGGAAATTAGTATGTGTTGCAAATATCAGCTTTTTAGCTGTTGGAGAAGCGAGTGGAGTTCCGGTGACAAAATTCCAGCCAGACGGACAGAAAGAAAAGCTAAATGAGGTAAATAAAAAACATTAATAAAAAACAGATAACTCGTTATCGTCGTTAACAATTTTACTCTGCGTATAGATACAGACTGACTGAGTCACTGCAGTGGTCTTCGTTCGCATATTCTCGTACGCTTCAACGAAGATGCACGTGACAGTGTAGCATCGACCATTAAACGCTGTTACTAATTTTTATGCCAACGATCCGAGCTAACAAGTGTACTGTTGCAACGAAATTTGACACCGGGTATGTTGCTACCGTCAGTTTATTATTATCTTCGAATTATCTGAATTTATGATTTTGTGGAATGTTTATATTTTATTCCTCTTTCAGCGAATTCGACTTCTCGGGTTCTCGTGTCAAGTGCAACTTTCAGTTCGAAGCGATCGGTGTTGCGAATAGCCAGGCTCGTTACGCGGAAACACATTACGGAAACAATAAATTTAGAATTAACAGCGGAGCCAGATCGTAAATAAGTTTTCCACGCTAAAATTAAACGACGTATCGAAGTCGGAACAGCAACACAACGGAACGATCGCCTGTTGAATGTTAAATACTTATTACACGAGTATGTGTGTAACGTTTGGCCATTTGCAGCATGCACATTCAATATTTGAATATCGTGTAAAGCTAACTTGGCCGTTTTCTAATCGTATCTCTGTTAAACACGAGATATTGATTTGCACGGACGTGAATATTGTGATGCATTTAACAGATAGAAATACCAAAGTTCTTTAATTACGTTATTATTTGTAATAATTTAAATGAATCATTTTCATTGTAAGGGTTGGTACTAAATGAGATAACGTCCAATTTTGATGGTGAAAAAATATCCACGTGTACCTTATATAATCGTAATTATAATACATATATTATATATAATACTGAATATAGTATATAGTATATATAATATTAGATGTAATTGTATACTATATTTATATATAACTGATATATTTGCTATTACTATATGTATAATAATAGTATGTATGATATTTATATATACATATGCTATGTCTCTTTTCTACTTATAAAGACTGATATTAAATGAATGAATGTCCAATTTTGGAGATCCAATAACCACGTGTATCTTGTATACATAATCGTAATTATAATACAGATATTATCTACAGGGTGATTGGTAACTGGTGGTACAAGCGGAAAGGGGGTGATTCTACGCGAAAAAAGAAGTCGAAAATATAGAATAAAAATTTTTCGTTCGAGGCTTTGTTTTCGAGAAAATCGACTTTGAATTTTCGCTCGGTACGCGTGAACTTTATCACGTCTCGTTACAACGGATTATGTATTTTTCGAAGGAAATGTAACGTCAGCAGCATATTTCGATTTCTTACAAAACAAACTACCGGAATTATTAGAAGATGCGCCGCTGAGAACTAGAGGAAGTTTAATTTTTCAACAAGACGGTGCACCGCCACATTTTAGTCGTCCTGTGAGAGATTTTTTAAACCAACAGTACCAAGGCTGGATTGGTCGTGCTGAAACAATAGCTTGGCCACCACGTTCTCCTGACTTAACTCCGCTTGACTTTTATTTATGGAGCCACATTAAGTCATTTGTTTATTCCGAAGAAATCGGGAGTTGCGAGCAATTGAAAGAAAAGATTATTGTAGCCTTTCATACTTTCAAACAATCGAATGCTTTAGAAAGTGTTCATAGAAATTTAATTAGAAGAGCAGAAATATGTGTTCGGCAGAATGGACAACATTTTCAGCAATTTTTGTAATAATAAACTTAATGATTACTTCATATTATTTCATTATATATTCCTAATTTTCCGTTACGGCAAAAACAAACAAACTGCGATAATATCCATCGAGACAACGATCTACAGTGAGATCCGTTATAACGAGACGCGATAAAGTGCACGCGTACCGAACGAAAATTCAAAGTCGATTTTCTCGAAAGCAAAGCTTGGAACGAAAAATTTTTATTCTATATTTTCGACTTCTTTTTTCGCGTAGAATCACCCCCTTTCCGCTTGTACCACCAGTTAGCATCCACCCTGTATAATGTACACATGAATATTATTCGGTCATCAAAATTAGACGTCATTTCGTTAAATACCAGTCTTTATAATTTAAAAAAAGTAGATATATATAATTTTTTATATATAATAATTATGATTACATATTATACAAAATATAGACATATATATAATAAATGTGTTGATGAAAAATAATTATTGAAATATCGAATTTGCAAGATGTTATGGAAAACATAAGATTAACTCTGCTGTGCAAGTACTCGCTAATATCTAACCAATGTAATTAAAAAATGTCGACTTTTTGACTTTTTTAGACTATTCGTAATATCTGTTTTAAACGTGAATATATCGGATTCGCTAAGAAGAGCGCACCGCAAGACGTTTGCTCGATTCTTCGTACGCGAACGACGTCTCTGTTCGTCTTGTTGCATCTGTGGTTACACAGCCGAACGGGATTAACTGGAAATTCTGTCGTATAATTAGAAGATGTAAGCAACGTATGCGCGATGCAAATTGTCGGCTTATGAACATTCAACGATCGCGGAGTACTGTTTAATGAGTTGATAGATCGCCGAAGTGTGAGAAGCTTCTGGAACGCTAAATATGGAAGTTTCTAATAAAACGCAGCTTATAATTAACCTTTCTTATCCTTCAATAGTTGATCGTAACAATGAGATTTTTTTAACCGACGCGCGACCGTGACGGGTTTATCTTGACCCAATACGATATTTGCCAACGTCGCATACGCGAAAATCATCGTATTCGTTTCAATCAAAAACAGTGTTACGTTATATTGTAGCTGTGCAGAATGGCTACTGTTTATTTATATTTCGTTACTAATTTATCCTCGCGCCTATACTTTATTGAAAAATAATATAAAAAGAAAATTTATTTCTATTTCTATATATATATATATATATATATATATATATATATATATATATATATATATATATATATATATATATATATATATATATATATTTAAAACAAAAATAGCCATTATTAGAATCGAAAATATTGGATTACGTTAACCAGAGAATAAAGCCGAGGGTAAAATTTCCTTTCGTTACAGAAATGTGCCGACGACCATAAATAACGAGGGTAGCGATGCACGTACACATTGCTGAATACAGATTACTATAACATACTACTGAAACAGTAGTGTGCTTGAATATCTGTTATAGCATCGCTTCTAATGAATCATTCTTCTCACATATCGGTAGGAACGGTCCTTAATGCATTCTCCAATGATATTATTTCGTCGTCGCGCGTAATATTTCCATTTAAATTTGCATATTCACGTTTCGCCGAATTACCTTTTAAACACGATAAGCAATTTTCCCGCCAGCAGTAAAATAGCGAAGATAATTACACGAGCGATAAAACGGTATGTAAACTGTACATAATATAGTATGTATATATGTGTGTGTTGTGTATGTGTGTAATATATATATACACACACAATATATATATAATTATATATTTATATATTAATATAATTATATATTAATATAACATATTAAAGATATATATAAACATATTACATATATTCATATATTTATATATCTCTGATATGCATATAGTGTATATATATATGTGTGTTGTCTGTGTGTGTAATATGTATATACACACACTATATATATAATTATATATTTATATATTAATATAATTATGTGTTAACATAACATATTAAAGATATATAAATATATTACATATATATATTATATACGTTTCTGATATGTATATAGTGGATATGTGTGTGTAATATGTATATACACACACAACATATATATATATAAAATTATATCTTTATATATTAATATAATTATGTAATAATATAACATGTATATTACATATATATTATATATTTATATATTACTAATATGTATATAGGGTATATATATATGTGTGTGTAATATGTATATACATATTATACACACACTCAACACACATATATATTTAATATATATATATATTATTCGTACACTCTTTGAAACAGAATAACTTTTTTAAAATTGTACCGAACGACGAGTTTTCTTTTTCCCTTTTTGTTTCAATTTCAATTTTCTCCAAATTTCTTTTACGTGCCACCCAACCAACTCTGGTCCTCCTAGTTTCTGAAAAATGCTCAAGCGCTTCGCCGCAGTTTCAAAAAAGTCATACCGTTTCAAAAGGTGCACGAATGCTTCCCCGACATAATTCAAGTTTCATCTTCGTTTCACGAATTTATTGCACCAACACGCGTTTACATAGACAGTCTCGCGTACTTTATATACAGGGTGGCCCAGTGTTTCGCTGCCCGTACGTTGCCAGTGTATTGCACAGTTCATGATAAGGGAAAAACGTCACATAAATCGTGTCGTCGTTGAAAGCATCGCTGTAGAATTACAACAAAGAAAACGATGTACGAGATGCTCACGTAACGTTACAACGCAGGTTCAGCAACGTGCAGTCAAAAATGTACGACAATACTTCTGCGACTGCACTTTTTAAGACGTTGCTAATTGCTCCCAACAGAAAATTGGCAGCAGTGGAAGACAAAATTCATTACTTGTTGAAGTTGTGGTTTAATTATTACTCGTTGAAGTTGATTTTTAAGGATTGTACAAATGATCATTTGAATTTAATGGATAGCTGCTACCATTAGCTACCATTTACGTAATCCCAAGTTCTATAGTGGTTACTTCTCTCCGAAAAATAACCCACAACACGGAGGTCCAATAATTTCCAATCAGGTCGAACTTCGTAATTTCGTTTTCATGGATTGCTTGCTTCGATAAATTTATTTGTCGCGAGATGATCTCGAATGCAAACAAATAGGCTCGCGTCAATTTCTTCTACTTTTGAATTCATCCAGACGACCAGCTATGAACATTCAATCACGCAGAAGCAAACAGATTTTTCAAAATCGTTCGCTTTTTCTATGCGCAACACGCCAGCAAATTCGAAGATTTCCGAATTTAGGTTCTGTAACCTGTGCTTTGATTTAATTGATCAATACAGATCATTCAGCTTGCTGTTACATCTACAGGGTGTCTTTTCAGGAAATTGATGATGATATCAGTAGGTTGCATAGGTTAAGTTAAGGGAACAAAAAAACGTCATATAAACGTGATTGGAAGCATCGTTAAAGAGTTGTAACGAAAAAACGATATGCAACGAACGTGTGTTACCACGTCAGAAAGTATGAAAAGATCAGTGATGATAAATTTAGGTCTAATGATAGTGAGAGGAATCATAATGTTTTTCTTAATACAGCTCCACTTGGAAATCTTTATCGTTGCTGTCAATGTGAATACAAGTTTGACAGCGGGACAAAATCGAATTTATTACACTTTGAAGTTGTGGTCGTAAAATTATTACCATAGTTTCTGACTACTACAGTTTGTACGTTGTTGCTGATCAATTCGTGTTTTGTAGCGTAGTAACGCACGTGTTTTATCGCCCATCTTGTATATCGTTCGTCTCTATCTTTTTACACATTTGTAGACTTATAAAGATTATAGATCTTTCCCCTATGCAGCTTATCTATAGACTATACAGGCAATATATAGCCAGAGAAAACTGGACACCCTGTATACAAAGCCTAGGATTATCTACACGCGTATCTATAGGACAAATTCATAAAACCAAGATGACACTTGAATTACGTGTGTGTGCACCTACAAGAAGCTGTGTAATTACGTTTACGTGCTGTTTTGCTACTTGTGTAATTATCTTCGTTGCTTGGTGCTCGCGGAAAAATAATTTCGTAGGTTTAAGAGCTAATTCCGAGAATTATGTGATGTGATTATGCAATTTTAATGAAAATTTGACGACAGACGATGGAACGTCGTGAGAAGATCAATTAAGGGTCGTTCACATCGACGTTCGAAAAGAACGGTTCATTAGACACTATAGTACAACAAATATTCAAATACACTGCTACTTTAGTAGTATGAGTATGTATATCACCCTTCTTATTATGTGATTTTAATGAAAATATGACGAATCATGATGAAACATCACGATAGGATCAATTAAGTGTCGTTCACACCGACGTTCGAAAAGAACGGTTCATTAG
>CM026116.1:3606550-3678477 GCA_014825825.1 Bombus turneri
TGAAACGTCACGAGAAGATCAATTAAGGGTCGTTCACATCGACGTTCGAAAAGAACGACTCATTAGACACTATAGTATAAGAAGTATTCAAATATACTGCTATTTCAGTAATATATGTAAGTATATCACCCTTCTTATTATGTGATTTTAATGAAAATATGACGAGTCATGATGAAACGTCACGAGAAGATCAATTAAGTGTCGTTCACACCGACGTTCGAAAAGAACAGTTCATTAGACACTATAGTACAACAAATATTCAAATACACTGCTACTTTAGTAGTATGAGTATGTATATCACCCTTCTTATTATGTGATTTTAATGAAAATATGACGAGTCATGATGAAACGTCACGATAGGATCAATTAAGTGTCGTTCACACCGACGTTCGAAAAGAACGGTTCATTAGACACTATAGTACAACAAATATTCAAATACACTGTTACTTTAATAGGACGTGTATGTATATCACTCTTCTTCTTATTTATGAACCTAATTTGACATTTCTGTAAGGAAGTTGCATTGTTCTAATCAACTAGAAAGGACGACGAAGAGTATAATGTTTGAAGAAACAACTGACATTTTTCCCATAGATTCAGTTGTTATAGAGATTATTAGTATACCATTGTAAACGTATACTATAATATTTATGCAGTAATTAATTAGAAATGAGTATCATTTGGTAGTATTCTCATACAACTACAAAAATAACATACTATAAAAATGAAATTTACAAAATCTGACAGAGCAACGCGTCACTGAAATGTGACTGTACACGTGCAAATTCGTTTTACACTCGCTACACCTGCATCAGACGTTTCTCATTATACACAGTCGAAATAGGATTTATTATAATCGGTGCATTATCAGTAACAGTAATAAGCACGATAAGACCACGACAAATGTTACATCTACGCATACGTGTACGCGTATAACGTGGACAGCATATACCATAAGGAGAAGATGATTGAACGGCAGGGAAACACCTGTACAAAATCGCACAAATATTTTGCTTGGCGATGACTAGTCGGTTCACGTTACCACAAAGTGATAAAATTGCAAGAGCAATGACGTAAAAGCGGAATGTGAAGCGCAAAGATATTATCGTCGGTGTGCAAGGGGAAATGTTTACCTTTGATTCGCTCGGCCTTTGATTTTCTATCATTTTGCGAATGTCGCGTCGATTCGTGAAAGAGGAACACGACTCGTCGAGATACAAAGTAAAATAAGATACGGAAGAAGCTTCACTTGCAAAGCCAAAAGAGATCGATACAAGGCGATAAGATACAAAGTGAAAATTATATAATAGACGAACTGATCGTCACATTTAATAAATTGATGAAACTATGAATTAGAAGAAATAAATATTTGTAGAATAATTTCATGTTTTATTAAATTTTTATTAGAAATTCTTGTATTTTTGAAGATGCTGCAAATGTATTATATAAAGCAATGAATTTTATTGAGACATATTTAATTTGCGGTATATTTCATAATTTTCACGTGAACAATTTCCATTGTAATTTTCATTCAAATAGAACGATCGTTGAAAGCGAGTAAAGAATGTTAGTAAGATCAACGACATGCCATACATCGTATACGACATACGACCATTCAAGTTCTCGATGATGTAACTGAATGAACTTGAAAGTACATCTCACAGTCGCCTTAAATATCTGTTTAAACTCAAACGTTCATGAGAGAAAATATGTACATATGTATAGAATATGTGTGTATACGTAAATAGGATAAATTTATCTTTGGAAGATTTGTCGTTATATTTTTCGTTATATTGTTGCAAATTGATTATTATTTTTAGCTATATATTTCTTTAATAATTTCATTGAATAGTAGAATCTTCATTGTTCGAGAATACTATAACTATTGGACTGTTGCATTTCTCAAAACTTATATTGTTATATAATGTAAGTATGATAAGATAGTGGTAAGTTTAATAAGATAAAATAGCCAAAATAAAATTCTGTTATTTGTATTGATTGCTGATAACAAAAATTCAATTTCCGTCATTGATAAAGGCTATTTGTAATTCTAATACTATTCAGTCAATTGATAACTGTTACTGGGAAGCAAAATTAAATTTCCGTTATCAATAATGATTATTCGTAATCAAAATATAATTCGGTCATTTATATTGATTGCCGATGGGAAAAATTAAATTTCCCTCATCTATAATGGTTATTCGTAATTCAAATAATATTCAGTCCATTGATAACTGTCACTGGGAAGCAAAATTGATTTTTCATCATCAATAATGGTTCTTCGTAATTCAAATAATATTCAGTCCATTGATAACTGTCACTGGGAAGCAAAATTGAATTTTCATCATCAAGAATGGTTATTTGTAATTCAAATAATATTCAGTCAATTGATAACTGTTACTGGGAAGCAAAATTATATTCCCCTCATCAATAATGGTTATTTGTAATTCAAATAATATTCAGTCAATTGATAACTGTCACTGGGAAGCAAAATTGAATTTTCATCATCAATAATGGTTATTCGTAATTCAAATAATATTCAGTCCATTGATAACTGTCACTNGAGAAACAAAATTGAATTTTCATCATCAATAATGGTTATTCGTAATTCAAATAATATTCAGTCCATTGATAACTGTCACTGGGAAGCAAAATTGATTTTTCATCATCAATAATGGTTCTTCGTAATTCAAATAATATTCAGTCCATTGATAACTGTCACTGGGAAGCAAAATTGAATTTCCCTCATCAATAATGGTTATTCGTAACCAAAACAGAATTCGATCATTTATACTGATTACTGCTAACCAAAATAAAATTCGATCATAAGTATTGATTACTGATAACCAAAATTAAATTTCCCTCATCGATAATAGTTATTCGTAACCAAGATAAAATTTACTTCACTGATAACGGTTACTGACAACCAAAGAGAATTTCAATCATATTTAACGTTTACTCGTAAGCAAATGAATTAAAGATATTAACTTGTACACCATAATTTAAACAATTTGCCTCACAACAGTAACAATATCCCTCCAGAATATAAATTTTGTACGACCAATGAATAATTGGACAAAATATTATGTTCAATATTACATCGAATTATCAACATTACGTCACTTGTTGCTTACCATCGTCAATACGATATTATTTCCATTAAAATATAAATCAATTATTACAACGAAAATATTGCTATCCGAGTGACCAAATATTCTTACTACAACAATTCGAATATTGCAGGTTCCACTGTTCATCTGCCAAATTATGCAATTATACTCTCGTCCAATCGAAACAGACTAGCCCTGTATAACTAAATATTCAAGATAGAACCGAGTCTGTTTAAATTGTATCAAATCAAAAAGGTCCCATTTATCAACCTACGTGGTTCAAGCGCAGCTACCTATGTGCACCAGAAAAAAGAAAAGAAAAAAAAAGAAGAACAGAACTGATCGCAACTAATTACATTAAAAAGAGAAGAAACCAGAGAATAAAGAAAAGAAAAGAAAGAAGAAAGGATTGAAAGTTTCTGTAAACAGGTCTCCGTATTAATGCGATCGGTCTTCAGAGAATATACCTGACCTCTGTATTTAACACCCGGCATACGTCTGTACGTGGCCCGCAAAGGAAGGCGGTGCGCCTATAATCTCGTGTTTCAACTCCATTAGTATACGTGGCACTTCAAAGGAGGAAAAGTGTCCTTCAAAGAACCGTGCACCGTGTACCAAGACCTTCCCTTATTATTAGAAATCCCATCGATTCCCGGCATGGTTCATAGGTTGTTTAATTTCCCGTTAGCAGGTTCTTTGTACACACGTCGAGTGTGCTTTTCAAGTAAACCAGCGATCGTCGATTTAGGACGAGCTGAGGAGTGCTCGCAAGACGTTGTTTCACAGATACGCGCGCCACTATAGCAAATATCGCAATCGTAAGAATCTCTCCACGCTTTCAACAAATTCTTCTGAATAAAACAGAAACTGTGAAATAACTGCAGCCTGAAAAGCTGTGCGCTGCGTAGAGTAAAGTAGAGTAGAAACTCAAATAAAAGTACAGCAGAGCAGAAACTCAAATAGAAGAAGTAGAAACCCATCCAGTGAGAAATTATTTATCCAGTTACTTTTCTCGAGTTGCTGGCGACCCAAGATGCTGACACGTCTGACGACAGAATTGAAAATGTGCAAAATACCCGAAACCGTCCTGTGGTCCCAAATGAACGATAGACGAGAAAAGAGGGAAGCTCGTGCGGATACTCTGCCACGCAGGCATCGAGAACAATGACAAAGCGACCAGGCAGCGGAAACAGCGATACCGAACGACAGAGAGGGAAATCTAAAAGGACGAAACTGAAATGAGTGCACCTTGTGGTTGCAGAAGAGAAATCGATAGAAGACTATAGTCCGTGCAACGAGTCTAGATACCAGCTGTAAACACAAGCACGCGGTGGGATTTAAACGAGATAGAGCGTTTTCCGTGCTGGCTGCGTGTTTTGTTGGTTGACAGATCCGTTTCTGATATAAACAAACGACCAGCGTTTCGTTTGACAAGTGTCAGCCGATAGTTAGGGTCCTTTTCCACTTGCGACCAACGCCGCACGATGGTCCAGTCAACTTCATCCTCCTTAGAAGCAGTTAGCTGTTTTCGGCGATTATACACGTCATGAAGAAAATACAATATTTTGTGTTACGACGAGTATACTCGTTATGAAGAAATGGCAATATTTCGTGTAATATATCGTGCGTGCGATTTATTTATCAACGACGATCGATCGATTATCGCTGTTACTATTGCAAAGCAATTAATTATTCTCATTGTTATAATTATTATTATTATTGATTATTCAACTTTAGTAGATAGTTGAAAGCAATTTCAAAACGCCTATGAACGTTTTAATCACTCTGAATCATTATGTCGTCACTGTCGATTATGTAGGTATCTGCATACAGAGCGCGAAGAATTCTGCGAATGCTCAGATACGATTGTTAGTCATTTCCCTCTTACAATAATAATTATTCTTCTCAATGGATTCAGAAGAATCAGTTTCCACGCAATTTTCGTCTAATTTACTGTGATTTATTAATTGCCATACATAAATTTATGTATCAATTTATATCGTCTTTTCTTCTTTTTCGAAAAGTTCAATGGATTAAAAATACGATGCTAAAAGGTTGCTTAAATAAAGCATCGAATACGCTACAGTAAATATTAAACAGAATTTGCCAGGTGGAAATAAATTCGTAAGTAGCTGACGAGAGAAAATAGCATACTACCACAAAACACATGAAACATAGATGGCGGGCAAGATATTTTATTCATATTTGTATTTATCTATTTGACGAGTAATCAGCAACTTAGAACTAGGAATTTCATCTCCTCGACTTTCTCCTAAATATCTTGGATCAAACAAATATCAAGGACCCTTATTTCATTATAATTAGTCGTCGTGGTAGCTCCATCTCGTGGTTGTCGAAAATTTCTTCTCAAGTGACCCACTAAAACTTTTATTCCCCGTGGCTATCCGTCCCGAGAGAATAAATTGGAATAGTAACTAAGCTATGTCCCGAATTATAATGATATAATCGTAGTGGGAATTTGTCTAAGATGTGCCAATTTTCTGCAATATATAAATTGAACCCCGTACGAACTCTTCTGTGTGCATCGTCGATATCATGTAATTTCGTATATAGTAACTAGTGTCGGACGACGGCAGCGCCGTGGTTAGCGTCCCCTCCCAGTCCGCCCACTCCCACCCCTTCCCAAAATCCCACAGATGCACCGAAACCAAAAGCAGACTACCGAACTGCCCTGTTTTCGCTACCAGGTTTTCAGGACACAGATAGGAAGACAAAAATAATATCATATATAAGCACCGCTCTACAGCGACTTAAATCCAAATCATAAATTGTAATGCCAAAAAAAAAAAAAAAAAAAAAAATTAAATTCCGACACACATAACATTGTATGGCTATGTCGTACCGACACTGTATTTTCGTCCAGTCACAGGGAGACGCGTTCGCGTTGAAGCGCGTCAACGGGAGCCATACATTCCCGTTACGATTACAACAATCGACACCATGAACAGGTCGATCCCCTTATTTCTTGTGGGATAATAGGGGTATTTGTTAGGGAATAAAACTGTAGTCTACAGTCTTATAATATTTGTATTTTTAACAATTTATTACACTTGAGGTTCTGTCGTGACGGAAGATATAATTGATAGATACACTTGATAGATGAGTTGTATTAATAGAGAGTAGATTAATGTAATGTCACCTAGACCATAGCGAGGACTACGTTTGAAGTAATATTGGAAGATCCGGAGTTGACTCGATCTAAGACAAAATTGACTTCTCCAAGAGTTAGATACTTCAGTTGACTACACGAAGCTTGGAAGAACAGTAGTGTTGACCGCACGACGTTTGGAAGGACAGTAGTGACCCGTCTTGTACAATTACGGAGGAAAGCTCGGTATGGGTGTCCTTTTTAATGGGGAAAACGTGCTATTTTGATAGACAAACAACCGCTTCCTCCGTAAGTTATAAGAGCGTGCAATAAACCTAAGGACTGTTTTAAGGACCATCCATAAACCGAAAATACTTATATGAATAGAAATTAAGCTGAAAAGATTCGGTTTATGGTGGTTCCTTAGGTTTATCGAGGGTCAGTGTAACGGTGTGTGGGCCTCGGCGACCAGACCATGAGGGACGTCGCACGGACCGTCTTACGCGACGTAACAGACACGTATCGGTACTTTTGCCTAATCCACCCCACAACTGAAATTCATTCTTTATTGTGAATTCTGTACATATGTAATAATCATTTTCTGGGTCAATAAACATCATAAAAAAGAGAAATGAGAAGAAAAATACAGCAGTACCGCAGCAGCGACACCAGCGACTCGCAGCAGACTCTGTGCTCACACTACACACCACCATATGCACAACAGACTTCAACTATCACGGCCAATTTCACCTGACATCATAATACCTTTTTTATCGCAATATTTTATAGCTAAAATGTTCTCAATCGAGCGAGCACAAACCTTATAATCTTCTTTTTTTCCTTATTGTTCGTATTCACGTACGAAATTTAAAATTTGTATAATTAAAATACTACATATGTATGGTATATATTAAATGATAATGATGATTGTATAATAAACTCTAATGTTTAATAAAATGAGACACATTGTGCTGAAAATATTAGCAAGAAGCTCTGTACATCCAATTTATTCACATGTGCCTAATATATTTCTTAAACAGTACCACTGAGATACTTGTACCACTAAGATACTTGTACATAGACCTTTGTGTCTTGAGGTGTTGTTTGTGGGAGATAGTGTGCTACTACTAGTGTGTAGGGTAAAAATACACAGGTTGTTCTGCTGCGAGCTGTAGATGCTGCTGGGTTTCTGCTAATATTTTGGAAATGGAAATATTTTGCTAATCGTGAAAGAAAAATCGGACTCCGATCGTTGGGATTTGAACCCGGGTCCGAACGTTCGCAACCTAAGACGCTAATCACTGCGCTACCGTCGTCCGACACTAAATGGTGTCGAGTGGTGGTATTTGTTGCCGCCACATTCTCACTGATCAAGCAATGGAAACGATATCTTCAAATGATAAATTTCCACTATATTTTGTTTTTTTCTAGGTAGTTCCATCAATTGTTTAACCCATGGCCTACAACTACGAGCGAGACTCGTGGTAAGGGATTTGTGCCAGAAACGGAAGCCACGAGTCTGACTCGTGGTAATTTACAAATTGCTAGTGATTCATTATCCACTTTGAAATAATAAATTGTTTTTGTTAACTGATCAATTGATCATGATTACGCCCTAGACGTCTTAAAAACACTATTTGTCATCAAACATTGTTTATTATTTCACAATTCCTTTTGTAGCTCCTAAATATACATGCGCCAGTTCGGGCACACGGCTGAACAGATGAATGGCACGGCGCACAACCGGACTTCTTGCTTACTATGGCTCGCGCGATCGCCAGATAGCGTGTAGGCCAAGGGATTAAGTGTCGCTATGCCTCGCTAACGATACAAGTCGATAAAAGTAACAGAAGATTAAATCAAATCCGCTAAACGATTAAGCTGTGCATCAAGGCTTCCACGGAGAAGAAAAAGAGGGAAAATGGAACAGACATGAGGCTAATCTGAGCGAGCAATCGATTTTCACTAACCAGAAAGAAAATCGAGCAAGTAGCTCGAACGATGAAGGAGGAAATGAAGTGTTTCGATTATACGGCACTGTACATACGTACGGGGAATATACGTCGGACGATTTTCTCCGAACATGTCATCCGCGGATGTACCATTTTGCGGTTGTAGGATAAAAGAAAAAAAAAGAAGAAGAAGAAAAAGGAAACGTACCATGTATCGTGTGGCGTCCCATGGGCCGAAAGCGCGTACAGCTACGTATCCACGCGCGGAGCATTTCAGTGACTTTTTGCACACATCCTCCGGCAGTGGCAGATTAGGCATATTACGATAGCGATAGGTGAACGGTAGGCGTATCAAAGTCATTTGCATAATAACGACGCAGCTGCTTCGGGGCGAGAGCCAGGAAACTGTGCTCGTTATGTCTTGATCGAATGATAAGGCAAGTACCGTCAAAATTTAGCGGTCTAATGCCTGATGGACACGTCGATTCGCAATGACTCTCAGCCGCGAATCAACGACAATCTGGCACTGTCAGGGCGAATCGCCAAACTGGTCTAACGTGAAACTTCAAACATGGAACTTCACACACCTGACAAACTTGCACGTTCAAGAGAAAATTTTCATGTTGCGAGGTAGATTTTCGTTTGACAAATGGTGTGCAGGGCTCTATGATCGATTTGGTAAACGAAAATTGCAATATGCAAAAGGAAAATTAAAACTGAAAATAATATAGGGGTCTAGGTCGAGATCCTCAAGGGTGTCAAGCAGGACCCATTGTCACCGCTACTATTCAATTTATGTTTAGAGCCACTGCTGGATTCAGTGGGGGAGGGCACCAGTGGCATAAATGTTAGTCATAATAGAAAAGTCCAAATCCTTGAATTCACTGATAACATCGTCCTACTTGGTGAAGACGAGAGGGAGGCACAACGTCAAGTGGCCTAGGTATGACCATCTCCAGGGAGAAGAGCCAAACGTTCCAGGTAGTCACCAAAAGGACACTTGGTTCGTTAGGGATCCAAGAGTAAGGTTCAATGAAGTCCAAATACCAGAAATTGACCTGAATGAGGCCTTCAGATATTTAGGCGCCAAAATGGGACCTTAGAAGTGTTCGACTGTGGCATTATAGTTCCGGAAATTCTGAGTGTGGTGAGAAAAACCAGAAAGCTCTCTCTGGAACTATGCCAGAAAATCGAATTAATGACGAATTACATCTTCCCTCGTTACATTTACCATCTGCTAATAAATCCAACAGTGTCTATCAACGTTCTTCGACTTGATCGGTTCGTAGCTGAGATCGATGGTCGATCAATAAGCAGGATGAGAGGTGAACCTTGAGGCGTCTTTCCAATTAAAACTGCAGTGCCTTGAGGCAGAGTTTTCAACGAACACAGTTCTGTATTTGTTGAACGACTTCTACTTGCCAACTGATAGAAACCGATGCTATATTTGTATATTTCTATATTATTATATATTTGAGATACAGAGACATTTGCAAGGCCCAATAGCAACGTCGTAGCTTCAAGAACACGTGAATTGAGTGGAAAACTGGGTCATCGAATTTTCACGCGGCAATTAAATCGCCTGTCGCATTTGTAACGTGGCCACGCGTGTATTTTCAATAAGAGGAATTTATTGTTACAACTCAACATATACAGGGTGTGACGGAATAACGCGTCAAACAGATGGGAGGTGACTGGTTGTGGCAAAGTAAGAAAAAAACATGCGATAGAATTTGTTCGTCCGAGGCTCGTCACGGGTAAATAAAAAACTAAAACAGTCGTTCCATTGCAATTTAACTCTACATTACAACAGCTCGTTACATACACATTCTGTGTTTGACGAGTATACTCGCCGTCGCGTATGTTCTGCGACGTGTACCATTTTCGGTACACGTCGCTTACTTTCTACGATGTGTACCATTTTAGGTACACGCGTTTCAAAGAGTTCGCGATAGCTAAGTGACAAGGCGCGATTGTCACTATATAATCATCGAATGCAATTGCACTATAGCATACTCGAGCAACAATTGTATCATCCGGCAGATCGATCTTCTCATCGGAGCAAATCATCAGATTCGAAGGTCGCTCGAATGTGGTCGTATTTTACGCAAAGGAAGATTTCCCCGCCCGAGCACAGCCGCCTTCCGCATTGCACCAGATCGACGTTACGTCACTGTTTCACCCTTGGCAAGCGGCAAGCGCGGCCGTTTTTCCTCTTAAGCCGAGTTTGCAAGCGCACAGCGCCGCCATTTGGCGGCCAACAGTCACAGAAACCACGGCAAGCAACGCTTAATTACACCGAGCGCAACTCTTACGTGGACGTAAACGCGAAGCGAACTTGCGTCAAATTAACGAGAACCGACTGAACGATTCTTGTGTCACGCGGTATAACGAGCTTGCGACGACAGAATGGAAATTCAACGAGCAAACGGAAATTTCTGAATGGGAAAATATGGCGTTTCCAAGTACAGTTTGCTGGAGAAGTACACGACGGTCGTACGAGAAACGATAGAAACGTACTTTAACTGGACAGGTGTTACGACCTCGTTGAAGACGAGTATACTCGTCAAACACGGATTACGCGTGGCTGTCACGATAAAGAATTAAGTTGTGACAAAACGACTATTTCATTTCTTAATTTTATTGCTGACAGCGCATTTTGGTAAACCGAATTTGTGAAAAAAAGAGATTCGTTTGAGGCGAAATTGTTTAATTTCGTTCGGATTAAAAATTATAACTTTTGAAATAATAATTCTCTTCTGGAATTCTTGCAAACTAGAGACGTCGTATTGTACGACAATTACTAATATTTGTTTATTTACTTAACTGAAACATATGTAGTTTGCATATGAAAGAAAAAGATTCAGGAAAAGTTAATTAATTAGAAAAATGATTAGTTTAAATTACAATTTTAATGAAAATACTCGATATCGCTAATTAACAGCCAATTAAACAGTAAATTCTAACTACTTTTTACATAAAAATAACACAAACTATTACCATTCCTTCGTGACGAGTATACTCGTCAAGAACAGCTACCTGGTTAAGACGTTTTCCTCGTTCGTAATTTTCGTATACGCAGCACGAATCGCTTGAGAATTTCAACTGAAATATTTCCGATACTATTAATCGTAAAATTCGAAAATGTTTCGAACAGAAGCGTCGAATGGCTTCAGGAGGACGTGTTTTTGTGTTACAATTAATTGTTAAAAAAATAATTTATTTAAATATATATATTTATTATATTTAGTTATATATATACTTATATATAATAAAACCAATTTTCTCCCATTTTTCCCCAATTTTTAAAAAAAATTTACCAATTTTATCCAATTATTTGACAAATTTAAATTTTTAAATATCTGTAAAAACTAATAAATTAATAATAATAAAATTATATAAAATTAAATAGTAATATCCATTTTTGTTTAAATTTTTTTTTTCAAAAAAATCTTGGATGGGACTATACTAGATGGAATCATATATTTTGTAACGCGTGACTATAAAAGATTATCAAGTGATTTCCCTGAAGAAACTATTAGTTTTATTAGGAAACCTTAACTTTTAATTTGTTAGGGACAAGAAGAAACGTAGGGCGCTATTTTTGTATTTGTTTTCCTTATCTTTCGTACGATAAATTTTACAAACTAAAAGTTAAATTATCTGCTAGCTAAACTAACAGTTTCTCAACAGACGTAGGTTACTCATTTTCTACAAAGAATGTTGAGCTGCGTGGATTTATAGATTCAAAAATATATGATGCGTTAATCAATAATATCGTTTCCATATGAAGCGGAAATTCATTCAGCTTTCGCATGGAAATTGAACGTAGAGAGAAAAGCGATGAATTTAATGAAATATAATAGAAAAGGTGTGAACAAGTTGCTGTAAGTTTATATTACCACATGTAATATAATTTCATATAATCTTAGGTATCAAATATTATAATAAAATATATGTATCAGATTACATATATCAAATTACATATAATATCAGATTATACTGCCATAGTGGCAGATGATGTCGTACTGATGGCGGACAGGGAAGAGGAGTTAAAAGGAATGTTGAAGAGGTTCAAAACATTCCTAAACGAAGTGGAATTGGAGTTGAATACAAAGAAGACGAAAATAATAGTCTTTGAAAAAAGAAGGAACAACAGGAGACGAAGGGAATGCAGATGGGGTGATCAAGAAATTGAAGAAGTGGAAGAGATGAGATACTTAGGATACATACTGCAGAAAAATGGAAGTGACGAAAAACATATACAGGACAGGAGAAAGAGGGCTACGATAGTGATGAAGAAGACATGGAGCGTAGGAGAAAGGATTTTCAAGGGTGACTACAGGAGGAGAATGAGGTTGTTTGGTGCATTGGTAGAAAGCGTGGCGTTGTTTGGAGCCGAGGTGTGGGGATGGAACGGAGAAGAAAGACTGGATAGCATAAAAAGGAGGTGCGTAAAGTGGATTTTAGGATTAGACGTAACAACACCAAACTACATCCTGACAGAGGAGTGCAAGATAGAGGAAATAGGGAAAAAGGCATTGGAAAGGGCGACAAGGTATGAGGAGAAAGCGTCAGAGTCGAAGAAGGAATTGGTAAAGGAGTACATAAAAGAGAGAGAAAGGAATTGGGGAAAGGGCCAAGAAGGGAAAAGAGCAATAAAAAGAAAGAAGAGGATAGAGGAGGCGAGAGAGGGGAGGACGCAAATGGAGGTAGGAATGGGACAAGAGAGGATGACAGCATACCAAATCGTAGAAGAAAGAGGGAGGAGGGAAACAGAGGAAAGGGAGAGAAGAATAAAGGAGTCAAGGTACAATAAATACTACAAAGATATAGCAAAAGAAGGCATACCAATGTATCTGGAAGGAAAAATGAAAGTGAAAGATAGAAGTATACTAGCAAGGTTTAGATGCGGTAACGAAACCAGAGTCAGGGAATACTGGAAAGGGGGGGGGGAAGAAAGAGGATGCAGATTGTGCAGGAAAGGAGAGGAGGACCTAAAACATATACTAGAGGAATGCGAGATAACAGGAGGAGCAAGGAACATGATAGAGACACTAAGCGAGACTGGAGAAGGGCTGGCAGACCTTAAAGCAATAATAAAGAGTAGAAGAGTAAGGGAAGAAGGGGAGGGATGACAGAAAGGGAACAGACCAAAGAGATGAGCCAAAGACAGAAGGGGCAGTTATTATTAGACATAAGTGAGAGCAAGGTGCAATTGTTAGAATAAGAGAAATAGACACATATGTAAAGTATGAATTGTAGTGTATATGTAAATAATAGTGATGTAAAAGCGGAGGTCGTCCAAAACCGAAAGGTAATGGACTAAGAATAAAATAATAATAATACTGCCATATTGAAATTACCATTTCTATGAAGTTTGAACAAAAAATTACTTGAGACCAGCAAACGTATTGTTCATATGCACATTGATACAGTTAAACAAGGTTCTTAAAATTTGTACAAACTATTTGACATTTTATATGTATAACTGTACACGTACACGTTGTCTGTGATATATTTCTGAACGATATTCCTTGAATTTCGTTTATTTTTTTTTTTTTTTTTTTTTTACATTTCTATGAACAGAGATAAATACAAAATAGATAAAAGCAGAATTATAGATAAATACAGATCAATGACAAATTGTACCGTTTCAGACGAACCAGGGGAAAAGTTTCTATCAAATTTTCCTACCAAAAGTATGCATTTTCCTGTAACCCCATGAGATGCAACAGAATTGTCCACCTATCAAAGTATAATCAAGCTGTCCATCTGTATAACAAGGACGAAAAATGGTACGTTTTATCGTTGCTATTCGAGTCATAACACTGTGAAGGACACAAAATGTGTACCTATTTCAACTGATCATAATTTGATCGACTATGGCACCTACTATGGGGTGAAATACACGTTGCATGAATGGTGAGTTTGTGAGAAAAATATAAATAGAAGATGCCAATGTTTCACTATATTCGCTACATCGCTATATATATATATATATATATATATATATATATATATATATATATATATATCACTATACTATATACAATGGCTCGAATAGACTCAAATTTCTCAAGGTCACCGCATAACTACGAGACAGCGAATATTTTTCACTTTATTTTACATCACAAAAAAAAGCAATTGATTCCAGGCAAGTCTTCCATGAAAAGTACGTGAGTCGGAAACGTTCCACGTACAGGGTGTCCGAAACTAAACCAGTTAGGTTCGATTAAGGTGCGTTTGACGAGTATACTCGTCGTCGCTCGTACTTATTTACGCGCTCCACGACCTAACCCCACCACAGATTTCTAAAACGAAATTTTACAGTTAACTGATTAAATAACCAAACTGCGAAAATTTTATCTGCAGAAAAAAGAAAAGACGAATAAAATGTTACATAAAGTTTACCAATAAACGTCTTGTTGCGGCGTTGGGAAGAGATAATGTTGCACGCATGAACAGACAATGACGTAGTTGTCGAAACTCAGGAAAATTCTCATTGGAAAACTCCGCGACGTAATTAGTCGCATTGTTTATCGACGCAAAGTTTGCGTCTGGGCGCGAGGGCAATACACTTCGAAACGAGGAAGGTAAGGGGCAATCGTGTTTGCTATATTGTTGTATTTTATAATTATCAAATTGTTAGCTTGCGTACATGAAATTGTCGCCACATGATAAGGAACATGTAACTACGCTGACACGATAATACAGTCGACTTCTGCGTACCGCGATGGAAAATACGTCGTTGTTTATTTCCTTTATTTATAACTCTGTGACAAAGCGTCCTATTGACAAACACTCTACAACGATGTTTTTCTTTCTTCTTTTTGCCTGTCGATATTAAACTCTGACAGTTTGGGCGTTTGAGTTTGCGACCTACTCTATGTACAATTTTATTTTAATATTGTAATGCTTTAATGATGAATCAATGGCAATTCCAGACAAGCGAACCACCGTTGTAATTATTGTGTCTCAAACTATAAATAAACATTTCGATGACTCATAAAATTGGAATTCTCTAACTGCTCAAGTGCATAACAATTACGTAGTGTTGGAAAAAAGAAAAAAACAGGAGGAATCTTACGAAACAGGAGAATCCAATATGAAACTATACAGAGTGAAGGTATAGTTGTATATACAGCGTGTCCGGTTTATCTGGAATCGTGCAAATATTTCGAAGAATGCAAACGATAAGAAAAAATGTTTCAGACAAAGTTTGCTATAAAAACACGCTATATTTTTGTGTGTTTGACCTTAAAACTTCGTGCGAAGATGACATTGGGATTTGTATACCTTGAAGACCTTCGTGTTTTCTTACGTGTTCTTGTAGCTGACATTGAGACGTTCTCAAAATACTACGAACTTGTGCCTTTCGCACCATCCGCTTAATTATATCGTCATGAAAACGTTCGAATTTTATAGAGCAATACAAGTTAGATAATTAAAATTGACTACTCGACACTGAATTACTATTTTGGAAACATTAGAAAACTGCAATTCTTCTCCTCCATATAAGTTTTGTTTGAAACGTTTTCTTCTATCATTTAAATTCTTCGAGATATTTGAGCACTCACCCTCCCTCAATACTACAGAAATTTGATCTGAAATCATTTCTCCTATCATTAAAATTCTTCCAGATATTTGAGCAGTCGTCCCCCCTCAATACTACGCAACTTTAATCTGAAACGTTTTCTTCTATCATATAAAATATCCGAAATATTTGAGCGGTTCTCCTCTTCGATATAATTTTTGTGCGAAGCATTGTTTCGAATTATTCGTGCTTTTCGAATTATTCGAGCACTCGCCTCCCTCAATTCTACTCAACTTTAATCTCAAATCTGTTCTCCTATCATTCAAACTATTCGAAATATTTGAGCGGTTCTCCTCTTCGATATAATTTTTGTCCGAAGCATTGATTCGAATTATTTGAGCACTCGCCTCCCTCAATTCTACTCAACTTTAATCTCAAATCTGTTCTCCTATCATTCAAACTATTTGAAATATTTGAGCGGTTCTCCTCCTCGATATAATTTTCGTCCGAAGCATAGATTCAAATTATTTGAGCACTCGCCTCCCTCAGTTCTACTCAACTTTAATCTCAAGTCTATTCTCCTATCATTCAAACTATTCGAAATATTTGAGCCGTTCTCCTCTTCGATATAATTTTTGTCCGAAGCATTGATTCGAATTATTTGAGCACTCGCCTCTCTCAATTCTACTCAACTTTAATCTCAAATCTGTTCTCCTATCATTCAAACTATTCGAAATATTTGAGCGGTTCTCCTCTTCGATATAATTTTTGTCCGAAGCATTGTTTCGAATTATTCGTGCTTTTCGAATTATTTGAGCACCCGCCCTCCTCAATTTTACGCAACTTTAGTCTCAAATCTGTTCTCCTATCATTCAAACTATTCGAAATATTTGTGCGCTTCTCCTCCTCGATATAATTTTCGTCCGAAGCATAGATTCAAATTATTTGAGCACTCGCCCTCCTCAATTCTACTCAACTTTAATCTCAAGTCTATTCTCCTATCATTCAAACTATTCGAAATATTTGTGCGCTTCTCCTCCTCGATATAATTTTGGTCCGAAGCATAGATTCGAATTATTTGAGCACTCGCACCCCTCAATTCGACGCAACTTTAATCTGAAACGTTTTCTCCTATCATTCAAACGATTCGAAATATTTGAGCGGTTCTCCTCTTCGATATAATTTTTATCCGAAGCATTGATTCGAATTATTTGAGCACTCGCCTCTCTCAATTCTACTCAACTTTAATCTCAAATCTGTTCTCCTATCATTCAAACTATTCGAAATATTTGAGCGCTTCTCCTCTTCGATATAATTTTCGTCCGAAATATTACTTCGAATTATTCATACATTTCGAAATATTTGAGCAGCTGTTCCCACGATACAAGTTTTGTCTGAAACACTGTGTCCCGGTTCGAGGTAAACCAAACACAGTGTAGACATACACACATATGTAATTAAAGACTTTTAGAAACGCACGTTTCTACTAGAATTTAATTTCCATGGAAAAGCTATCGTTGTCGGAAAGACATTAGGCAAGTTGATAAGAAAAGTGTTTCAGCTATTACAGACCGACCTTGCATGTCCAAACGATTCGCCATTACCACGCTATTATTCTCTTCCGTTGGCAACGCATATAACGCTTCCACTATTATAGGTATAGGCTTCTCTGCCAAACATAAAAACTTTTGCCGCTCCTTCGTCCTTTCTATATAACTCTCTATATAGCTACACATATAGTCAACGACAAGAGGATTCGTACAATTGTAATTCCCAAGCTCTATATTTTCAGTAAATATAGCAAAGTACCAAGAAAAATGTATTACATTATGTTACAATAGCCCACATAGATAACATAAAAAATACTTTCGAGCTATTGTTTATTATCTGTATTGTTGTCCAAATATTAAGAAAAGAATATATTAAAAAATATATTAAAAGAAATATTTAAAAAAAAAGAACACCGAGAAAGTTCAAATTTTGATATCGCAAAGAATTCCAAATATCAATGCTAATTATACACATAAAATTAAACAGCAATTAAATTATTCAAATAAAACTGAAATTAATTATGATCACTCACGAAAGTTCAACGTGTAGTTAGGTGCTGTCCCATACGTTCGACGAAACGGTGTAAACGTTTTGGCATATTGAAAATACAATTTTTCTTAAACAATTAACACCGTTTTCTTTCCAATCTTCCGCCAAACGTTCCTCTTCTAACGTAGCCGCTACTTCGCCAATTCACTTTCTCTTCTCCCGGTGAAATAAAACTAACTCTGCTATTTCTCCAAACTTGTATATCTGTTTCTACGACTTATTTCCAACAGCCTAGTAACACGACTAACGCGCACTTATAAACCCAACGTGCTCGCGCTTCAACCGAACGTCCTTTACAGAAATTGTATACAAAACACTGGCAACGCCTGAAGGAGAATTCGGCTAAAAAAACTCCCAAACATAAACCTTGTGTGAGAAACTTTTTCTAACGTAGAAATTCGCTGGTTTTCGACGCTTGCCCTTGAACGTCTAGGTAACCATAAATAATAACTGGACAGTGTTCTCCCAATGTTATGTATATTGTTCTTGGCAACTAAGTGATTGTGGATTTTGTCGATACCACCCAATGACAATATCTGCAATCACTTAGTTGCCACTATACATTGTACATTTACTGAAAACACAGAATTTCGAAATTAAAATCGTACAGTTTTTACAGAAATTATAACAGAAAAATAACATTACCAATTAAGTATTAATTTTATTAATTAATCTCACATTTAATATACAGCTATATGTACTGTATGTTTAACCATAGATTTGTACGTTTCTTTTCTGCAAGAAAACAACAGTGCGTCGTGTCTGTTTTAATATATTCGTATACGTTCCTATAGATATTTCGTATTTCGCCTAATTTCACCATTTTAAACATTATTATTATTTTGCTCGCTTATTTTTCACCATAGGAGAAAGCATCAGAGCAAGAGAATATTCGATTAAAAGGGCAAATGTGTTAGGCAAGAAAATATATCGTCAAGGCCAGATATATTGAAAAGGCGCTTTAACTCGTCGGCAAAGACGAGTTAAGTCGTCATTGCCAGATAATTTAACTTCCGTGTTGTTTGTTAATTGGCGAAATTCTCAAACTAAAATTCTATTATTATGAAACATACTGACATATTTTCCTATATTTCTCGACATTTCAAGATCATCCGAGTATTTTTAAACCCAACAACATATTTTCATTACAACAGTAATCTTGCAGCTGGCAAAAAGAAAAAAGGAAAGAAATTTAACGATGAGCATTTACGTGACCTCCAACGAGAAAATCACGAAACGTTTCCCATTAATTTCAATACTCGTTCCACGACGATTAACGAACGAATCTATCAAGCAGATCAAGTTAGATGAAACACCCTGTACATGTATCACTATATCTGTACAATAGAAAAATTGCAGATTTAAAAATCAACCGTATCTTTGCTTCCATACGTTGTTCGTGCAAAGAAAAGGTTTTGCAATACAAAGATTGCAAGTTTGAAAAAGTAGGAAATCTTCTGTCTCTTTCCCTCTTCTTTTATTATTTTCGCATCAATTTTCACAAAAACGATGATTTACTGATGCAAACGAGCATCGCCACGTAACTCGCGTGTCCTTTTTGCCACGTGACCGTGTGACGATGGATCACAGCAAATCGATCGGAAAGATACGCGCGGGACAGCGGTACTTTCGCTAAACGATAAAACCGAGCAAAACAACGATATCGTTCGCGAGTCGGTTTTTTAGACCGACGTTGGTCTGTTTGCACTTTTTGCGCGTTTCTTGCTCGTTCGCCGATCGTATCGCGTCGCGTAAGATACGAACGATTTTGAAGCGCAAGAAAGTTGTTGTCGGACGGTTGTTAAAAGGAGAGCGAAAGGCGATGGAAGGAGATAGAAGGTGGAAAAATGATTGGCTGAGAGAAGGTTCGATGTTACCGAGTTAGAGAACGCGGTGTATCAACGACGACAAACCTGGAACCTTAAAAGGGAAGATGGATATCTGCGCGAGCACATTCGCAAAGTATTTTGCATATTTTCGAGAGATTATTTGCATATTTTGCATGGAGAGAAAAACAAACGAGCCGAGAGAAACACGGCTGTTTATTTTGCAAGAAACAGTCGCAATGTTCAAAGTAATAGCTCGTTTCTTCCAACAATAATACACAGTTGTTAGCGCAAATATGTAGAACAGGACTCTCGTCATTAAAAAATGGCAACATTTCGTGTCGTGACGAGTATACTCGTTGTGCATAAAAAAATCTACAATTTGCTGTTTAAATTGAAATTTAGTAACAAAATTGAGAAACGAAACAGTCGTTTCGTTGAAACTTAATTCTGTGTTATAACGGCCACGCCTACTCTCTGCTTGACGAATATACTCGTCGTGTGTAAAGAGTAGCTACAATTTACCGTTTAAATTTCAATTTAGTAACAAAATTGAGAAACGAAACAGTCGTTTCGTTGAAACTTAATTCTGTGTTANTAACGGCCACGCCTACTCTCTGCTTGACGAATATACTCGTCGTGTGTAAAGAGTAGCTACAATTTACCGTTTAAATTTCAATTTAGTAACAAAATTGAGAAACGAAACAGTCGTTTCGTTAAAACTTAATTCTGTGTTATAACGGCCACGCGTACTCCGTGCTTGACGAGTATACTCGTCGTCGCTCGCTTTTTGCCACGCGTTTTAGCTACACACTTAACTGTTGATTTATGGACAAATTGCATAACTTTTATAGTTTCTTCGATACTTTGCTATCGCAGATTATCAACGATATTTCAAATACGTTTTTTCCAATTTTCTTTCGTTATCTGTTTTGTTGGCAACTAAGTGATTGCGGATCTTCGCAATACCACCTAACGACAAAATCCGCAATCACTTAGTTGCCAACCGTAATGTGATGTCTTTCTCTATGCAAACTCGCGTGCTTTCGAAGCGAAGAACGAAATTCAGGAAATTTCGATCGTGAGATAATTTCGCAAAATGTGATACATCGTTTCAACGTGTACGATCGACCGTAATATCCTACAATTTTGCGCCGTTGCCTCGTAAAGCAAGAAAAATGTACGTAATCCATTTCAAGTCCATTAAACCCGTGTTTCATGACATTTGCTAAATATCATCTTATCCTTTTCTCGCGTAATTCTGCGTTTATGTCAATGGGACAAATGATAAAAAAAATACAATTTTATTAGAATCCAAAAGCCTTTTTTACGACCAACAGCGGGAAACATTTTTCGTATAATTCGACGTTCCTTTTTATACTAAAAATTGGTACAGTTTCATTTTCAAAGCTCTTCAAATTGTACTTATAATTAAATTATATTTTTTAATAAAATTACTGCTGCCATCATGCAACGTTACCGCTGCTCAGAATCTGTGGATCATCGCAACCACTTACCCACAGCATTTCTTTTCTGTTTATAATTTCTTTCGAAATTTCGTTATTTAAATTTGCATTATATGCTTCAATTAATAATTAACCTTTTTATAATATAAATATATATATAAATTAATTGCAAATGTCAATCAAGCAAATTCGAATTCATCCAGTTTATCCAATAACGTAGTCGATTCTACTGCAACAGCTGTCTCTTCAGTTTCGAATACGAACAGTCTATTTAACGCTGTTTCATCGCTGGCGTTAAAATCGACTTTTAAGACATTCGCCGCGGCAGCTGGTGCAGATCATCTTGCGTTTGACGAAGCTCTTGCAACGAGAATTCTCATTGGTCTATACTTTTCCATTGAATTTGCTAATTTTAATCCACTTCACAAATTTAATTAATTTACGATGAAATTAGTGTCGAAGCCAGTGGACTTATTTATTTCGTGCAACGATGACAATTACCTTGTCCATCATTTTTTTTTCAACTGGCCCTAGACACGTGACAAACGCTGCACTGTTTCGTTGAGACGAAGCAAATTTTGCCAAAAAAAAAAAAAAAAAAACGAAGAAAATTTTACACGTAGGCAATTAAACTTGGAACTGCGAAGTTCACAATTATCGCGATCACAGCGAGCGAACCAGCAGCAGACGATTAGAAAATATTTCACCGTTTGCGTATCCATTTCGCCGTGCGAGATCGTAACGTGTGATATTCGTTCGCAAACTGCGAACAACGAAACGCGCAGAGAAAAAGAAAAAAGGAAGAACAGAGATATGTTATACGTGTGTTTCTGTGTTCTACTATATCCAATGTTGGTAACTAAGTGATTGCGGATTTTGTCATTAGGTGGTATTGACAAAATCTGCAATCACTTAGTTGCCAGTCCAATAATTAATTTACAATTTTGACTCTTGAAAAAACTGAATTACATATAAACATATACGCGTACAAATAAATAAACTGTTATCTTTATATTTGTAGACAAATACATATTTAAATATGTATTTCTATAAAGATGGTTAAAGGGACGGAACCATAATGGCTACCTAACCTCAAATATTTTTTCTATCAATTTTTTTTTTATTCTTCCAAACTACGCGCATCTTGGCAATTTCTATGCTTCGAAATTTTTCATAAATTCCACGAATTCGGAGATTTCGTTGTAAACCCACAACGACCTTCGAAATGACGCGGTTTCTTATTCGCATGGTCAGCGATCGTAATGGAAAATGGCTACTTTCAACATGGATTTATTTGAGCTGTGTGTGTTACGCCACGCGGTGTAGCGATAGCTACGTATTTCCAATTGGCGTTGGATATCTGGTTGACTCGATATATCAAAATATTTCTATAATATCCCGCGAGTCATTTCACCATGATAAGATAAATTCCAAGAACTTTGAAGCTTTGCTCGTATAATTAGTAGCAATTACCATAACTAGATACGTATTTCTACATGGGAATGTTAATAATTCTAGTATGACGCGCTTTTTATCATTCTTATCTGTTTTTCGATTTTAGGTTATGTCGAACCAGTTGATACCTCCTCGAGTCTTATGTATATGCATGCACACATACAGTGCAGCCTCGAACAACACAGCAGATTAGGCACACAGTCGCGTCGCGTAGACAAAAATCTACGTATCATATTTCAGTCTTGGAAAACTGAACTATTTATGTAGACGTACGTGTATGTAACAACCTGTTGTTGACTGGCAACTTTATTCTACATGCTAGGTGTGTCATCAGTGTGTCCTTGTAGTAAAATAAGTTAGACAAAAGTAAAGTAAGTTATTAAGAATATTACGTGCATAGGAGGGAGAAGAAGCACGTGTGACGATATACGTACGCAGCGTATACATACATAGACACGTATACAAGGGTTGGAGTGGTGATTCTACGTGAAAAAATAAGTCGGAAAAAAAGAGTAACATTTTTTCGTTTGAGGCTTCGTTTTCGAGAGAAAGGAGTTTGAATAACCGTTGGGTAAAGTCCGAATTTCCTACCTGCCAAGCTATAGAGCTTATGATCCGAGCCTAATTAAGAGGCTAATAAACAGCCTAAGTGGCCGGTGGGTCAGGTGTAGAGTAAACGTCTGGTATCAATCAGCAATACCAGAGAGTATACAAGTGCAAGATCTGAAGTAATAGATTAGCTTCCCATAAAAGGATGTTAAAAAAAAAAATGAAAGGATGGAAAGTTAGTACATAAGAACCAGGCCAAGCTTTTTGAGGAAGTGTGAACAGAGTTTTAAAACAGTGTTCATCAGAGGGTAGAACTCTTCGTGCTATGCTAAACCATATTAAGTAAGCATAACTTTTTACGAATAAATAACTAAAACATACTCAGCATCTTAAATTTATCACCACGTTGAGCGTTAATCTCGTCATCAGTCAATCGTCAATCAGTGGCAAACTAATTGATAGCCACTTAGTTGAGAATTCGCAACAACTATTATTAAGTGGAACAGTAGAAAAGCAATGAACGCTATAAACGGAACGTTTTACATTGTGCGATTGAATAATAAGAAGCCGATATCGATGTTTAAACAATTTTTTTGAAAACCTTCCACTTAGTAAAGAGAAAGTCGAAAATGGAAGATTAATGAGTTGAATGTACTGAACAAGTTTGTGTTTTTAGCGAATCACATGGTTTTAATTATTGTAAAATGGATACGAGAGTTAATTGTACAACTACTCTGAAATTGTTATTATAGAATCAAGATACAATTAGTGCTTTTATTTTCAATCGTCAACGAAGCAAATATGTAAAAAAAAGTTGATCGGAATAGGTGGCATCATTAGTGAAATGTTTATTATTACGCGTTATTAGGAAACGAAATGCAAATACTTTATTATCGATAATCAAACGATATGACAGAAATTTGCTGTATTAACTATTTCATCAATTGTTTCCAGAAAGCAAACCGTAAACGACAACACGCGGTTCGTTAAGATGCAGATCGGTTTTCGTACAATCCGAACGCAATAACGTAAACGAGAAATTTTATCGAGAACGACTATTAAAAGATATTAACAGTTTCGTTTTCAACCAATTATTTTATTTCATTTTTCATTTTTCCCCTACTTTTGTTATATTAAATAATATTGAATAATGAATTATTCGTTAGAAAAATTAAGATAACACTGGTAGCAACAAACACTGTTGTATGACATTCTAGAAGCTTGGAACAGCATTCGAGAAGCTTGGAACAGCATTCGAGAATTCTGTGGGATTTTTTTAAAGCACGAAAACCTGAAAAAGCTTTAGGGGTCTCGAACGACCCAGTTCGCAGACGTCGATAAAAAGTAGGCAGGTTTGAGCCAACGAAAGATAGGAACCATATAAAAACGACTGTTAAATAATATGTATTTTAATCAGTTGGCTGTTTTTGACGAGTATACTCGTCATGAAGAAATGGCAATATTTCGTGTCACGACGAGTATACTCGTCATGCGCAAAGAGTAGATACAACGCACTGCTTCAATTGCATTTTCAGTGGTAACTAAAATATATTCATAAATTTCAACATGTTTCGAATATTTGTAGACCAAAACGAAACAAAACCAGCAAATAAAGAAATATAAATAATTATCGTGAAAAACTGCATATAGTGTGAACAATGCGACACATTTTAAAAACACACTTTTCAAAGAGCTCGCGACAACTAACTATACTACAACTTAAATAATAAATTGCATATATGTATATTCTATATTCATCATAGTTACTCATAGATACTGATAATAAATAACATATATCAAAGAATAAATAAATATAGCGATTATACTAATTTATACGATGACGAAATTTACACGCAACACATATATATTCGCACTTTCTTCGAAATGTGTGTGTGTGTCGTACACGAATTCGCGTGCACTGCAAAAATTAGGATCGACGATACGTTGGGACGAGATATCACGAAAATACGCGGCGTAGAAATTTGATCGCGCATTCCATTTCACTGATACAACATCGAGTTTCGGTAATGTTACGAGAGAACAAGGCAACGACCAACCAGTTTGTTGTACGAATCTATAATAAACACGATCGGAACTATAATAACATTTTTGTTGCAACTAAGCTGACAACTAACTATACATATATCGAGTACAGTTTACGCAAGAATTATAGATACGTATACAGGTACATATATGACATACTTGATAAATAAATTGTAAAAATCAATAACTCTCTATTACATTATCTTTAGATAGACATTTGTTTTACACACTAAATGCTAAATGTACCAGCAGTTTTCCTCTAGTTTTTCATGAGTTTTGGAAACTAGACAATGGTCGATCACTGATCAGTTTGTTGTGGTTGTTTATACTGTTTGTATTGACTAACTACGTATTTAGACTAACTAACTTACACGAGAATTATACGTATGTATGTGTGTGTATGTACATGGTACACTCAATAAGTAAATAGTAGAAATCAATAATTTTCTGTTAAGTTATCGCTTGGTGGAGATTCATTCTACACACTAAATGCTAAATATAACCAGCAATTTTCCTCCAGTTTTTCAAGAGTTTTGAAAATTAGACAATGGTCGATCATCAATCAATTTGTTGTGGTTGTTTATACTGTTTGTATTGACTAACTATGTATTTAGACTAACTAACTTACACGAGAATTATACGTATGTATGTGTGTGTATGTACATGGTACACTCAATAAGTAAATAGTAGAAATCAATAATTTTCTGTTAAGTTATCGCTTGGTGGANTTCATTCTACACACTAAATGCTAAATATAACCAGCAATTTTCCTCCAGTTTTTCATGAGTTTTGAAAACTAGACAATGGTCGATCACTGATCAGTTTGTTGTGGTTGTTTATACTGTTTGTATTGACTAACTACGTATTTAGACTAACTAACTTACACGAGAATTATACGTATGTATGTGTGTGTATGTCATGGTACACTCAATAAGTAAATAGTAGAAATCAATAATTTTCTGTTAAGTTATCGCTTGATGGAGATTCATTCTACACGCTAAACGCTAACAAGGCAAGTTTCCCTGATGAGTAATTGCTTCTAAAAAAAAAACTACTCTATTTTTGCTCGTAACGTATATCATACGCAAACGCAGTGCGAACTTCGAGCGGGACAAATGAAAGGAAAAAAAGTGTTTAATAGTTGGAATCGAGATTTCTCTCTGTCCGAATTATGGCATTTGCGTATATGTAGAAACCTTGGAAAAAAATAAACAAGAATCACAAGAACATGTCGATATCGATTCTCGACGCTGCTTACGGCGAACCATTTTTCCAATCGATATCAAATTTTCCGACCGAATACCACTAATTTCGGTTATTAGGAGGTAGATACGTTGCAACTTCCAACAATTATACTTCGTTAAACTGATTGCTCATCTGAGAAAATTTCCCTCCTAAGTATAGCCAGCAGTCTACTCAGAATCTTTCCCGCGTTTTGAAAAATAGGCAACGACTGTGCCTGTGAATAAAATAATAGAAAATAACAACAATAAATACAATCGTTCTCAAAATTGCAATTTTAATTTTCCTTGCACTCAAGCTGACTAATTAAATATTCCCAGCCTAACTTGCACGAGAATTGCAATGTACACATATGGTGCACCTGGCAAACAAATTGTAAAAACCAATAATTTTCTGTTACGCTATCTCCACGTGGAGATTTGTCTCTCGCGCTGAACGCTAAATACAACCAGAACTTTCATTGCGAATCTTCCACGCGTTCCGCGCTTAGAAAATTTCCCGTAGATGCTTGAAAATTCGCAGTCTGATCATACGCGACAAGACTATGGATATTCGACTCGTCTGAATAATTTCACAATGGAAATGCAACTTGTGGGAAATGTGTAACTAAGTAGCTAAACGTTGCAGTACTTTTCAACTGTATTGTAATTTTAATTTTCTTTAATTTTCCATCGTATTTACACGTTAGTTTTGTAAAAAGAGACCCAGCCATGTGGATGATCTGCGCGCGCTGAGCACAGTTTCTACGCGATTACGAAAATCGTCGCGTAAATTCTTCCTACGAAAGCGGATAGCACTTCGACGTAGTTAGCGATACTTCCGCGTTTGCCATCGAATTTCCTTGGCGAGGCAAACGCTCGTGATCCACGCGAAGAAGGAACTCACGACGCAAGTATTAACGTCAACTTTCGACTGCGATGAGCAGAAACAATGGGGGAAACGCGAAACGAGGCTGCTTGTTGGGCGCATCGATGACGAATCGATTCGGCTGCTACACCAGCGATCGAACCGAGCCGCTGCTCGGCGAAAAAGTTACGCGAGGAACAGAAGACGGGAAACGGAACGTGAAGTGAAATTTTGCGGATGATTTGCACGACGAATAGGCGATCTCCATGAGCAGATGCGAGGTATTGGCAGCCGTAAATTGAAGCAAATTTTATGCGTCATTTCTTCGATATTGCTCGAGAAACGACTGGTCAACTGCAGAACTTTACTTTGTTGCGGTCGACGTATATACTCGTCGTGTAAAATAGATAATTACCATTTACTAAAAGAAGCCAAAATTTTAGTAAAAAGTAATATAAATGATATTTAGTGATATTTTCTTTTTATGCTTCTAGTAAAACTATGTATTTTATAAAAAAAAAAAGTTTGACTATTTGGTTATTAATTTTGATTATTTGATTATTAATTTTGTATCGAATGAAAATGTGATGCTCCCCCGTTTTGCTTTACTTTCTCCGTAAAATTTACGATGGGAGCATTTAACCTGTGGTCGACGTATATACTCGTCGTTGTTTGATTTCACCCCAGCACCTCGTAAGGAATTTTATAAGCAAAATTCCGCAGTTAGTAGGTGAAGCGAAATTGTTTCTCGAAAATAAGCGCAAGTTGAACGTTGTGGGATGTGAGATATCGCGAATGATCGTTTCTAATAACTGAAATAAACGACGGGGAGACGATTTTTTTCAAAGTTGACGATCCTGTACGACGAGTATACTCGTCAAACACAGAGTACGTCTGAATGTTATACTATAGAATTAACGAAATGACTGTCGTAATTGCAACCAAACGACTGTTTTATTTTTTAGTTTTATTACTGACAGGGTCCGTCGTAACACGAAATAGTGCTATTTCTTCATAACGTGTATACTCGTCAGAAACAGCTAACCGATTAAATACTGTTACGAGACTTCACTATACTGATCAAGTCATGAAACCAATTTGAAAATACACGTGTATGAAAATTACAAGATATTTAAACGATACATAACGTGTACAATAATGTAACAGTGTGTATATATAGAAAACCAAAAAATTAAAACAGTCAATTATTATTACCCATTATTGTGAATTAGCATAACCAATTATTTTCCATTGCACTGATAAACTTGGATATTCACTGAGACCGCATTTAACTCTCCTTATACCCTTTAAATGGCTGTTCATGATGTACGCTAATTTCTACTAAATATACGCTTGCGATAAGTAACTTGTCAACTTCTATATATATATGTAGATGATATAGAAATGTGTGTGCATATATGCATATATATATTCTGTAAATGTGTATGTGTATATATACATAATTTAGAAATGCATGTATACATATATATAATCCACAAATGTGTGTGTGTTAACATAAATAACTTGCCAACTTACATATATATATATATATGTAGATGACATAGAAATGTGTGTGTATATGTGTGAGTGTGTGTTAAGTAAATATCTTGTCAACTTCCATATATAATATATATGTATGTAGATGATATAGAAATGTGTGTGCATATATGCATACATATATATATATATATATTCTGTAAATGTGTATGTGTATATATACATAATTTAGAAATGCATGTATACATATATATAATCCACAAATGTGTGTTTGTTAACATAAATAACTTGCCAACTTACATATATATATATGTAGATGACATAGAAATGTCTGTGTGTGTGTATATATATATAATCTAGAAACGTGTGTGTATATGTGTGAGTGTGTGTTAAGTAAATATCTTGTCAACTTCCATATATAATATATATGTATGTAGATGATATAGAAATGTGTGTGTATATATGCATACATATATATATTCTGTAAATGTGTATGTGTATATATACATAATTTAGAAATGTAAGTATACATATATATAATCCACAAATGTGTGTTTGTTAACATAAATAACTTGCCAACTTACATATATATATATATATGTAGATGACATAGAAATGTCTGTGTGTGTGTATATATATATAATCTAGAAACGTGTGTGTATATGTGTGAGTGTGTGTCAAGTAAATATCTTGTCAACTTCCACATATCTAGAATATATAAACACACACACATTTCTAGACTGCTTTCAGGCATAGCCACGACAGTCGTGTCTCGTTACAGGGCCGATGAAATTTCGAAATATGACTCATACAACTACGGACTTGAAAGTTTTCTGCGACGGGTGTTGAAACACGGAGGGTTGAGAAGCCAATTAGCGCAAGCCCAACGTTCCCTGAAAATTGGCCAAGTCGTTCGGAAACTAATCTATCGTTAGACTTTTTTAGTTGAAAAATCAATCAGTCCCTAAGCTGCATCGACTAAGTTCTCTTAAATTCACGCACTACGTCAACTATACCGCAGTTAAGTCCATTTGTACATCATCTTACGATACAATCTTTTCCCTGTGCAATAAATCTTTTGCGATAAAATCATTTCTTTCCTTGTTTTTTCATCCTCGCCGCTAGCATCGT
Organism: Bombus turneri; assembly: GCA_014825825.1. NCBI lineage: Eukaryota > Metazoa > Arthropoda > Insecta > Hymenoptera > Apidae > Bombus > Bombus turneri. Next base: position 3,636,414 of record CM026116.1, read on the forward strand.
CAGTTTTTTACAACCATTTCGAAGAAGCTTTATTTACCTCGGTTTCAGCGATAACGTACCTACACCGATCGGCTTGTGAACCACCCGTATCCCACGACCACACACACTACGCTCGCGAAATGTTCACTGTCGTTGCGGGTATTTCGCATTGGCCTGTGGCATCCTGCACGCGTATCCCCCATCGTCGAGTGGCGATTTGCGATTAGTACACTCGTCCGGTCTGGGTAAATGTAACGGAGGCGAGGTCGCGATGTATTCAATACGATTGCTGCGTGCTCGGAATCGACCAGCGTGTGCTCGTCTGCTATGGAGCGAGAACCGCAAAAGAGGTGGAAAAAGTTCCCAGGCGATGAGAAAACGCGACCACTTTGTCATGTAAATGAAGGAACGCTGCGAACCAAGGGTGAAGTGGTATCTTAACCCTCTTACCACGCTCCTCAACATTTATTCCGATCGCGTAATAATGATTTTCTATCTGTTTGCTGATGCTAGTAAATGATTTATTCGCATATCGTGTACGTAGGTATTTCGCCAGGCGAAATAATCATCGTACGATGTGAACCAGTGACCCGTTCTTTGACAAACCGAGACGAGCCAGCGCGTCAACTTCTAAAGAAAAGATCTCCTCTGGTCATGCTGCGACTCGATGGTTCAATGACTCAACTGCCATGGTGACCGCGGTTATCTCTCCCTTAACGCCTTAACGACCATACGCTCTGACGAGCACAAAGAAACCTGAGCTGCGGCGTATTTTTCGAAAAGATTTCGAAAAGCAGAAAGTTCCAATCTTTAAGGAATTCTGTCGACATAAAAAAATCATATTGAAAAATTTGCTGGATGCGCCTTCGCTCGAACTCCTGGGATAAGTGCCATGGTGTATTCCGCGATCTCTTACTAGAAAATTGTTCGCCAATATTTTAGGACAAATAGTTGCCACTGAGAAAGGAATTTCAGCCAACAAAAATACCGCATGGGGACTGAAAGAAAGGCAGGAGCATGACACGGTATATTTGTAAACATTGCTGGATACTTCTCCATCGAAGAAACTGTTTTCAAGGATATTGCGCGAAAACACGTCCCTAAGAATATTTTTAAACGTGTTCATTGGTTTTTAATAAAATACTGCAATTGTTAAACGTTCTGGTCTCTTTGGGGTTTTTTTGAGCGCTGAAGAAAATATATGTTTGTCAGATGCGTTAAGAAACGTTAAAAACAGAGAATTAGAAAAATAACGTTCCATCGGATAATCTGTTTATGGAAAGATCATGTGCTTAGCAAATAATTATTTTGTAAGCTTGTAAACAGTTTTCCACTTTCACTGGAAAGCTTGTTTCACTTGTGTTTCGCTTCTCAGATACACGCATACACCCAAGCGCTGACGTGTTTACACACTTCGCATAAACATCTGACGAATTTAGTTTCCTTTGTGATTTTATGACCTTGTTGTGTTGCGAGCTTCGTGTTGCCCTTGGACAATATCAGCAATATTTACTCGCAAGCGTTATAGCCAATTGCTTCGTATTATTCAAGAAGCTTTCAACTCTACCCGATTTTACATTCTTTAAAATAAAATATAAAAATAGCAAGGAATAAAAGATAGAGCGAATGGTCAGATAATGTGAAAGCGGTTAATTGAACTTTCAATCGATTGGACGATTAATTAAACCTAAAGGCATGTACGAGGTTACACTATCAAACGTTTTCTATGATTTTATTGTACGATTTACGAACATTGATAAACCTTACCGTATTGTCCGGATTACGTAATCTCAGACAATCGAGGTTCTGCTGTATTGATAAAGTTATTACAAGGACGAGTAAACGAAAACGTGGGCAAAAATCATTTGGACACTTTCATTGCTCTGTCCTCGTGTATATTAATCTTAAATTAAATTGGTAATTTAACGAAAGGTAAAAGGTATAGAAATATATTCAAGGAATACTCTGCGAGAAATAGACACATTAAATAGATTAATAGATAAAGAACAGACGGGAGACAACATTTTTTCGATAATCTTATCATCTTGATATACCTTCGTATCACTTCGCTTACGTATTCTTATATTATTCGTTAATACATAGTATAATAAATATATTATAATACTATTATATATAGACAAATATTAATATGTTGAACATATTAAACATATTTAAAACATATATAACATATATAAAACGTATTAACAATATTAAACATATATTAATACTATTATATATGTATATATATTAATAATATATTTAGTACTAGATTTTATAATAGTAATAGTATTAATAATGTATTTATCATATACTATTATATATGTCTATATAATAGTATCAATGATATATTTATTATAATATTCATAAAGAAATAATATAAAGATACGTAAGCGAAGAAATACATAATATATATTATATATAGACAAATATTAATATGTTAAACATATTAAACATATTTAAAACATATATAACATACATAAAACGTATTAACAATATTAAACATATATTAATACTATTATATATGTATATATATTAATAATATATTTAGTACTAGATTTTATAATAGTAATAGTATTAATAATATATTTATTATATATTATTATATATGTCTATGTAATAGTATCAATGATATATTTATTATAACATTTATTAACAAATAATATAAAGGTACGTAAGCGGAGACATATATAATATATATAATAGTACATATACATATATATATTACAATAAATATATCATTAATACTACTATAAACATATGCAGACATATATAATAGTATTAATATATTATTATTTTTATTTTAGTCCGTACCATGCTGCTTTGGACGAACTTTCGATTTCCATTTCTTATATTTATTTGCTCCTTATGTATCTACCTCCCCTCTTCTCTACTCTATTCTATTGCACTCCTTAGCTTATTCTTATCTCTAACAGCAAAACTAATAACTACACTATTGCAACTTATAACTACACCTTATTGCCACTTTGGTCTTTTGCCTCCTTGCTGTGCCACCTTCTTGTCATTCCTCCCCGTCTTGTATCGCCTTTGCCCTTCTCTTCTCTATTATCGCTTTCAACTCTGCCAGTCCTTCTCCAGTCTCATTTAGCGTTTCTTCCATGTTCTTTGCTCCTCCTGTTACCTCGCATTCCTCTAGTACATGTTTGAGGTCTTCCTCTCCTTTTCTGCATAGTCTGCACCCTCTTTCTCCCTCCTCTTTCCAGTGTTCCCTTGCCTTAGTTTCGTTACCACATGTAAATCTTGCTAATATACTTCTTTCCTTCCATTTCATCTTCACTTCTAGATACTTTGATAACCCTTCTTTGGCTATTTTACTGTAATATCTGTTATATTTTGATTCCCTCATCCTTTTCTCCCTCTCCTCTGTTTCTCTCTTCCTTCTTTCTTTTGTGATTTGGTCTGCTGTCATCCTTTCTTGTCCATCTTCTGCTTCCACTTGTGTCCTTCCCTCTCTCGCCTCCTCTAATCTCTTCTTTCTTTTTCTTGCTCTTCTCTCCTCTTGAGTATTAATATATATTTCATATTTTTAATACGTTTTAAATATGTTTTATATGTTTAATAGTATATGTCTATGTAGAATAGTATTAGAATATTTATTATAATAAGTATATGTACTATTTATATATATTATATATGTCTTCCTACCTTTATATTATTTGTTAATAAATATTATAATAAACACATTATTAATACTATTATATATACATATCTGGATTTCAACCCCGTGATATTAAACTTCAATGGTGTCTATTCTTCAATTAATATTTTTTCTCAGCCCAGTCATGTAATTTAGAATTTGCTGTACTGTACCTTATCCAATCCATATTACTTTGTAATTTACTGCACGTTGGCATGTAATTCTGTAAATGTAATTTCTACGTATATTTAATAAATAACAAATAATAAATAATATCACGCGTACTTATATGTATAATCTACTCGGTTATTTTTTCTTCCCCTAACTAAGTAGATAAATAAGTAAATAAATATTGCTTAATTAATTAAATCATAGGACAACATAATAAATCCATAAAAGAAACTGAAACAAGATATTCGTATAAAATCAAACGTACAAAATAACAGAAATCCCACTCCGGTCGAGTCGAATAATAAAAAATAAAAGGATGATTCAGATATCACTTATCGTCCTGTCAGACTGAAAAATATATTCTGCACGTATTTTACGATTTTTTACTATTTATATCTAACATGATTTTCCTGTTTGTACAGTTGTAACGATAACTAAATCGTAATAGCTACGGACTGTAATACATGGAGAGCACACGAAGCGCAGTTGTTTATCCCTCGTAGATAATTCTCGTGCCAGAGGACTAGCAACAATCTAGGACTAATTAGAATTCAGATGAAATGGCCGATTCCAACGATGACGGTCAACTACAAAAGACCATGCTGCTAGTAGCACATGAGCCTTTCTCATTTCCATTAGAATTGTAAATATTTTCCAAAGACCCTGTCGCCGGCAAGCAGCGCGTGAAAGCTGCGATCCGTGAATAATTCAAGGTAAAAAGCGTGGCAGGATTGATCTCGATCTCTTTGGTCGTTTACCCAGTTCAGCGGGACGTTAGACGCGCGATTCTGCAGATTTTTCATGCAAAGTACCAGCTACCCTATTCGACGTGTTTCACAGTGCAACGATCCTAAGGGGACGTTGGACAATCGAACGAAATGAGAACTCTAACGTCTCAGGCTACTCTGACCTTGACCAAGGTCCCTCTTCCTCGAACCTCCTAGGGTAATATGAGTTTCCGGATTACGATGTTTGCCAGACTGAAATATATATATATAATACGGTACGTAGGGAAGGAACACACGACAAATATATTTTTCCTGACTTTTGTATTTCTTGACATACTTTCGCTGACTGATTCTAGGATACTTAAAGTTACGTACTCGAAGCTAGGTACTTGGCGATTGAATACGAGGATTTCTATACACCTCGCGTAATTGCAAACGACAGCAACCTATGGTATTCGAAGATAAATAGGTCTATCAAAGATAACCGTGGCAGGTTGACGTATTTTTATGGAAGACAGTTACATTTGAACACTCGATGCAACCCAATGAAAACATTTGTATTTTTCTTGTATTTTCTATGACACGATGGGAGAATGTTTCTGTGGTTCTTGCCACAACTGGGACTAATGTTCTGGTAAATTGAAAGCGAAACGAGGAATGTAGCTGCGTCGATCGAATTCCATGTTTATCGGTGGTAAATATCTGGCGCTATAAACATCTATATAATCTTTTAGAACGCGCTTGGAAACACATATCGCAATCATTCTAAGATCTCAACGTCGGATAGACACACCTGAAGCTACTCGACTCAGGTGTTTTCGTAGGGGCGGTTTTTATCCACCTTCGATTAGCTTCTTTATTTATGCTAATTAATGTCAACTGTTGTTTTTATCAGACAAATTACTTTTACTTGGCCGCGCTCGTAGCACGCAGCTTCTATCCAATTACAATTAGCGTTTTCTTATTCATACCAATTAATGTCAACTATTATTTTTATCAATGTCGACTAACCATATACGATCGCCCGAGATAAGATCACAGGGGCAAAATAGATCAACCGGCTAGCTGTTCTCGACGAGTATACTCGTCGCGAAGAAATGGCAATATTATTTCGTGATGCGACGAGTATACTCGTCGCGAAGAAATGGCAATATTATTTAGTGATGCGACGAGTATACTCGCGAAGAAATGGCAATATTATTTAGTGATGCAACGAGTATACTCGCGAAGAAATGGCAATATTATTTAGTGATGCGACGAGTATACTCGCGAAGAAATGGCAATATTATTTCGTGATGCGACGAGTATACTCGTCGCGAAGAAATGGCAATATTATTTCGTGATGCGACGAGTATACTCGTCGCGAAGAAATGGCAATATTATTTCGTGATGCGACGAGTATACTCGTCGCGAAGAAATGGCAATATTATTTCGTGATGCGACGAGTATACTCGTCGCGAAGAAATGGCAATATTACTTCGTGCTGCGACGAGTATACTAGTCGCGAAGAAATGGCAATATTATTTAGTGATGCGACGAGTATACTCGCGAAGAAATGGCAATATTATTTAGTGATGCAACGAGTATACTTGCGAAGAAATGGCAATATTATTTAGTGATGCGACGAGTATACTCGTCGCGAAGAAATGGAAATATTATTTCATGCTGTGACGAGTATACTCGTCGCGAAGAAATGGAAATACTATGTCGTGGTACGACGAATATACTCGTCGTGCGTAGAAAGTAGTTGCAATCTGCCGTTTTAAATTGTAATTTTAGCGGAAACCAAAGTACATTCGTAAACTTCAAGACGTTTCGAACATTTCGAAATAAACCGAAGGAATAAAACGATACAAAAAGCTCTGAGACGAACTTCAAGCATTTGCTGTTATTTGAGAATCCAAATACCCGTACGCGATCATCAGGACGAGTAATATTTTAATATCAAGCGAGTGATGTTCAGGAAATTTCGAAACAATCCCCAAAAAGATATTTAACCTGCGTCGTTTGTTAATTAAAAATTATTGGCCAGTGCTCAACCCTTTTGTCCGCATTTGCGCTTGGAAATGACAACGGTGTGCAAGACGTTTCCCGGGGCAAATGTATGTTTCATCGTTTCATTTAGCTCGTTCAAATGGCGAGCACCCGCGTCTCTTGGAAACCAACAGGTGGACCACGTTCATTACGAATATCCCATTTAGCATAGAGACTGGGCGAACAATACTTTATACACGTTGCAAAACGTTGAGGAAACTCGGTGTATCGGCAATTTATTCGACCGAGGATACTAATTGTAGTCTATGACCTCGAGTAATTCGTAACTGGCATTAATTAGAACGACGAAGGTCTGTACGTAGCTTAAAACCCGTTATTCGCGGTAATTGGAGAATCGTCTACATCGAACATGTTAATCGATATCTTGAAAGTTTCTTGCTTGCGTTGTCATGTGTAAACTAAATGTACCAAGCGGCACATTAAGTGTAGCCAGGCACGGCAGCGAATTACGGTTCAACGTTATATAATGATAGAATATTGATTAATTCGAATTATTTCTTATGTGTACATTGCATAATATGGTAACGAACGACTTGATTTACTAACGTAGGAAGATGTAATACAATGAAATTAATTATGTGATTAACGATAATGAAATAAACGTTGTAGTAACAATGATGATATATTGAAACGTAAGGAACGATAAACAACGTTATAATAGAAAGATTACGCAACTTTTAATTATACCGTATCCTAATTCGTGGAAGAACTTATGACCTTGCTCGGGATTATATATCGTTTATGATGGAAGATTATGGATTTTATTTTTAATAAATTTCAAGACCGTATGAGAGCATTTATTATTATTATTATTATTATCGTTGCGTCGATTTATGCGAACGTCGTGCCGGATGAAAAAATAAAAAAGACTTGATGCAACTACGCGGATATAAATTACGTTTTAGCGAATTGCGTTACGGGCACGACAAAGCGATTCATACGCAATAAGAACACCTTTATCGGGAAGGACTGGCAATAAGATCCGGAACAGCCGGATGTCACGTAGTAAAATTACTAAGTTATTGGATATTGGATATCTTCGATCGATTACCACCGACGTCCGAAATATCACGCAAAACAAAAACCACTTTGAACATATCCCACAGCCTTCAAGAAAAATTTTGAGCAAAAACAAAAGAAACGAAATAAAATATGTTTGTAAACGACTGGAAGGTTTGATTTAACTTTTAATACAACGGTATAATCAATTGTCGATTCACGGAAATTTTATAAATTTATTATCATTATATAGATAATTATTCATATTATGTAGATATTTTTATATATTTTTTGATGATAGGATTTTGATCATTTTTTGGAAAGTGTATAGATAGTAGTATGTAGACTTCTCGATTTTTTTGATATAAATTTTATGCTATAAAAGATGATAATTCCAGTGCTAAATATGTATCTGCTAACGTATAAATTTGCAGATATATCTATTAATTTTTTAATACGTAAATACATGCGAATAATCGATTAATAAATGAATATTTGCATGTTAATCTTTAATACATGAGTACACGACTAATTTAATCCTCTAACACTAAATGTATAATACATATCCTATATCGTATTTTAACAAGTTATTAACATTATAATGTTAATGTTAAATGTACTTAATTGCGATAAAACCAGTCCTATTTTTAACGCATTCTCTCTGTCTCTCTTACAGAAGAATACGGGATAAAAGATGAATAAAATATATATACGTGTACATATATATTTTAATAGTCCCTTATCTCGTGATTTGATCGTGTTTTATATATATATATATATATATATATATATATATATATATATATATATATATATATATATATATATATATATATATATATATAGTAAAATAAGAGAATACAAATAAAAATTAAATACCAAACGTAAATCTAATCCAAACTTTCATTATCTAATAATTAAGGATTAAATTCCTTAAATTCGAACAAAATGTAACAATGTGTCTTAGTAATAAACGGATAATTAACTTTGAATCATGGCGCCTGTCTATTTCGTTTCAAATAGAGAGAAACATGGTGAACTATTCATAGAAATACGTAGCAAAAATAATTCGTGATTAACGTACTTACGGATTACTCGTATATTATATCCTGCATGAAGGCTTCTGTTTACTTTCGAATATTCATCGGTGCATAGAAATGCGTAACGAGGGAAAAAAATGATTCAATGGGACATTATATCACGAAACGGAGGCTAAGATCGAATTAACGCGCCCGTGAAAACGGACAACCATGACATTCGAACACGATATCCCATTGCACGAAAGCGTGAACTTTGGCGGAACATATTCTAACCTAACGAGCGTAAACGCACAATCAACACAAGACTGTTTGTTTGACTTGTTTATTCGCACGCGACTAAGCATCTACCATTCGACCTACAACATAGCAACAATTCTTTCCTGGTAGCCAATGTCGGTAGACTCGTACACAAAACTTTGAACTTTCCTTTCGTTCCTCTCTCTCTCTCTCTCTTTCTCTCTCACTCTCCCGCTCTCTCTTTCTCTCTGCATCGAATCTCTTACATTTACTTGTCGAGTATAAACCATCGAATATAAACAAATAGAGAAAGAAAAAAGAAAGGAAAATCGCCGGTATTGAAACGATATCGATCGACTATCGGCGAGATAAAACCACTGTGAATATCGGGATCGAGATTATGATGCACACGTTCGGTCATCTGTCACATCCGATTGACAGCTAGCATCCTACAATAGGCAGAGCGCGCCACGCAGTCCCAACCTGACACGCATCCCGAATAACCTATCTGGCGTATGTTATAAAAGAAACACGTTAATCCGATGGAAGGTCAAAACAGTACGCGAACACTGGTGCCCTTGAGGCAGGGGTGCGAACAGAAAAATGCGAATGATCATGGAAAAAAGGGCGTGTGAATACCGTGAATGTCCGTCGAGTGTCTGGCGTCCACCAGTGACAACGGAGTAACAATGCGAATATCGTGTGTAACACAGAAGCTGTACAAGAATCTACGATTGATTATTGATTACCTGGGTATACAGTTCGGTGCAGTACAATCTACTTCCCAGGAGGCAAACAGCTTCATGGGAACGGGTCGGGTGGCCGGGGCTGTCGTCTTCGTACGCTCCGCCATTTTTGGCCCGTCGGCCCACAGAAACACTCACTACACCTTCAGTTCACCGCGGCTCGCGGCTGACTGACTGACTAATCACGCTTGTGGCGCCATATGAACGACCGTTTCGTGAATCGACGAAGAATTACGGAAAAGTACGAAGACACCTTCCGGAGAATAACCGAAGTAAACAACGCGAATTGTATCAATGTGTGTGTATGCATGTACATACCTGCTATGGACATGCTCACGAAGCAATCGCACGGTCGGTAATATTCCTCAGATGTATTTCGAAACTCACGATGATTGATTAATAAATATTATATGAATATTATGAGACTATTATAAAAAGTAGTAAGAAACTTTGAAATAATTTACGATTATCATAATTTTTTTTATTTATAACTTAATTTATACAAACGTATTTAACAACGGTTATAATAAATAGCAGGTTCATTTAATAAATAAGTAATTTTTGGAAGAAATTTTTATTATAAAAATGCATATATGATGTGAATAATCAAATAAATATACATATTTCGTTTTTATTTAAACGTATTTCAATTTCTTTCCATATTATTACTGATTAAACCAAGTGATAAGATAACCACCACATTAGCACAGGTTGAATACCTGCTACAAATAGTATAAAATAGAGTCTCCTCTTATTTCCAGAAGCTGTGTACGGGCTATTTTGTGGAATGACTCTTAGCTTTAGTGACCGTATAAGGAAAAACCCTAAAGACGCGCTGAAGTACAATAAAACTATGTAATAGCCAAATTTTCGAAATAGTAAGGAAACCAAAAGAGCTGTATTCATACCGACATATTTATAACCGCAGTAAGCTAACAAATCTAATGTTGAAAGACTTGTCTCAAGATTCATCACATAGAGGCTTACAATATGCACAACTAGTTCTATGACTCCCCAGGCAAGAGCAGTACTAGCCAAAATACTTAACTGTTCTGGGGTGAAACGTTCCTGAGTTCCTGAAACTAATACAGCTGAAACTATGTATGTTAAAAACGCCATTGTTGGAATATACATGTCTGGTGCATTTGTTTCATAACGTGGTTGCAATGGAGCATCTTGTTCGTACTTCACAGACCAGTCCTGTTGAAAATATTAATCGTTTATTTTCGTTTATTTGAAGATAGTTAAGCTCTATTTACTACATTCAAGATAACCTACTTTATGAGTAAATGGGAAAAATAATAAAGCTAGCTTCGAAGCAACATAACTTGTGTCAACAGCAAAATAATATTTTAAAGCTGAAACTGGCACATATTTTTCAAATTGTTGTTTTCCAGATCCAACCAAAACATTTCCATATTGTACAGCCATGTTTGTAACTACTGGCTGTGTCAATAATTGTGTCGCAAATTGTGATGTTGCATATTCATCACCACGACTTTCAGGAGGTAGGTAATGTTGCATCGGCGTCATATTAAATCCATATGGTGGAGGCTGTTGTTCTGGCATGTTGTAACCATACTCTGGTACTATACCATTATCCATAGGAATCTGTTAGACCAAACAAGAACAAAGTTCTCATATTCTATAATAACTTATAATAAGTACGCCTGTTAATCTTTACCTGCTGATTATACATGTATGGGCTTTGAGGCATCGATGCTGATGCAGAAATACCAGCAGATGGATCAAGTAATCTTTTCGGCTTCCCTATTAAAAATTTGTCATTTAAATAACATTACACAAAATATTATTCTAATAAAACATGACTATCTCAATATAATGATTAAAACTTTATTAAATAAGAGAGGCTTGGAAATCATAACCTCTATATAACGTTTCGTAATATTATATCATATTGTAGCCATATTCTTCAATACATGTAAAATATATTAATAAATAAATACATTATTTTTATTAAAATAAACTCATTACACTATCAAATCTAATCCACGAATAGTAATGAATTCAAGAGATAAAATGACATACATTCACGGATCAACAAACTTACCTCGCCGCGGACTTGAATGATTATAATTCATGATTTTCGAATTGAATTCCTTGAACTGTTTATTAAAAGCACCAAATACTAATCAAAATTGTATTACTTGCGGGTTCAGACCCGATTATTTTCACAAAGAAACTTGAAAACAATGCATACTACACGTCGCCATAGCACGTCATACGTTGCGCTGCGTTGAGAAGTTACAATTATTCCCACTCTCAATCTTAATACATTGTAATTCTGTCGTGCTGTAGCAAATGTCCTTAAATTACTCTAGTTAACATAATTATTGACTACTAGTGATTTCTGCAACTTAAATATATGTTGAATAATTCTTCCAATAAAATTTCTTGTACAAACTGCTCATTTTCAAATGTCCAATCATTTGCTGATTGAGTCTAATATAACAAGAGAGAATGTTGAAAATTATCTTATATATTTTTAAAGAGATGTACATATATGAAATAAGTACGTAAATAAACGATTTAAAATATGTATTACGATATTCTCGTAAGTATTTGACAATACCTGCACATCTTATCATATTACATAGGATGATAATATGTTTTTGTAGTTATTCATACTATAGTATTATAGGTTAAAATGTTAAACTGTCCTCTTATGTATTGTAATATACAGATATAATATCTATATCATAATATATTATACTAATAAATATGAATTTAAAAAAGTTAAGTTTGAAATAGAGCAAAAATAATCATATCAGGGGGCACCCGGGTTTGAACCGGGGACCTCTCGATCTGCAGTCGAATGCTCTACCACTGAGCTATACCCCCTGTCGTATTAAATATTTTCTAATAGTAACATGTAAAGTAATATTATGTACATATATTTTATTTACTTACAAAATTATTCATTGCCTAATTTTAGTAAACATATTATCCAATTACTAATTCAACATTTGTTAATTAAAGTTTAAAATCTCACTGTTATTTTTTTAATAAAAGATACAGATCACTTATTAATAGAACATTTATTACTAAAAATTTCTTTATACACTAAAATATAATAAAAATAACGAATTACAATGATATATAATAGGAACTTATTTATATCAAAACAAAATATAAAGTATAAAAGAGACGTATTTACACACATACCGATTCATTCACGCGTATTTTTCTCATTACTCCACTTAATCCTTTTCTATGAAAGATTAATTACGATGAATATCAATGAATAATAACGTAGAATTAATTAGTATCGTATCTACGTTGTTAATTTATGTTTCTACTGTCATTGAAGATAGAAAATTAAGAATGTAAATCAGTCGAGGAAAATAAGGAAATATAGTAGACCTAAGTAATAAGTGCAAAGATCCAATTCCAGTCACAGAGACATATAAGTGTTTCTGCCTCTGTTGATACGTTACTGAGACGGTGGTAACTAGGCAACCTTTACATTAACTAGCCGCGGTATCAAAGGGATGTCAGTGTGCGTCCCACCCTCGTGTGGTGCGCTTCAGAGTTCTTGAAACGTATAAACCTCGTGGACGATGCGTCAATCAGTGGCAAATACATTTTTCAAGATTACGCCTCGCAATGGGAAATAATCAAAAGCTGGGAACGCAATTTTTCAGAAAGTAAGTTCTAAGCAAAACAACATTGTCCCATATTATTCGCTCTTTCGGCACTCTCTATCGAATTCAAACTGGCAATGAAATGCACGTGTAACCATCGGACACGGTGGCTCACGTTTGAAGTAAAACACGTTATTTTAATAGTATGATAAATATACATTTGTATATATACTTTCAGACACGTTATCATTTTTTAAGTTACATGTTAAAACTTTATAGACGAAAGTTTATAGAAGAAATAAAATTAATGGAATTTGTGAGCAATGAGACTATTGTTGTTACACCGACAGACAGTGTACATGTGTATCGCACAGAAAGCAGTTGTAAATGGTCACATATCTACATACTTACGCAGTCATACATTTCACATTTACATTTTTCATAACATAACACTGTAAAACTATGTAAATAATATTTATATAACATGGAGTTTTATATAAGCCTATGATAAAAAGTTAATATGAAAATATTTATTAATCCCTATCGTTACAATCTTGATATGCCGCCATGTTTAAATTATGCGACGTAATTTTTAATTTTCCCGCATTAACAATTATAATATGCAATCTGTCAGCTTCGTCAATTATATTTACCTTCAAACTAGCGTCCTGTTTGTCACGCGTTAAAAATAATTTCTTGCACATTTTCCACGACAAACTATTCTACGTGTTATTCACAGACGAGATCCGGATAACATATTCATCAATGAAGTACGTTTACGATACGGAGCTTATCTGAAGAGGAGCTACTCGATTTACTTCAAACACGCTAATACTACTAACTCACATTCACTTTCATTAATTTTCTCAAATAAGCACGCAACGAATCAAAGGATAAGTCTCAACTGCGCCTCGTTCTTTCTTTCCGATCGTATTTTTCTAACCTTAATAAACAATATCTCGAGTTTAAGCAAAACTCTTTTGAGCAAAATTATTTTTCCGTTTGTTGAAGCGAGAACACATAGAAACCAGAAACTGAGTTCGAGTTAAAAATTCCTCTTACCTCGATCATGCGCTTGCCGCTTCCTTCAGATCGATTTTCATGATTGTTCGTACGACTGTGATCGTTTTCGTGTTCTGTTGCCGATCGACGATCGAAACGATCAGTTTGGTCACCAATAAACGTGATTAATCAAACGTTCTCACGACGTTACTGCGCAGCGCACGTAAACTCACGTGAAACCGGAGATGTTATCATTAAATATTAACGACGCGCCATCACGAAGGAACGAAGGCCTCCGCGAATTATTAACGGAGCAATAACGATCGACGTGCGGCACGGTGAATCAACGAAATAACGATTTTCAGTCATCTCCGCGTTACGGCAACACGTGCACGTGGGTTCGTCGTACGTGTGTATAGATATCATTAAACGTTTGCCACTTCGTTACATAGCACCACGCTGATTCAGTGCTCCAGCAGAAACGCTCTTGGAATTTAGAATGCACTTTTCTTGCTGGCATTCACTATATTCATAACATTGTAGTGATGTCGTGTTTCTTGCTGCTTTTACTTTCTTCCTTGCAAGGTGTTGCATTACTTGTTAGACCCAGTTGCTTTCCTTTCATCGATACGGGTGGCGCTTTTACGACGACTCGACTTCTCCCCACCACGAATTTTTTTAATTCTCTCGCGATCCAACTGACACTAGTGACGGAATTTTGTAAGTCACGCGTTTGCAAATTTACCGATACTGACAGTTCCTTTTCTATGATCTTGAATCTTTGCGATTTCGTTTAGGACACGTACAATTCTCGATTGGATACGAATGACGAATCAGCAGGATAATGGTTAAAATAATTAGGCATAGTTCATATGGTGATAAATAACGAGTAAGATGAAAGTAAACGTAAGAATAGAATTTGTAGGGAGTCGTGTATGAAACCGGAAGACCTTCGAAGCCGGAAGACGAGATAAAATAAAATGTGTTGTTTATTTACAAGGTTAACTTTTTCAAAAATCCCATTGTTATGATGTAATTAAAAGTTAGGTTAAAGAGGTATTAATATTCTATAGGCTGACGTGACCATGTTAATTTGAAAAATATACGAAGAGCTTTCTTCTACAAACGATTATTCAATGAATTTAAAAGGAAATACTTTCTTCGCTCCTATGTATAATATTTGATAGTACTTTCTTCTTAATTTGAGATCGATTTTTATTGCGATTCGCCGATCGTCTAGAGTCTAAAGACACAGGAAGCCAATCCTTGACGATAATTATTCAAGTATTTAAATATTATTAAATGAAATAAAATAAAAATAGTATATAAATTAAAAATATTTCAAGTTCTTGCGATCGGCATGCTGTTGAACGTATTAGGTTTTCCGAAACCTAACCTGTTTCTTTCGTTTCGTTTTAAGGAAATAATAGACGCACAATCTTTTTGTTTTATTGAATTATACACGAACATAATAATAGAAATAGAACGAAATGGATTACACCTAATTCAATAAAATAATATAAAACAGAAACTGTCGTTCATCTATTATCACCTTAAGAAATGAAAGAAGCTTTTCGGACAACCAAATACATCATTTTTTTGAACGCACCGAGCAACAGAAGTATCCGTGCGAAGTGACGGTCGAATAATCGGATCGATTCGTCGCTGATAAAAACGAATCTCGCCAGGACGAATTTCCCTCCTCTGTAGGATTTTCAGGGAAAAATAGATCGTTACTTGAAAACCGCTATCGATTCTTCCATGCCGTTACACACATTATAAACTGACTGGATGTCTGGTTCCACCTCCACGATAGCGTGACACGTGACGGGAAACAGGTTAGGAACGTAGACGCTGCTGTTTAAGAACGATGGTAACACTGTTCGAGGTGCAAAGCAAATTGCATTTTCGATGATGCATGTATAGGTTAGGAAACGATTTTCTGCATTTCGAGCGTGACGGAACGAATCTGTCAAAGTGATCCAATTTGGTAGAAATGGGTTTCATTGACAACAGCGATCAAAGCAGAAATTTGAAACGCCTATCTATCCTCTGTGCTTCGTTAAAGTCTCGCTTTGAAACGACACGAGAGATTCGTACGATTTGTTAATCTTGTTCTGCATAAAAGTAAACTTTCTTTCCGAGTAGAATGTCATTAAAGTTCGTGTGGCTGTAATTCGTGGTTCGTTGTGATCGTAATCACGGTTGTAGTGTAGATTCGATCGGGTTTTGTACTTTCCATAGTCCACTCAAATTAGACTGCCCTGTTTCACGGCGAACCTCAAGGGCACTCGTCAACACGTCCGATAGAGTCAATTTCGTTCAGTGCTATTGTGCAAGTAGCGTGCACAGCTGCTCGTCTTTAGTTTTCTTATCAAACTTCTTTTCCCTTGAAGATCAATCGATTCATATCGCTCTATTTTCCACGGCCGCATACGTCTTTCAAATTATACGCCGAATCCTCAGACTACGCCACCCTTCTTCGTCTCTTATGGCGCTTCTATCCCTGCAGCTTAAAACGAGTTAGAACGAGCGTACAGTTTGTTGGCTCGCGCAATACGTAAGAAAGCGAGCATCGCTTACGTCGTTGAACGCTTAAGCAAAACGATTAAAATTTCAATATCGACTGTAATAATAGCCTCACGTGGAAAGTGATCGCTTCGCGATAAGAAAGGAGCGTGTGGAATGAACAAGCTTCCCTTCGTTTCCTTTTCTCCTCCATTTTTTATACCACTTTACGCGACATTGAAATATCCGTGAAACATAGAAAGATCAAGTTACTCGAATTTATTTTTTTTCGCTTCTCCAATTATTTGAATTCGTTGTTCGACGAAGCAAGCGCGAGACGCTTTATCGGTCGCTCAATGTCTTGCGGGTTCCATCGCACGTTTTAATCGCACGGCGGGGGAAACGATGTAGGGGAGAAAGAAACGAAAATTGAAGATATGTCGACCTTGCCATGAAACCCGACATAATAGCTCTCGACGAGTGATAGGTGTTGTGGCGTTAGGTTTCTATGGCAGCGAGTGACCTGGTCAATCCACCACGTGGTCAGTAACCGAGCTTTAAATTCGGGTCGAGTTTAGTGATAAACCTCTGATGGGATCTGCGATCGTGTCGGCTGTTTCGTATGAGAACGAGGTCTCGGTGTCAATCAATTTAATCATTATCCAAACTATTCGCTATTTTTACTTTGAAAAACGGAATCCGCCCGGAAACTTTCCGTATGATCGATATCGATGAAACTTACTTACGGATATTAAAAAATCTGTATAGAAATTTTCACCTTGTCGCATCGCCACGTTATCAAATTTGGTGGATTTACTGCAACGCTGCGGGCATGTCCGTGAGTAGTTCTGTAGCGATTATTGTTGCGATTGCTGTAAACTGTAAGGTGTTCACTGTCAGTCACGCAGTGGCTGTGTTTACTCCTGGCGCGCACTGATTAAAGCGTTTTCAGCCAGACAATATTTAACAATGGACAGTGCTAGAATTAGGTTGTAAAAATGTGGGAAAGACATCAGGTAGCCGAGGGAATGCCTTCATTTTACATTCATTCACGATCAGTTCTTATTCGTTGCGCGCTACTATACCTTAATGTACATTAATTACATGCTTATAATAACCGAATGATGGATACTTATGTGACATAAAAGAGTATTCAATATTAATGATGTTGTTATCGTTCGTACTTCTTTATTGTTAATTTTATAGTGTTAACTTTTATTACTTATTTATGATCATGCAATTATTTAAGCGGAATGGCATTTCAACGATTGTTTTATACCTAATAACAATGAGTTTTGCAAATTACATTTGTTGTTTTTAATTATCCATTCGTTTACTTGTTCCTTCAATTAAGACGTCCAATTTGATTGCTTAATTATAAATTATAATACAGGATGGTTGGTAACTGGTGGTACAAGCGGAAAGGGGGTGATTCTACGCGAAAAAAGAAGTCGAAAATAAAGAATAAAAATTTTTCGTTTGAGGCTTTGTTTTCGAGAAAATCGACTTTGAATTTTCGCTCGGTACATGTGCACTTTATCACGTCTCGTTATAACGAATTATGTATTTTTCGAAGGAAATGTAACGTCAGCAGTATATTTCGATTTCTTACAAAAAAAAACTATCGGAATTATTAGAAGATGTACCGCTGAGAATTAGAGGAAGTTTAATTTTTCAACAGGACGGTGCATCGCCACATTTTAGTCGTCGTGTGAGAGATTTTTTAAACCAACATTACCAAGGCTGGATTGGTCGTGCTGGAACAATAGCTTGGCCACCACGCTCTCCTGACTTAACTCCGCTTCACTTTTATTTATGGAGCCATATTAAGTCATTTGTTTATTCCGAAGAAATCGCGAGTTGCGAGCAATTGAAAGAAAAGATTATTGTAGCCTTTCATACTTTCAAACAATCGAATGCGTTAGAAAGTGTTCATAGAAATTTAATTAGAAGAGCGGAAGTATGTGTTCGGCAGAATGGGCAACATTTTTAGCAATTTTTGTAATAATAAACTTTATGATTACTTCATATTATTTTATTATGTATTCCTAATTTTCCGTTACGGCAAAAACAAGCTCAAACCGTGATAATATCCATCGAGACAACGATCTACAGTAAGATCCGTTATAATGAGACGCGATAAAGTGCACGCGTACCAAGCGAAAATTCAAAGTCGATTTTCTCGAAAACAAAGCCTCGAACGAAAAATTTTTATTCTACTTTTTCGACTTCTTTTTTCACGTAGAATCACCCCCTTTCCGCTTGTACCACCAGTTACCAACCACCCTGTATAATAATATAAAATTAATTATAATAATATAAATTAAAAACACAGAGAAGGAAACCTTTGACAAACCCGTCATACGATTTTTAAGACACGGCAGAATATCGAAATCCTGAGAAATAAAGCTTGTAATTGACTGTAATAGAATTTAATCGTCTGTCTTCAACCGAATAAATCAGAGTTATGAAATAGAAGGTTTCTCTGATTCGAAAACCATTTTCAAAATCTTTGCAATAACCTTTCTTTTTCGATAACCCTAACATAATCTGCCATCTACACGCAACAAGAAAGCAACTTAAATTTACAGCTTACAGTACACACTCCGATTTTCCTTTCATATTTAAGCGTATTCACTTAAATACCAAAGAAACTATAACGCAAAAAGATTGCGTGGAATCTGTTAAAAATTCGTACAAACAAATTCGAACAAAGTTTACATGGAATCTTATTCGAAGGGCTGACCCAGTTCACGGGTAGAGGAACCGGACATTCTCTTCGGCGCGATGAATTCGATCGGCCGAGAGGGCGGAAGATGTTTCCACGCGAGGTCAGACCAATTGTGAACCGGTGGCAGAGACGGGCATGGACACTAAGACTCCACCGATCCCGTTGAAGGTCCAGGAGAAGCCAAAACCGAAGCAGCAGAAAAGTGTAGCCGACGTGTCCTTGCCCCCGCTGACACCATACAGGAATCATCGTCAGAGGCAGAAAACGCCTGGAACTCAGTGGTCGCGTGATGTGCCCAGCGCCGTACGGTATCAGGATCATCAGAAAAAAAGGCCTTACAGGTACACTTTCCCCTACGATCGATGCATGCATTTATTCAACCACTGCGCTGTTTAGCAGCAGGGTCTCGATTCTTACGTGTAAGCTGAAGCATCGTTAAAAAACGTTTGAAGAAGTCGCGGTTGCGAAACGTCGGCAAATAGGGAGGATCGTTCTGCTTGAAATTTCTCCAACAAGTTCCGTGAATATTTTCTTTCTCCTACGATCCTCGTACATAATTTCCACGATATTTTCTTTCGACGTGTAAAGGACGTCGTTCAACTTTTCCAGAGTGCTTCAAATCGGCGCCACGCCTTTGATGCACGCTTGCCAACAGGGCGACAGAGCCAGAGTTTTAAGGCTATTGAGAGAGCAAGAGGAAACGATTGGCTACAGAGATCGTACCCTGAGGAACGCACTTCACTATTGCATGGACGCTGGAACCGCAGGTGCCGTCGCGGCGGCGGCACCGGAACTGGTAAATGCACCAGATACAGAAGGACACACGCCGCTTCATTTGGCTGTCATCGCAGGTGATACGCAATTAGTGGCTGTTTTATTGGCAAACGGCGCCGACGTGAATGCCAAGGATCTGGAGGGACACAGTGTTCTTCATTGGGCGACTGGTATTTTCATGATCACTAATCCTTAACGCTATGACGATCGATGACCACTAGACTGAGGATACTTACGCAGATTCGTGTTTTCCTGTATACGATTAAAAGAACGTAACGTAGATAGAGAATTATTTTCCCTACTGAATATTATAATGGTCATTGTGACATTTTTTACGTTACCTGCATTCTATGGATTTTTACGTTTCACATTTCACGTACCAAAGCGCATAAAAATCCGCAGTCTAGCGATTACACTAGCGTCATACGAGTGTAACTATTACTGCACGATATGTACACACACATATATACATATATATATACATTTACTTATCAATTTATGCATTTCTTTTATTATTTATTGCTTCTACTTTCCATGTATTCGCGTTTCGTATATTTCGATCTGTTTCGTTGTAATTTCGTTCTAACGATTAGTAATGCATAACTCTGGCCAAGGACTCCCTAAATTGCCATATTTGCAATTGGCTCATAATTGTTTGATTGCGTGGCATTCTTGATGTATTTCATATACGTACATACACCATACATTCGAATTACGTATTTTACCGAAAAGTTTAAGTGTGTTCTTAGAAATCACTTAGATGTGTACATGCTTCGAATCAATCGATCTAACCTTATCAGTCACTCTATCTTTCCCGTTATTTTCTCCTTATTTTACGTTTAATCTGTACATACAGTATGCCCGGTTTATCAGGAACCACTCAACTATTTCAGAAAACATAAATGGTACAAAAAAATTGTTTCGGGGAAAAATTACATGATATACTGTACTCTTGTGTATTTGACTATACGACGACTTTGAAACCTTCTGCGAAGGACACGTTACAATTTTTAAACAGACACGTCTTTTCATTAGTACATATCTCTATAGCTCACGTTTGGAGGTTTCTAAAACGCTACAAATCTGTGTCTTTCGCATCATTCGCTGCACTGCAGTCTTTGTCTGTCTATCTTTCATGTTTTTCCAAATATTTGGGCGGTTCGAGATAAACTAGACACATTGTACATGGCACTTTCTTTGTAGACAACAATATTTTATACACGGTGTTCCGCCTATCACTTGGAATATCGCTGGTGTATTTAACATTTCATACAAATATTTTCTAAAAAAATTCCCTAGTAATGTAGTCAGCGTATATTAACCATAGTTTTAGTCTATCGAGGGTGATTTATAAAGGAAGAAAATTTGTTCAATCTTTTCCAAGCAAGTGTTTTATTTCAATTCAAAAGGAAGATGGGAGTAACATTCTTTTATATTATACAAAATTATAATATGTAACAAGAATATCATAATTCAAGGTTTGTTCTAACCTTTTCGTTAAAACTATAAACAATACAAACGTACATATATTTATATAATGGATATTTTAGAAAGGTCTTAGATATCCAAAGATTAATATTAGAATTTGTAAAAAAAATTTGTCCATCGTTAAATAATCAAGTTACTAGTCATTTTCTATAACACTTGAAAAATTGTATTCCAAAAGAATTTCCTCCGCGTAAAATCCTTTCCTAATAGAGTCACTCGCTTCCAGTAAGGCAATGATATGTATGCAATGAATTTTCAAAGTCGAGTTTTCAAACCCATTTCTGGGAAATCAACCTTCGAATGGAAAAATTTTAACCTATAACTTTCATTTATCTTTACACGCGTAAAAGAAATCCTTACCTGTACATTTCTATACTTCCAATCGCACTCTGTATGAAATCTTTTCTTGCTCATCCAAACGCTGACGACGTTACACTCTGCATGTAATATTCAATTTACAATAACTACATCTTGCGTGAATGGTAATTTTACGGTCACAGAATACGCTGGCGATCAAGATTAGCCAAAGCGTCGTTTAAGTCCGCGGTGAAAAGTGGGCATAAATTGGCTTATAAAGAGCCAGCTTTAATTTCGCCGAATGAAAGGTCGAATCACAAACAGCCACACGAGCTCGATAACGATTCCTTAGAAATTGCGGAGACTGTGAATTACAGGGCGTATCTTTTCTACTAATCTCCGATAAAATAAGGGTTCAGTATTGGTCAGGTAAGGTTAGTGGGTCAGTTCTGGTGACGTCATTCCGGTTCTCTAAGGAACACGCGAGCGAGACCCACGCCGAGATAAACCGAGAGATTGACCATAGTCGTCCTTGGTGTATTCAAATGACCAGAGATTTATAGCCGTACGCCGCAATTGCCCATGTTTTATGTTCGTCTGTCGGATTTACGGTATGAAAAAGAAAGTTTTCTTTATCGACGAGTCGCATCTGTGTAATTCACGAACGCCTCGAGTTGCAAGCGCGGACGCAATAAAGGCAACTTCTCACCAAGTAATATTCCGACCTACTTGTCGATGTCGCTGCTTTATCGTTTGTAACGTTACTCGCCGAGTGTTCCGAATACGGACACACGGGACGCGATGCTATCTTGCGAGCCTATTATTGAAGACAAGCAGAATTGTGGTCGAAGGAAGTCTATCTTACCAATGCTGAGTCTATACCACGCGATTTGTTTGGCTTACATATGCACTAGTTGTTGATATTTTTTTCTTAGAAAGGCGACGGCTTGGAGAAAATACTTCGCATAAAAATTAGTTTGTTTGCTACTAGAAATTTTATAGATGATGTTAATTTAGATGAAACATCTTTTTGTATATGTTTTATAAAATTGATATGTATTGCATAATAACTGCTAATATTGCTCATTTGCATTTTTCATTGATAAGAAATGAAACTGGATGATAATCTATTAAAAAAAAAGCAAGAAATAAAAAATTACACGCGTACGCATAATAATGATGTTTTTAATTCTTGCGACATATTGTTTACCAAATGGTTTAATTTTATCATTGTAGCGAAAAAAGTTCATTGCTAGTTTAATATGCATAGTAAATTTATTTATAAGTTTATATTTAAAATAACTAGCCACCGTAAATTTGTTAGTATAAAAACAGAGACCTATCGTTCAAAATGTTTAATCCAAGATCTTATGTAGTTTATTACAACATTTGCAAAGCAAGAGGGCTACGAAGTTAGAATATATATTGAATTTAAAATTTAAATTTATTTAAATTGCTGCATTACGAATAATATGTTGTTTAATAATAGTCATAAAAATATTTATTTATTTATTTCTTATTAATATCATTACAGAGTACATTATGTACACTTTAATAAGCAGCTTTAGGGAATATTTTATGTACGATTAAAAGATTACGAAATATAAGGCATTTTAATTAATATTTAATTCATTGGAAGTAATTGGAAACTGAGAGTAATAAAAAAAAAAAACAATTTAATGATTACTTCGATAAGCAATACAAAAATTGTAAGCAACGAATCCCTTGAAACATTACAACTGTATCTAAAAACTAAATTACCTTGAATTGCCATCTTCTCAATTATATCTACTGAAAAAGGTTTCAAAAATTTGGCTTGTTAACAAACAATTATATCGCGATAAACATATGCAAAATTGAAAATTCGATAAAGAAATAAAAAATGTATGTTCATTTATTGCTCAGTGTGCGGGGAAGCAGAATGTGTTCGCTTGGTGTTAGCAGCGGGTGCTCGGCCATCCACACCCGATCTTCGCGGAGGATCTCCTCTTCACTACGCCGCTCAGTGTTGTGGTGCAGCCGCGACTGCGGAACTTGCTGTACCTAAGAAAGTTGGTTTAAAAGTTCTCCAGACTCTGCTGGAATTCGGAGCCGATGTGAACGCGAAAGACGAAGATGGAAGACAGCCGATTCTATGGGCGGCAAGTGCCGGTAGCGTAGAAGCTGTGTTGGCTTTAGCGAGGTAAAGTTTGATTTCATTCGAATACGCGGTCTTTCACTGTCGTTGAACGTTAACGCCGAAAACAATTCTATTCTTTTTAAAATTAGTAACACATTCATAAGTGACGTCACTGGAATTAGAATTGAATTTTTTAATGTTAAATATTTATATCGTAAAATACTCGAATTCATGAAACTTTCGTGCTTCGGAACGGGTCGGCAAAACTCGGGTGAGATCGAGCCGGCTCTCGAAAGTATAAAACTCGCTAGGATCTCGAAACTATCCGACTGCGCGCAAACATATCGAGATCTCGAAACTATGCAACTGCAACTGCATGTGAACGTACCGAAATCCCGAAAGTACCGTAATATATAATTAATTAGTTGTGAGATCTAGAAATGATCCAACTATGTATGAACGACCAATGTGTATCGAAATTCTGAAACTACTTACATATTATATGGTGGAACTGCAGAGAAACTATCTCCTCTCCGATTTCGATGATTCTGAAATGTGTTGTAAACCTCGGCATGTTGAATATCTTTTTCCTATACATATAAATGGCAATCGGTCTTGATTTTTGAGATATTTGCTAAAAACTGTTGGTACCACTATAGAGAATTCTGCCTATAATTGTGCGTTCGTGGCTGGGTATGCGTTAGTATTGTTTACCGGCCGTTCCACAGTGGCGGCCGGATAAAATGACACCTAATCTAAACCTAAGAAATTTCCGTGAAATAAGGCCCAATATGATGTAGAAGACCTCTGGCAACGTTCTCAGTACTCGATAATGCCACTAGAGGCCAGGAGCTGTGTATAGCTGAAAAGCGAGTAAACAGTAACGAAGAAGTGGAAGAAAGGCGTATTGCCAAGTACGTTAAAAAGAATTATTTTTATGACTTCTCAAAAATTTACCTGCCAATGTCAAAAATAATGACTTTTATACCCAATGTTGTGTTTGCGATTAATAAATTACTTTCTCATTATTAACTTAATATTTCTTTTTCAAAGTGGAAGAATGCTATATGTTACATCAGCTGCTTCTTTCATTACTACAGTGAACAGTGAATTGTTTTTATGTTCTCCTGTAAATTTTACGAAATATAACATCGAATTGAGATACCTTCCATCTTTTCCCAAGTCAGTATACAAATCATCAAAATTGGGTAGGAAATAGTTTTTCAATATATGTTCAACGAAAAAAGAAGACGAATGATTCTAAAAACAATAATTAAAATATAGAGCCGGTGGCTCAGCTGCCGCAGGAGCTGCAGACAAGGATGGCCTGACGGCACTTCATTGCGCTGCTTCCAGAGGTCACGCTAGGTGCGTCGAGGCCTTAGTGAATCTCTGCGGTGCTCACCCTGATCACGTAGACGATAATGGATGTTCAGCCCTACATTATGCTGCCACTCTTGGTCACGCTGATGCCACAGCCTTAATTCTAAAGTTAGGAGCCGATCCGAATCGGCAGGATCGAAAGGGTAGAACGTAAGTACTGTAGAAGGCTAGAACGAATGTTCATTGAAGCACAGACTTCGATTTTATGATACAATTTTGTCGGTTAAAATAAAAAAAAATTGTATTGATATTAACGAGGATGTCAATTGAAACAGGAAATTTATTTTTCACTAATTTATTA
Source organism: Bombus turneri (assembly GCA_014825825.1). Classification (NCBI taxonomy): domain Eukaryota; kingdom Metazoa; phylum Arthropoda; class Insecta; order Hymenoptera; family Apidae; genus Bombus; species Bombus turneri. The sequence continues at coordinate 3,662,232 of CM026116.1, forward strand.
AGTAGATTGGATGTGCATAGTCCTCAGAGAATACTTGTTCTAGCTTTCTATGGTAAAAGCTTCATAAACAAAAGATTTATTGGGGCATTTCAACATCTTGACGTACGACAAAAGTAATAGAAGTTTAGATTTTTATTTCGAGAGTCTTTGGTAGTAGTCGAATACGCGTTTAATCAGTGGAATCAAAACAGCGAAGTCAGAAATTAGAACGTCTTTCTCAAGACAAAGTTTATTAAACTGAGTGCATTCATAACTCAGTAAGTTTTCAGTAAATACATTTGAAATTTTTTAGGAAGGGCTGTAATCAAATTATCTTTTGATTAAATTTAGATCTCAACGAAATCTTATATTTCTATATATTTAAATAAAATAATAAGAAAATTTATATTTATATTGTAATTTAGGTAATTTTTACTTTCCTGTAACGTTAAAAAACAAGTCAATTTTTCAACTATACCATTTGATGATTCACATCATACGTACAGCGTCTTGAACTAAGTCCTTATGTCTCTCAAAATGTCTCAATTTATAATTATTTTCTTTACGGCCTACCTATACTTTACCAATAATATAATTGTGACAGTTTTACAACATTACTGTATTTCATCTATCGACTATACTGCATCTATGTCAACATTGATTTTGTCCTGTCAATAATAATAGAATTAGAATTCATAGGTCATAGAGTTCATTGACACTATTATCTTGCATATACACATACGTACATACATAATAATAGACAACACCAGACAGTCTATAGATACTACCTATAGACAGACTGTTATTAGCAATAGTGATACACATTTCTGATACAATGTACTTACATACATAGACGTTGTTTTTAAATATGAAAATTAAGGAATGTGACTCGAGCAGTTAAAAAGTGAAAATGAATGTATAAATGGAAGTGAGATATAATATGCAATATCTGACTTCCAGGAAATATAAGAGAAAAGCTAAATCAAACGAGAGTACGGAATATATCCAGTTTAGACGAAAATACAAAGAAAGCTCAAAGTTAAAAAAAAAATCTGAAATATTTTAGACCAGCACTTTGTGCGGCGGCGAAAGGCCAACTGGAAACCTTGAAGATTCTTGCCCAGCACGGTGGTTCTCTTTACGCGAGAAGTGTACGAGGAACCGGTGTCGCCCATGAAGCTGTTGCTTCCGGTAGGATCGAATTAATCAAATGGTTGGCGAAAAAACGGCCAAGCACTTTGGACGTTGCCACGCAAGATGGCAAGACACCTTTGCACGTGGCTGCCCTTCATGGACATTTGGATGTGTGTAAGGTTCTTCTGGACAATGGCGCGAGGATCAATGCTGTTCTCCGAACTAGCAAAGGCAATCTGATGACAGCTCTGGACGCGGCGCTTTACAGGGGACACAGGGATTGCGCGAAATTAATCCAAATGCACGGTGGTACTACGGCACAAAAATTGAGGATGCAGAAAACTGTGCCGAATAAAGGTCAGGTCAGGTATATACGTATTTATTTACAAAAATGTCTTTAAAGTGTATTAAGTATAAGAAAAGTTTTATAATGTGTATTAGGCGTAGAAAAAATTTTATGTTCTATGTTATGAGCTTCAGAGACGCAATATCAGACTTTTTGGCTAAACATTTGGCGTTAAAATTTTTCTTATAAACCGCCATTTTTTCTTCACAACTTTATTCCTAGGGACATTTGATAATTCGTTGTAACAATGAGGATCAATAGCACGCGAATGACAATCTCCATTAAGATACCGGTACGAGATAGCCATAATTTGCATATTTGTCGTACTAAGCCGTAAATCCGATGTATCACTTCCTGTTTATGATACAAGTTTCATGAACATTTGTGGCGAGCATATTAGTACGTATTATATACAATTATTTTATCGTATCCTTTTGCGAGGTTAGGGATCTTCTCATACGCTGTTCAAACTTTTATATCTTAATGACTATATCTATTTTTAACGTATCGTTTAGTTTAAGTGAGCTATCCGATACATTCGGATCCTATCGATGATGTTATCGAGTGACGCCCACGTGGATCTCTTTATCTCAAAGAATTTTGTCTGTCATTGCATGTGATATTCTCTTTTCATTTTACATTACTTATAATATATACGCATAGCTGTCTCTACCCTAATGTAAAAACGACATAAAAAAGTAACAAATCTGTAATAAAATTTTGCATTTCATTCTAACAGAAATGTCGTTTTCATAAGACGTACGATGTACCCAAGTCTTTTGTTGATTGCTACGTGTGATACGTGCTAAATGCGGCTGTGATTTGACAAAGGAAGTGATGCGCCGGTGAGATACGAATAGAACGATGTGCAAAGAGATTGAATGTTTATATAAATATATCGCTTACGTTAAAATATTGATTTGATTTCTGACAAGAAGTTTGGTTATACATGGCAAAAATGTATGTTGTCAGTGGTGAAAGCTGCAAGACTGTGGTAGTGTAGTATGACTGAGAATCAAGAAAGTTATCTTACGATTCTTCCAGTCGTCTGAGAATCCTAGAAGGTTCACGTGTGAATTATTGAAAAGTTATTCGATAATAGTGAAAGAGTGGAAAGGAAATTATTGTTGTGATAATACTAATTCCGATTAGTAATTGTTGTGATAGTGGCGGTTGTAATAATTGAAAATAAATTGTTCGAGACTTATTAAAGGGGATCATGATTAGATTTTATAAGATTTATCAGAGAATCGTAACTAACTGTTCCGAGACTTGTCGTAGAACCGTGAATAAATTGTTCAGTGTTTCTCAAGAAATTGTGATGACAATATCTGACTTACTTGTCTGTTTGAGAACCAATATAAGTACGTTCATTTTACCAAATAATCGATTTCGTATTACAACATAATTTTCGTTCATAAATGCTGGAACTTTTGCCAATTTCCCTTCGAAGCAATTTCCATAATAGTTTAATTCGGATTTTTTGGATTTTTCATTTTTATCGAATCGATTTCAGTTTTCTCAACGAAATTGCGAATGAGGCATCTGGATAGCAGCACCGATACGGAAAGCAGTCCCCGTAGACAAGATCGTAGTTGCAAACTTCCGGAATTATACTACGAGGAGCAATGGATTAAGAAGAGAACGCGACGAAGAGGAAATTTGAGAAAGTTAGCGCGCCAGGATAGCCGGAGCTTCAGCGAGGAAGAGGTTAGATTATCGAAGTCATCCTCAAAAAAAGATCATCAAAGGAGAACTCGTAGTGAATCAGCACGGTAAGATATTTTTAAATTACATACGGTGTTTCCTCGAATAACACGTCAGTTGGGAACACCGACTGACCGCGTAGTTGTGGAAACTGAAGTACAGTAGATGTATTAGGCTGCCCCAAAGATTTCTTTCGTTTTATAAGGACGTAATAGATGCACAAGATTTTTTATTTTATATTCTTTTATTGAATTATGTATGATCCATTTCATTCCAATAGAACAATGATCCAATAAAATAATATAAAACGAAAAATATTGTGTATCTATTATTTCTTTATAAAATGAAAAAAACTTTTTGTACGACCTAAAACATACATACGCATATTTATATTTTTCCAATGCATAATATGTGCTACTTAAAATTTATACTTGTTACATTCACTCGTTATATCCTTCACTGCAAGATTCTTTGATGTTAGTTGGAAAGTGCTTGTAGAAAACACTGTAAATGCCAAGAAACAAGTCTTTATAAGTTTATGCATTAATATAGTAGAAATTCTTATACAGAACGTATTTTTATTTTATAGAATTATAAAGTACAATGAAATTATTATTTCTGTTTTTCAGTGCAATTATCTTTCATTGTAATTTGCCCGAGTTGTAATTTAATTGTCTTCTCTTCTTTCTTCCACTGTCGTTACACATAATATCGTACATGATGCATGTTCTTTGTAATTTAAACATTGAAAGCATCATTTAAGCCCAATTAGCATCCACTGATGCAGTATCGTTGTAAGTGCCGAGTGAATGCTAACTAAAAGTGCAGCACCTATCTCAAGTGCCCGGGAGAGACACCGCACTTTCGTATTCCCCGTTCTACGCCGCAAATAACCTATTCTTGCAAAGAAATATTTCATAAATTCATCTTAACGTACTACATTTCGAAAAACTACAAATTTGTAAGTTCTATGACAGTGCAAGTGAACTCGACGAACAACTTGCGAAGGAAAATGCAAGTACAAAGTGCAGTAGACTTGATTTGAAATATAACACGATCTTATAGGGAGACATAGAGGAAAAAGACAGACAGTTCGACGTGGCAGTGCAACATCGGTGATCTTTTGCATATTCGATACCGAACACCCGAGTTACAAGCTACAAAATATTCCGTTAAAAGCACCGCCGGCCACAATCTGAAACTAGTAAACTTCGTTAACGTAGGAAGACAAACAGCATAAAGCAAATGAAACGTGCAATGCCATGTTTTGATATTGGCAACACTGAAATCCCGAAAGCCTGACGTTTCTCCCGGAACGCCATATTTCTCATAATTATATTCCTCTTCAATTCATTTACGTTTATTAAGCATTATGTTTTTTTTTTATTTTTGCCATAGAAAAAACACAAAAAGAACTCGACAATTTTTAAATACTGAAAATTTGGAGATTTTTAAAGGTAAATATTCGTTAATTCGAAAGTATAAGAGATTGAAATTTTGGAAATACAAAAACCTAAAAACCTAAATATTTGATAATTTGCAGGTTTAAGAATTTGCAAGTTTGAAAGTATGGGAATTGCGAAATCAGAAACATAATGTTGAAAACATAAATTGAAACATTCACAAATTATACTTTCAAATCGCACGAATACAATTCCTTTATTTGATTACTATCATAATCGGAAACTATCAATTATTCGGGAAACTTAAAATAATAATAAAATATCAAATGATTCTGCAGAGATAAGCTTTCAATTTATTCATAATAGTAACGAATCCATTATTCATTACAAAGTACACTCTTAAATAAATAATCATGACAAAATATTGTAGGTATGAAGAAGATGATACCGATCGAAAATTGAGAAGAGGAAGAAGTAAAAAACGATCATCGAAATCCAGACACGACTCTAGCGCATTATCCTCAGAGTCAGACAGCTACGAACGCGCTAAAGATAGGTCAAAGCAAAAATTTGATTCGAGAAAAGACGAGAGCAAAACTAATGGAACGGAGGGTTCAAAGAGAGACGATGAGGATGAAAGCGTGAGCGACGACAGCCTGGAAGTGGTGGTGGTACGAAAATCTTTGGAGAGGAAATGCGAGAAGGTGGTGTCTGGAAGAAGATCAAAGACACCCAGGGAAAGTTCAAGAGAAACGAAATTCACAAAGACTCACAGGAGCACCAGAAGGAAATTGAAATCCAACAAATCCAAAACATCGGACAATGGCGAGAGTACAACCGATCGAATGCATTCGCTGGACAAAGAACAAGGACCAACAGAATCTACGCTTCACAGCGAACAAACACCTAGAACATCGGTAGACGAAGAAAAGCAAAACGAAGGGAACATCGTTGAAAGTCGATATCGTAGAGATGTGACCGACAGTACCAGTCAAGAAACGGTGGAACGCGTCGTTGTGACAGCGATGGTCCATAAAGATCAAGGTCCAGATACGCCAAAATCCATAGCGGAAGCTTCGAAGGAAGTCACCTTCGACGACAGATTAAGAACGGAAGTGATCGAGATGCAAGAAACAGCGGGAGACGTTAGTTCAGGCAAAGCGGGCGATATTTTAGAGCAGAGTGACGCATCACGTACCGATCTCGTGCAGAAAGCTGCCAGTTTGAAGAAAGACGTGGAAGAAATGAGACAGCAGGTTGCACAGGAGAAAATTCAACAAGAAGAAGGCTCGAAGCAGAGTCGAGAGAAGGAAGATTCCAAATGGGACCAAGAAAAAGAAGATATAAAATCAGACACGAAAGCCGTGGACCACATGAGAAAAGATCAGGATGATCAAATCGAGACCTCGTTTACTGATGGGGCAAAGAGGAATGATAATAGGAAAGATGAAAGCGAAAAAGGTAAGACTTTAAACGGAATAATAGGTGGACTGCAATATCATTGTTACTGAATTTATTTTTATGCATAATATATTAAAACTTTAACTTACTGTTAAAAAAACATTTTTGTTAATTTCCTGTAGATTTTACTAAAAAAGATTTTTGCCAATTTTCTGTAGAGTCCTCTTTCCAGGTAGGTTAGACGCACGCGAGCCGACTGAGTCGGAAAGTCCCACGTTGGATTCTGGAGAGTATCAACAACACCAGAGCCGACAGGAAGACGATCCCGTTTCCAAATCAGACGAAGCGTCATCTGGATCAAAACCTGACGAGAATCTCGATAAAGAGACGCGTAGTGAGAAAACGGACGTGTCTGAGCCGATCTCAGTGAAGGACCACGAAGATTCGGAGAAAGCGACCAAATCTGAAAGTCCGGAAAGTCAAAAACGTTTAGAGAAAGACACTACATCAAGGACAGCCATGGAAGGCGTTTCACCGTCAGAAGGCGAAGAGAAAAAGTCGACGTCGGAAGAAACGAAAAGTAAATCAAAAGTTAAATCTGCAACCATAAAGAGAAAGGCGTCTTTCGATGAAAAAAGATCCAAGTCCTCGTCTTCGAAGTCGGATGAAAGCCCCAAAAAGAGCGGCGGGACTCAGAAGAGGAAAGAATTTGGTAAGAAGCGCGAATCTTCCACGAAAAACGTTTCCATGAAATTGTCCACGGAAAAAACGAGTAAAGTAGTTGCAGAGAGGACGTCAGAAGTGCAGAAGGAGGATGAAATTACTGTTGATGGCGTACAAACGAAAGAGACCACATCGACCGTCTTAACAAAAAGCTCGAGCAAAGAGTCACAGGATGAAAAGGAACAAACTGTTCGTAGAAAATCTGTCGATTTCTCATCCTCTAAAGACTCTGCGTTAATGGCAGACAAATCGTTAAGCACAGATACACCAACTGCCACGAAACGAAAGATTTACGACGAGGAGGAAGTTGCTCAAGTCTCGTCTCCTGTAAAGTCCGATTTAGAAGATCATAAGGATGAAGACGAAGCTAAAAAAGTGAAGAAACATCCTATGGAAGACGTACTGGGGACAGGTGAGTACTGAAACCACTCCATGAGTGTCTTTATACCGTTTCCCATGCTTTTAGTAGAGACCTTTCGATATATTGACGAAAGTTCCTCGAGTTCTCCAAAATCGGCGCAAACCAGACGCTCGAGACCGTCAACGGGAAAGATTAGACAAACTGGACAATCGTCGGTAAGAAAATGTTTGTTCGAAAGTTCAGAAGAACGTTCTCCAGATAGGAGCGCTATAGTGGCGGTGATTGAGAGTCCAGAATGGGACGAAGAGGACGAGGAGATTGACAAGGAGATCAGAGACGCTATTGGGGAGGACGGAGAACACGAGACTGAAGCCGAGGATGATAACGAGATGGGTGTCATCAGGGTATTGCCAAGCACGAGCGAGGAAGAAATGTCTCGAGCTGGTCATGATGTTTGCAGGACTTCGGCGACCGACTCGTTACCCCAAGTAGGCTAATTCTGAAAATAATATAAAGTTAAAATTGGTAGAAAAAGTAAAATAGAAATAGTATTTAGTCTTTCCAAATCGTTTGTGAGACTGGCGATAAACCGGTTGATCTTACATCTTTCCCTACAATATACTTTGTGACATATTTAATAGGAAAAATTTCATTATTTACTGTATTTCAATTTTTGTAAGTTTATTTTATCCTTTAAATCAATATGATCTAATTCAATGTAACATTTACTATACACCCAATATAAAAATATGAAATATAATTTTTAATGTTAGTAATTACGAAATAGATGTATGTATAATCGGTTTAAAAGATAAAATAAACTTCTTGTGCGTGAATTTGAAAATGAAATGTTTATAACGTTAATAACAACGTGCGAGTATTATTCATATTTATTCGTAACGAGCAGTGATAGAAATTTGTGAAAATGAAAAGGTATATAAATGCACAAGATTCCCTTGACCATCTTTCTCAAATCTACTATCGAGAACATTTCATCATTTAATGTCATATTTTAGTATGAAATAGATTCATATTGATTCGTAATATTGAAACATCATATCAATAATAGTATTGTAATACATATTGTGTAAATAATATTGCAACTAAAAGATTGTCTTCTCGTAACCTAAAACAATTATATTTTCTCTTCATTTCACAAAGGTACAATCTGGTACTCGAACTCGTTTGACACGAGTTCAAAGTCCTCAGGAAAGTAGAGTCAGTCGACTGCAAGGGAAACAACGCCGTGACAGCGGCGGCAGGGATAGTGGCATAGAACCCAGCCCTAGGGTATCACGGATACCGCGAAGAAGGATCATGAAATGTTGTCCAAACACCGATAAGCAACAATCCCTTAACAAAGACACCATAATAAGAGATGTCCAAATCAGTTTACGACGATATCACTTGGAAAGAAAGATATTTTTCCAACTGATGGAACTGAAGAGACTACAGATACGTCATGGCAGAGCGAATGAACAAGTTTTGGTTAAGAGACAAGTAATAACCTTGAATATTTCTCCCTATAAAATGTAACATAATCTATGCATTGATCTGTTTAATTGGAATTTCAGATTTTATTTAATTCAAAATACTTAATCAGAATCTAAAATCACACTGAATTATATCCTTTGTTTCAGGTGGATGCTTTCCATAAAGCTGGGATGTCTGGACCCACCCTTGGTGTGGCAAAATACGATCAACCCTTAACGTTCAGGTTATTGTTTTCTAAACATAAAAAAATACGCTGTTTAAAATAATTAGAAAATCGTTTTTTATGTCACATTGATTTTTATACTCTATCTGTGCATTTTTTGTAACGACCGTCTTAAAATCAATTTTTTTTTAAGTATCATATGAATAACATGACAGTCTATCAAGTCTATATATAGAACTCGTTTGCTGCTGTTTACTTTATTGATGCTATAAAACCACTCATAGTGATTCCTTAATTGACTTAGCGTATATTTTTATAGTATTGTGAATGAAAAAGTAATTAATATTTCATACCAGGCATTTCGAGGCCTTCCTGTACGATCAGCTCAGGAAGATTCAAAAAAGGCCAGCAACTCCAGACTTCTGTATGGAAGCGAAGCAGTGCATCCAAAAAACTCACCGCTGTCATCACGCCACTAGTGCTTACACTTCTTTCCCTACGTACACATATCGTACGTTATTTCCGTGTATTGTCATACTTAATAGGTTTCAGGATTCCATTTCAGACGTTTATACGTGAAATAGTCGAATAAGAAAATTTATACAATGTTAATTGTATTTTTTAATTTCTTTTAATTATCAACGTTTGATATGATAAAATTTCGATAATATTTCTCAACCTTCCTCCATTAACGTTCTAATTAATTAATAAGTTGGGAAATAATAGAAAATTCTTTCACAAGAAATTTTTATACACAAAAGTTTCGCAACGTTTTTTGAAAGAATATCCATGAGACACATATACATAATCGCAAGAAGTTCAAAGGAATGTTACTATTTTTATGATTAATAATTCCGAAATGGTATGCTGAATAAGAGAATCCAATCCAAAAGACTTCCAAAAGGAATCAGTTTCCCTATTGTGATTGTAGATTATAATTGCAGTAGGTGGAGGCGGCCAAGAACAAGCAGATCTTCTTCCGAAGATAGAGAGCCGTGGAAAGGGGCAAATGAGGGTAAAATCTAATCACTTAAATAGAAAATAATTATGTAAGAGTTACATTAGTGCGATAATTAAATACTAAATAATTAAATACTTGATTCAAATCACCTTAATTCGCGTCAAATGAAATCCTTATGTGCTTACTTATTTGAACAAAAATAATATAAGTAATGCACGTGTTTCTTTAAAAATTATGTTGCGAAATTGTACCAAAAATTCTATCTTTGTTGCAGGTGGAAGTAACACATGGAGAAGAGAAGCAAATAATAGCTCTTCCAGCTGAAAGACTGGATCGTTCAAAAAAATATTACGTAACGTTCACTGTAAGAGGGGAAGCACAACAAGAAATCGAGAAGCCAAAATCATCGATCGGTATCCAAAGGAATGCCAAAAGCGTTTAGGAAGTCTTCAACTGCATTTATTGTGTCTTACCACTGTGGTGATTTTGACTACGTTTTTTCTATTCGAAGCAATATCAAAAACATTTCCTATACTTTTTTACACAATCTTCTATTCTACCAATCTTCATACTATGCAACTTTCATAATAATTTTAACTTCATACTATGCAATGTTTCACATTGGATTTTCTACGATAGTATAAATTAGCTTCATGGCAAAACATTAATTCTCCAATTTTGAAGTAATGAGTATGGCAAAACAAAAAAGAAATTCAAAAACTGCCAGAGGAAAACGGTTCATGTATATACTTAAAATATGAAGCAGTATGTATTCTGTATAAATTTCATTAACATCCCTGTAAAAATAATCAATGGTATAAACATGTAAGATTGTATAATGTATTGCATCGAAATAGTTCTATGCATGGACCCTCAACTTTATGACACGCGAATTACATTGTGTATAAAGATTCAATTGTATTAGACAAGATAAACACGAACCTTTGTAAAATAAGCTAGATTGACTCAGTCCAAGTTCATTGAAAAGATCTCTTAATCTTACCTTAGTGTTACATTAAATTGTATTCATTAATACTGGTCAAGAAAATACGAATTTATTCTACGTGTACAATAAGGGATACTTCGTTCCTGCAAAAGCAGGGACCATGTTGCATACAGGTTTTGTATATTTGTGTAAAGGAATCTGCTAACATGTAATTCTGTGTAAAATAAAAAAGAATCACGAATCGCATAACTCATATTATCTTAAACTCATTTTTGCGTACATGTTTGAACGACAGCAAGCGTTTTATAACTTCCCCACAAATCTTAATAAACGTACGTAAATGCAGTTTTCAAGTTAAGAGAGCGTTTTTGAATCAATTTGTAATTCAAGCATATTCAAAACAAAAAATGAAGACAGCCGTAATTTTTCTTTGCGTTATTGCATAAAATAGCAGATGCAATTTTTTAACGTATCATGCATAAATAAATAAGGTCAATTTTCTATATTAATGATGCATTTTAATTTTCTGCCACCAGTTGGCGTACCGAACATTCTTTGCCGATATTTATATCATACAGAAAGACGATTTCCACGTCAGGATGCGTGTGTGTCCAGAGTATTCTCAAAAACTACTCAAGCAATTTGAGTAATTTCTTCACCGTTGGAAAGAACATTTCCTCAAAATAGTCACAAAGCGAAAGTGAGGGATATTTGGCGTGTCTACCGTGACCTTGACTATCCATCGAGAAAAATGTAATCTGATGCACACGTACCTTACATGTTGATCTTTTTTTTTATAACATTATTTGAAGGTGAGTAAAAACGCGAGTTTGCCAAACTGTAGAAAGTCTAACTGAATTTGGAAGATTTTTGGATATGTCGTAGAAATCAACATTTTGAACGACGTTTTGTTGGACATGTAGTTGCCTGTTGGGTAAAGATTTCGTTTAGATAAATATACTCGTCCCGGCATTTGGCAATCAAATCTAACGCATACGCTATTTCGAGCACGCAATTATATCGATAATTTTTTGCGAATATCATGGATACTATGTACCAGGATATATATATATGCTGATTTATAGTTACATTAGAGGAAAAAGTTGCTCAAAATGTTATGATTTATAACATATTTAAAAAATATTGAAATCTGAAATGCATATTGGTTTCTATAGTTTTTCATTAGAAGTATATACAGAATAATGCATATAATTTGATTATGTATAAAATGGTATCAAAAGGACTACTGTACATACATTTACGATACAGCGTAAAATACGTAGTCGTTTTTAACATTAGTATAGCAACATAGATAGTATAAATTACCTAACTCACGGTTACTTCCTTAGGTAATCATGTATAACTTGGATATATAATAATATCGTTGTGTAGTTTTGTATAACATAGAGTTTATATCATTCATAATTATCATACATAATTAGAAAAATCAACATGGAAAACAAGAAGATTAGGTTCAACGTTTGCGTGTCATGCTATAACTGTCTGAGACATACACTGATACTCGATTTATTTCTATCTGTTTCGCAAGATCGTGGAATACGATGATTTTTCAATTTCGAAATCGGTTTATATGATCATATTACTGACGATAGAGCTAGCACCTACACCCTGAATTCTCATATTTCCCGCCGATCAGCATTTCACGTTCGAACTATTGTAGGCTCTAGCTGAACTTTCACTCGCAATAATTATCAACAAATGGTAAGTTTAAATTCGTAAATACATAGATACAGATTTAAAGTAAGAATGTTTTTCTCATCGGCAATAATATGTCGGTTTATCTAGATCTGGAAGTTCACAAAATCGATATATATTAATTCCTACTGGGAATAAAAGTAAAATTGTACTTTACGCAAAGGTATTACAAGATCAAGAAATAAATAGAAAAAGATGTCAGCTTTCTACCTAGACGGGTCCGTAGGTAATTCCGTGTGTAATATAAACGTATGGGAAGAAACCACTTGAATAAAATGTTTCGATTGAACTTGACCATCAAACTTAAATAATAAATTCAATGTGAATGAACTTTAAGTGAATACAATTCACTATTTGTATAACGGCATTCCACGTTGAATCAGTGTAAAACACGAAGAATAGGCAATACTCCCGTGTTAGCTACGATTCTACTAACACTCGAGTATCTTAGGCGTTGCTGCGTCACAAAACCGTTGAGGCCCACTAGCCATTGACGCAGAAGGCATAATTTGCGATACCATCAAATGCTAACTATCTTCTCTTAAATCCATGGATGAGGGAATACAGCTGACCGTTACGAGCGTATGAAACCTCGTGTTTTCTTACATAAGTATAGAGTAAGTATACATAACAAATACTCAATATTAAATACATAAAGACAAGTGAAATTAAACGTTGTAGGGATTAAAACATTCCTCCGTTCGTGTTATTCGACCATGTTTCGATTGCGGATCTTCCACTGGTGGGGCAGATGCTGGTTAAACCACTCAAGCAGTTAGCGAATGCTTTCTTTCAAATTCTTATGTGGCTCTTGGCAACCACCTACAATATAATATGAGATAAAAATTTGAATGTAATATATAAGATGTTTCCAGTACTTTCCTAGGTAGTCTTTGAAGGTGCAGATATTAAATGAACGCAGGCAGAAAATAGAAAATGAAGAACATGGGAGGCTTGCCTACAACATAGGTAAATACTTTGAATGTCGATTTAGGCCAGTTCCTATAATGCATGATCTTTTTCTGCATTAGGATATTACTGTACGCGTGCCTTGTGTTTTGCAGCATACTGTAGCATTTACTGTCTTCGTCTTTGATTTCTTTTATTTGTAAATTTCTATGGGTGAGATCGTACATCTCGTATAATGGTGCATTTCCTATTATTTGTAGCACCTTATTTTCGAATCGCTGTAATATCCGCTCTCTGCGCGCGTATTCATTCAAAACAAAGGAAGAGGCAAAGGTACTTCTCTCACAATACCATAAATATACGCACAAAACAAGGAAAAGAGAGGGTCAAGATCCAGAAACGGAGGTTCGCCAATCTCGACTGTTCGATAGTATACAATTACAGTTGTAGTACTTGGATTAAGATTTTTGTGACTACATGTTAAAGCAAGTCATTAGCAAGCATAAAAGATTCGTGTTTATGCCATAACGCATCCGCTCAGAAATCACCTTAGAATTAATGATTGAAAGAAGAAGATGGAGCGTATTGAAAGAGCGTGCGCCAAAGTTACGTCAGATACGCTTAGAGCAATTTATCAATCATCCCTACATTCTTTGCAGATATAAGCAGAGGTAAGCGGCGAAAATTCTAGATAGAAATATTATAAGCAACCGATACAATTACACTCCATACTTTATCTGATTTTCAGGTACAAGATTAACTCAGGGTCACCTTATGACAGATCATTGGATTGTGCTTTTTATCGGCTACGACGTAGAAATTACAAAAAAGTACATTGACCTTAAAAAGTTTAAAATCACCTTAATATCTGCAACTGAATGAGATATAACAAAATTAAATGGTACACATCCGGTGAATCCCCCAACATGTAACATAATTTATTCAAAACATTCTTTAATACAACCATTATATAAAGTTATTTTAATTAATAGTTGTATTTTCTAGCTGATATTTGTGAGCAGTATATTTCTTAGCGTATACTTGACTGATTTATTTTCATGTGAATTATTTCTCATGTTCGTGTATGTTAAATAGGAAGCAATACGCATATATTTATTCGATGTATATTTATATGTTTTTTGTTACATATAAATTATGAATAGAACATAACAATAATAAAAATGATGAATAGAAACAGAATAGATAATCAGAATTGAGTATTCAAGGGGTCGCTAGCAAAGCAGCACTTGTCTCCTCGCTTTGCGTTTGATCGGTGCACTCTCTTAGGTTTAAGGTTCAATCCACGTACGTATTCTCAAAATCTCCGCATTTTTTCTAATATTCGATTTTACCGTTATTTCTGATCTTGTATATCGTAGGATATATAACATTCACGTATATATTATAAGTTTTCCAATATCTGATAGTTTTATTCGCCATTTGTGTACATGTCAAATAGAGAATTGTTCAGAATAGGATACAACTCATGAATTTGGATGATACCGAAACATTTCATCAAAACAAACATTCTGGTCAACTTTTTACTGCATCTACATACACCGGTCACTCGACATTAGTTTTAAAGGAAGAAAGAAATTTATGTTTAATATGTTATATTTAACAATTCATTTTACAAGTTTTTTCTCTGAAAACAATTTCGGAATAAATAAAGGTATATATTTTACACTGTCGACTAATTGAATGTCGGTATTAAGTGTAGCAGTCCATGCATCAGTCAGATTATCAAATATTATTTTGTGCCAACTGTTATTAATGCAGCACAATCCATAAGCCATTGATTTCTTTTTCTTATTCGTATAATATTAAAAATAATTATCTCTCTCACTAGTGAGTTCTGTTTAATTAGGTCTATATGAAAGTGTGGTCGCCTGCGTAAATGTAATTGAATTTTTTTACCAATGCCTCGGAAACCAAGGCCAAACGGTGTCTGTAGGTATAGGAAAATATTGCTCAGAATGTCCACTTTGAAACTGTGTTTCAATATCATCCAAATCGGTGACGTGCATCCTTTACAGAATAATTACCATAAAAGAATATTTATTCTGCTAGAATGTGTTGGAGAAAAGTAAATCGACAATGTAACAACCAGATGTCAGTAAATAACTATAATAAACAAATAAATTAATTAATACATATATCTTTCGAAATAAATTAGCGTAAAAAATGTAACATGCCCGGGTGAAGGTTTGCGTATCATGTTCGAGATTACTGAATGTTTAGTATATTTCATATGGATACTGCCCAACGAGTCTCATCGATACATTCACTGCATTCGCAATAAATTTGTGTAACAGTTAATTCCAGATATTGATAAATCCGATTTCCATTACTTACCGGTTATAGTACATTTCTACTTATCAAAGTCATGATTTTTCTCTCTAAGAGGAAGAGGATCAATTTTGCAGGAACAATTTTTTGAAGAACGAAATATGAACTGAATTGAAATCGTCTCGATACATTTTTTATATATGTATCCTATAGACATTAATTTAAGGACACGCTAACATCACCCAAATGTGCATATTACTAATTGTTTGTTACGCAGAGATATCCTACACGTTTTATTATATATAAAATTCCATTTCCTCTTATGCTTTTGTCTCTTTTAATTATTTACAGCTTTACACGTTCATATCTTGATACGATTATAAGTCTAAGAAATTCTAACCTTTCTAGTATCAATAACATTATGCGCGAGAACTTAGCAGCTTCCCAAACATAGCAGTATATGTTATTACGCAACAAGGATTTATTGCGTGCTATGATCAGTGGGAAAACTCGCAAAATTGCCGCGAGAGGCCACTTGCAGAAATTTATGAATCATAATTGGTAAGTTGTCATATGTTAATATTACAGTTCGATAAAGAAGATCGGAGACGTATAAAATGAATGTCATCAACAATATTGTGGGAGGATTCCCATTACCAGTGGTCAGAGCGACGTTTTCCATTCTCCTAAGCGTATCGCTATACATCACATATT
>CM026116.1:3700552-3851538 GCA_014825825.1 Bombus turneri
GCTAACAAGTCGAAAGTCCAAGCTAAGCATGGAAAATAAATTAAAGATTTACAAATCAATCGTAAAACCAATCTGGACGTACGGAATACCACTATGGGGAACAGCAGCAAAGAGCCATATAAGCAAAATGGAGACTACGCAAGCCAAAATTCTTAGAACAATAGTTAACGCTCCATGGTACGTCAGAAATGAAGATATATGAAAAGACCTAAAAATTCCAACAGTCAAAGAGGAAATCGCTAGATACGCAAAGAAGTACAAAGAAAGACTTGCAACACACCCAAACCAGCTTATAGCTGAAACAATTGAAACCATAATAAAAAGAAGACTGAAGAAGAAGCATCCCGCAGACCTCGCAACATAAACATGATAAACAACCTGGAAGATGGAACCCCGCTGGGGGTAACCATCCACATGCTATAATTTCAAGTTATAACATTTTACCAAATGTCCTTCTGGACAAATTGTAAAATTCAAATAAATAAATAAAAAAAAAAAAAAAAAATTACTAATCTTCCGAACTACACAAGTTGGAATTAAAAATAACATAAAGAGCTCACATTTCATACTTCGATAAACAATCACAATATACATACACAATACGCAGTATACATCGATAAACAAAACGCAAGTTTCCTCACAAAAGTTAAAAAAACACGAAGATTGCCATGTGATCTCGATGTTAATGTAATCAAATAGCCAATTTAATCTTCAAACTCTATTTCAGAATCCAATTGAACGTTTGTGAGACTATGTTAAACGTCAATTATCAAGACGTTATTTTATAAAGAAAATGCAATTACTACGACAAATTATAAAATATAGTCTAAAATATCGACCGAGTTTCGCATTCGTTTACCTTTAATCGAATCAATGCCGTGCAGATTCCATGCAGTCGTTGCAAATCCAAAGTTACGTACACAACTGTAAAAGGCAGTAATGTGACTGTGCTTCACGCAAAAGTTGCCTTGCTTAAGTTGCTTCGTGTCATTATTTGATATGCACCACGTGGCACATATTAATATTTGCAATATTAGTAATCTTATTTACATATTACCATCTGATTTCGTATTTACCGAAAGAAAATAAGTGAAAAAAGAAAACTGCTATAAGATCTTGAAATTAACACTAGGTTTACGAAATCTGTCAAATTGACGGGCTAGCTAATTTCATAAACAATCCTTATATGTTTGCTTTATTTGTAAAAGTTTCAGTTACTGTAGACAGTCTCCGCTTATTGTAAGTATTTATAATAGGGTAATTGAATTTGGGCACAGTATGTTTTTAGCTATCATTCTAATAAATCAATACTCTGATCAGAAAGATGTGTGCTATCTTTAATTTCTCAATGACAAACTTTTTCGCCTGTAACGTATAATATCAAAACATTATGAGCTCAGAATATGTGGTTCGTTGAAAATGAAAATATTATGAGGTTTAGTGTGTAACTAAAAAAATTGTTTCATTTTAAGAACGAAATGATAGCATACTCTGTTAATATGTTTAGAAATTGTTCAGTAGTTCATGATCTATCAACGAGTAAAGATTATACTACAATATTATATAAATTTGTAAGTATGGGGCGCGGAAAAAAATTAAACGAGTCTGAAAAAAGCAAATTCTTGAACTAAAACAGCAACAGTTATCAGTAGCAAAAATATCGAATAATAATATATATTTAGTAATTATAAATATATATTTATTAATTTATATTTAATAATTATAATCATAAACATAATAATAAATATTTAGTAATAAAAAGAAGTTGTAAAGTAATACACAATTTCTTAAAAAAATGTTGAAGATTATAGCAAAAAGAAAAGTACTGGTCGGCCATCATCCTTATCCAATCGTGATAAGCGACCAATTTTGTGTGTAGCTTCCAACTCGCAGTTAACAACAAAGCAGATAATGGACAAAATCTAGCGTTAGCGCCAGTGTTTCAAATGTTCGTCGAGTTCTACTATCCTGCAAAGATATTAAGGGACTAAAACTGAAAAAGAAACCTTCTTTAGCAACGAAACACAAAGTAGAACGTTTACGCTTTGCAAAGGAAAGAATGCATTAGAAAAAGAAATGGAGAAGGGTACTATTTTCAGATGAAAAAAGATTCAACGTGGATGGTCCTGATGGGTTCCAATATTATTTTCATCACAAGAAAAGAGACAACGTCAGCAATTCGACGACAAATGGGAAGAGGCAACGTGATGGTTGGGCCAGCATTGACAAGTGTCAAGTTCATCAATGGGAGAATGAATAGTGTCCGATACATAAATTTAATCAAAGAACGCATTTCTGGATCTGATTACATCTTTTAACAAGATAATACATCTCTTCTGTCCACACATCAAGATTGGTTTAATCATATTTTAATGAAATTAATATATCTACTTTGCCGTGGCCTGTATGCTCTCGGGACCTTAATATTATTGAAAATTGCTGGGCAGAACTTGTTCACTGCATATACGCGAATAGAAAGCAGTATCAACACGTACAAGAATTTGAGGTGTATAATAGGTTATGATAGGTAACGCTTGGTCTTCATCCGGGTTGGGGGAATAATGTTCTTTCAACCATCCGGACCATCCAACCCAACCTAACCCCTTTTTCCTTCCAGAAATCGTGAAAAACAGGACTATGAGTGCCGGGATTCGAATCTGGGTCTGGAATGTTCGTAACCAAACACGCTAACCACAGCGCTGCCGTCGTCCCTACATAGAATAGGGTCTTTGTGTAGCAAGTCACGGGACAGAAACCGTTGGAAAGTTTGTTATTGAGTGCCACTACAAATTAAAAAATGCAATTGTACGCGAATGAGATACGTTAAATCAAAATTATATCCAGAAAATATATAAATCGATATTAAATCGTACAACAGAAGTAATAGAAAATAAAGGGGGATATACCCATTATTAAATAGGTCTATATGTTTGATAAGGAATTATTGTTTGTTACAATTTATGTTGATTATTATTTTCTTATTGTACCTGTGTTATCATCTCGTTCTTAAAAAAAAACGATTTCTTTTATTAAACACTGAACCTCATAATATTTTTAATTATTTTTAACGAACCACATGTTCTGAGCTCATAATGTTTTGATATTATACGTTACAGACGAAAAACTTTGTTATTGAGAAATTAAAAATAGCACACTTGGGCTATCTTTTTGGCCAGGAATGTAGATGGATCTTCGGATAGTGAAGATGAAAACTGCGAGGATGAAAGGACGAGCATTCCAAACGCATCCCAAAATGTAATGAAATTGAAATTGCAATTGACGGGACACGGTGGATAAAACTGAAAACAGGTGGATCTAGGGTTAGGGCGCCCGTTCGTAAGATATTCAAGGATATCGCAGGGCCTACTAGCTATGCTAAGAGAAATATTATATCGGGTTGTCTACTGCTTTTGAATTGATAATTGACAGACACATAATGGAACACATAAAAGATTGCACTGAAACCGAGGCATATCACAATTGGCACTGGGTAATCACAATTGCTGAGTTACGAAACTTTCTAGAAATTCTATATGCTTGGGGCACATATGAAGTGAGATCATTGGAAACTTCCGAAAAATTACATAATTTTATTTACATAAATTTGCACTGATATTCGAAATATGGGACAGATTTATAAGCAATAGACAAGCTTGTTATAATCTATATAAAAATATTTCAATAAATGAATGATTTCTAACTAAAATCCAGTACAGGTTTACGCAATATATACTGAATAACTCACAATGCCAAAGTTTTAATTAGCAGTTGACGTGCAAACAAAATATATTTTGAATGGTTTCCCTTATATGGAGAAAGATGAAACTCGATGCTCAAGAAAAAAAGCACAAAATGACTTTGTTTTCCTCACATTTATATAAATCAGAAAACTGCACGTTTACTGTGTATAAAAGTAAACCTAACGTAAAAGTCCTTCTAAGCACCAAACATACAGATGTACAAGCAGAAAACAATTACAAACGTGTTCCAGAAACCATCACTTTTTATAATAAAACAAAGTTTGGTGTGGACGTGGTCGACCAGATGACATGCAAATATAGTCTGAAAGCAGGAGGTTTCCGATGGCCTCTTTAAGTATTAATCAATATTTTAAATTTGGCAACGATAAGCGCGTGGATATTATATAGAGATATTATGAAAATAAGGAGAACGTTTTGTCAAAGATTAAACGCTTCATTTTATTTCAACTTTCATTTTTTCACTTTAATGTCAGAAGTATGAAAGTTGTCAAGTGGGCAACTGCAAAAAAAAAGAAGCAATAATTGTTGTATATATTGCAAAAAGATCGTATGCGGAAAATGCATAAACAAAATTCAGTATATTTGTAAAAAATGTGCTCAATAAATATGATTACCCTATATCGTTAATATCATTGTTATCATTTCCATGATAATTAAAAAAAATTATTATTTAAACGTGAAGCCTAATATTGTTCAATTCAGACTTAATTTGAATAAATCGATTTTTGAAAGAAAATGCGCATTTTCGTTTACCTGTCAATTTGATGGATGCTCGTATCGCGTCGATTCGAGATTATTTCACGTTCCCCACGTAAGGTGAGAGATACGTACTTCAATTATGATCGTTGTTGCAAAATTTATTATAAACTGACAGAGTAACGATACAGAATGTTAGAACAGAACAGAATATAATGTCGAGTACTGACTTGGGAGGGTTTTTATATCAGGGATTTGGTTCCTGTGGAGGGGTTATCGCTAGATGCCGGTCACATAGGTATCCGGTTACTGCTTAATTATTATTTTGTTGACTAAGGTATGCGAAATATGGTCTTCCTATGGCTGTATTCCCGGGACCATCGTGACACTCTTAAAGATAGGTATATGAGAAATGCCTGTAAACCTAGTGTTAAGTGAATGTAAAGAAGAATATTAAAATGACAAATTCATATTTCATTTACGTTAATATGAAGTAGATTCGCGAAAGAAATAAAAATAAATTGCTAAATAAGAAATAAAAGTTGCTAGTATCGAAACATGTTCAGAGAATAATGAATTCATTTTAGCGATGACGACAGTGATGAACGACGCCTCCCTTAACCAACAGCAGGAAGAAGACGAGGAGTGCTCCCCCCCTGGTAGTTCTTCGTAAGAGACCTCATGGTCATTTCTGCTATACATTAAGATGATTACCGTGGAGTTTTAGTCGGTAAAAGTCCGACATTACTCGGTTGTTGTGATTTTGCAACAGCGAGTGTCCATGAGAATTTCTGCACATAAAAAAAAAAGAAAAAAAAAGAAAAAAAAAAAAGAAAGAAAAAGTTAGAGTACTGTCACCTGTTCCGTCCTTGACTTGACTGTTCAGGAATGTGGTAAATTTTAAAAAGGTAAAGGTTAAATTTTCCGATCATTTTAGCAGATAAGTAGATAGGAGAACCATTAAGGGGGAAAGTGTCAGTAAATTAACTATGTCGTGACCGTCGGTAACGGGAATTCACAAGTTCCTAGCTACGAGTTGCGCACATATCAAATAAGTCGCGCGTGTATGGCAAATACATGTAAAAAATAAAAAGATAATAGGCCGGAATTCGTGGGATAGTGTGATGCTTCATCCACTGGTTATAAACCTCGAGTAGTGCATAAGTACATTGTGCGTTAACTTAGGACGCGGGTTGCAACAGTGATCTTTCAACGTAACTTTTGCGGCTAGCGATATTACGAGACCGAAAGGAATGTATGAATGCGAGTGCATAGCACGGTAACGATGGACGAACGAGCGTCTAGAGTGAGTCGTGCATACCAATTATTATATTTCTCCTTCCTTTCCTTTGATATCATAAATAAAAGTGTATTACTGTTTGTCAAATTAAATATCTTTTTCTCTTCGTCAGTATGTCTCTTTTACACCTTTCAGGTAACCCAGAGTGGTCAAAACCTGTATAGATCCGATAACGATCGGATTCACGTTAAAAATAAAGCTCGGTGCTTTTCGGTATTCAAACATGAGCACCACAATTCTTACTCGTGGAATCTAATTCATTAATTAAGATCGGGCCAAAATTGTATATAATAGGTTGTCCGAAAAGTGTCTTTCTTTTACAGACCCGTCTTTTAGAACGATGCATCTTTATACAAACATGAAACCTAATCTTTCGAACGTTGTGATCTTTATTTTGATAGAATAAAATGGATCATATGTAATTCGATAAAATAACATAAAACGGAAATTGTACATCCATTATTGTCTTATAAAACGAAAGAAACCTTTCGGACGACCTTATATCAAAACAGTGTAAGACTTTTTTTTCAATTTAATTTATTAATCTGTATTCCTCTATGTACAAGACTGCGCCTGCTAAATAATCCTTCCTATGATACAAGATAGAAGTCCATTTACTAGTAAAATTGCATCTCACCATCAAACTCACTCGATACATTGCAATCAATTTTTTTAACCATAATAGATTAAAAAAAGAGAGACAAAACGAAAGAACAATGCAGATTATTATTTACAAAAATAATTGATCAATTATCGATCTGTTAATTATTGGACAATTCATCTCCGCATTTCTACAAAGGGAACGAAATACAAATTCAAGATAATCATTCTTTCTTTGTACTGTTTTCAATCAATATAATGAACATAACCTGTGAATTAGGCAATAGTCAATTCATTATTAATTATGTACAAGTAATTATTATTGAATAAAGAATTAATGAAGGTATACAAAAATTTTTCGTGGTTATTTCATAATGACAACCCATCAATCAATCGATAAATACGGAATGACTAATTAATTAATCATCGGTACTAATTGTAAGGTCTTAATGTTAAAGACCGACAGTAGTGACACAATTAACTAATTAATCTTAAATATAATTGATCAATTAACGATAAAATTTCTTAAGCTAATTAAACGAAATTGATACTACTTAAAGCACCTGAAAAATTCTGCTCTTAAAAATTGTGCTCCGCTTAGAAAATTCACTGCGACATTTACTCTTCTTCTTTTTTAATAGTAATTAATGTGATCATATTTGCTTGTCGCAATCTGAATCATTATGTTATAAATTAATTTTGTTTTATCATGTTATTATATATGAAGTCATTTATATCCTTTTACGTGCATTATTGACCTTGCATTTTTTTGGTAACTGTCTCTTTTTTTCTCTTTTTTGGACACTTTGGCATAAAAGATAAATAAATATATCAAAGTGACGCGGCTGAAACGAATCAATTTTGATTCAAATAATCTTTAAAATGAAGAATATTACTCTAACTAAAAAAAAAAAAAAAAAATAATGCACAATATTAAGATTTCACATAAAAAATATGTTTCGACTATTTCAATGGTAACAAGAAATGTCATTACTGATAAAAATTGCATTAAGTAATGTAACATTTCGTATTACATGATTGCAACGTTCTAAGTCATTTTAAGTATTAACTACAATATGCTATTATTCTCTATACAATGTAAATTAATTCACATAATACACCTCCCTAATACCCATTTGGTTTTCATATATGTGTAAATTAATAATTTCAAATTACTTTTTTTCGCACGCGCCTCTGATATTGACATTGATATTCACATAACAATGGATACCAAAAATAATCATTTACAAGTTTTTGGTTTGTTCTTCGATTAAGTAACATTTTTCTTTTCCACATATGAATTAGTTATGTACAACAAATCATTTAAAAATTAATCTAATCAAAGTAAAATAGCTGCTGTGTAAAATTAAAATATGGAGGTTCTCAATTATTCTCGTAATTACAATATGTCGGAGCGTTGATAAAATGATCATTTAAAAGCTTTAAATTAAATATTTATATAATCGAATATAATACTGTAATTTTAGGAATATGTTACATCGTTTTTCATGTAATACCTTTCCATGCAAATATTTAAAAATATTGAGTTATAAATTTATAGTCTATACAAACAAACAAACAATATTATAACAAATAATATTTCAAATATTTCTTAATATTCATGCAGAAAAAGGATTTAGTATCAAAAGTGAAACTTAAAAAAAAAAAGCGAAAAAAATAGCTAATGTAGGAATGTTAAGTTAATTTAAATAGTACTGGCCAGCGATGTGATACTTCACAATATTTCACAGAAATTGTAAATGAGGATATTGTCAATTCCAACAATAACATTACAGTGCGTACAAAAGAAAAATAACATTAAGTAACATCAGATTCTCAAGCTTGATACTAAATGCGTATCTTTATAATGTAAACGCACGTATTATTCTGTTCTTTATAAAATAGTACTATAAAATAAAAGCATATTCAATTTACTTCCCATTTTAACCCTTTGCGCTTGAGAGGCGACTTTCGGTCGCCACGGAGATAATATAAATCCCGAATCTCTCCAAAACTATGATTCTATCAACGTCTCCGACGTTAATCCGGATTTAACAATCATGGCAAAAGTATTATAATTTAGAAGTCCTAAAAAATGGTTTTCAGAAGTGAAATTAGCTCACATGAAGATGAACTTGATTTTGAGCTAATAATACTTCATAAATTACGATACAAAGAAATACATAAATTAATATTACAAAATCATATTTTCAAAGATATAAATATATATATATATTATTAGAATATAATGTTTTTGTACGTCAATTAGTGTATAAAATCATTTTACACTAGCAGTAAGACATGTGTCACATATGCGCTAAATCATCTCGAATTGCTACTTCGCCCGACTAAAAAAGTCCTCGAGCGCAAAGGATTAATATTAGGACGCATAATTAATGGTACATAAGCTTGTGTATGATATTTAACTTCGTTCCTTTTTCTTTCTTTCTTCCTTTTTTTTGTACATTAAAAATTAAATTTTGTATTCTCTTTAGCTACATCGTGAAATGTCTGTGAATAAAATAGAGATTTTTATCGACATTTTTTGATAAAACAACTGTGATACAGATGAAATGAAGTTAATTATTCATTTTATCACCGCTCCGACAATCGTATATTACGTTTTGTTAAAAACTGATCTGGCTTTTCCTTTATAATTTAGTCAATACTCAATAAACAATGGTTTCAAAGTAATCCACCCTTTCGTCCAAACAGCAGCGAGCTAATACTTCCCAAAGCGGATTGCGCAGGAGATTCTTTTGCTGCCGTAACAGGGACGGCAGCAGATGTAACCTGTCCGAGATCAGATCTCATGGCCCTAGCACAAGTTCTTCTTTGTCTAGATTCCCTGTTTGGTATAGACTCGTCTTGTTTTTTGTCAATTATGTTTCGTTTTGTCGTCGAGGAATCACTAGCAGTAGAAGAAGGTGAAAGTTTCTCTTGATTCCCACTCATGGAGTTTCTCAGGAAAGTTAACTGAGCCATAGGGCTTACAGTAGCATGCCTGGTATATAAAGAACCTTGTAACACTAATGGGGAGAAAGATGAACCATATGTTGAAGCCATTATTGTGTCAATGCCTATTCTTTCAAGTTTCTCAACTAAACGGATACTGGTAAGAGCTTTTTTATCTGATCTAGATAATTCGGGCCGTTTCCTCTTTGCCTGTTGGAAAATACAAGAAATATTAGAATAAATCAAATTCATAAGATAATATATAATAAAGATAAAACAATAATTACAGAGAATAAAAGGTATTTGGTATAAAGAAATAGTAACAATTTCCCATTCTAATACCTTATTTTTTTAAGGTTAAATACTTCTAAAACTATCTGATTAAGGAATAAGTAATTTTTGAGTATTAAATTACTTCATCTTATATGTTATAGAAACAATTCTCTTAAACGTTTCTAATTTCTTCTTTCAATATTTAATCATTCATCAAATTTAAAATAAATTAATAATGTCCTTTCTAATGTAAATTCCTTTTATTTTCAGGAAACAATCCACTACAATAATTTGTTACACTTTTGTATTTAAATACCTAATTTTTAATTAGCAAGAGATTGTTAACGATCAATTAAAGATCTGAATTTGAATTATAAATAAGAGAACTTTCATTTATATATTGATAAACAGAATATGCTTTCTATTCTTAACAACAAAACAGTAATATTATTTCTAATATAATCGAACTAATAATTCCTCATTTTTATGACTATTGTTCATCAATATGTGGAGGAAAATTTATTTAGTTAAATATCGAGAAAATTCTATTGACACTCCACGCTTTTCAATATTCACATGAATATGTGAAATGATGTCATGATTAAGATCAGAGTATTTCAACTAATCGGAATTACTTATTAATGTCGTAATCTTTTACATGCAACATGTATAAAAATGAGATCTATTAGGTTATAGTGGTGTTATGCATGATTTGATGAAATTTTTATTCAAGAAACGTTATTACTTATTAAAATTACCCAGTATTTTCTTCTTGCTTCATTATTTTATCAAATTTTAATAAATAGATCGCTCATGTTTAAGGGAAATTTTCACTGTTTAAAGATGCGTATCATTTAAAAGATACATATTGAATATTGAATGTTTTACAATTCATGTTGTACAATATTTTACAAATCATATTGAATATAACTGTAATTTTGTCACATTAAAACTCTAAATGTTTTTGCTTATAAATGTTTATACATACCTGAGTTTCTCCACCGAATGTTCTCTTTAACAATTCAGCTCCACTGGATAATAACCCTAAAGAAAGTCTACCTTCTGGAGTTGGTGTACTAGATCGACTATCTGGAGGACTAGCATCAGGACTATTGCAAGGTGTTGCAGTGGGCGTATAATTCCTCTCTCCACTCGGCGTTAATGAAGTAGGTGATGCAGCTTTTATACCTATTTGAATATGTTAATTAAATTAATTTACTAAATTTTTTTATTAACGAGTTTTCCTAATAACTGAATTAGATTCTAGTAGAAAATATATCTTGTATTATTTTTATAAATTAGATAAAATATTTTCAATGTCAAAACAAAAAATACCTCTTTCGTTTAACATTTTTGCAAGTCCAAGGGTTGTTGAAAATGTTGAGGTTGAAGTTGAATTTTTTCTGCTTAACGTGCTTGGAGTACTCATACCAGAATTTAAAGCACTACTAGGTGCTGTTTCGACAGTACCATCCACAATATTTGGGGTGGCATTTCTGTGATCATCAGGATGAAGAACAGTACTATTCGTGAATGTATATATGGAACCTGTATCTTGAAAAATTTTTCCAGGGTTAGTGTATTCTTCATCTTCTTCAAGATCGCTTAAAGTGAAAGTAACTAGGCCTAAATCCTCCAGGCCTCGGCCTCCTCTTGTTTTTACTCCTGGCCGTTCTTCTAAAAGACCACCTAAGAAATAAAACAGTGATTTAATTAAATATTTTTATATTCACATTCTAATAGTTTCATTTCTCAAGAAGTGTAATTTAGTTATATACAATAACGTGGTAAATAAAATACTGGTAAATATAATATTTTTCATTGTATTCTTGCAAGGGGCAAAGCTATTGTATGTATATTATCTATAACTATTATAATATATTATACATATAATGTTATTAAAATATATTAATAAAATATTTTTTAAATAATTTTAACAGAGGATCATACAGCATTACCTAGTGTAGGTGTAGCTAATCGAGTCCAATGATGTAAAGTTTGAGAACCTTCAATAGGTTTCACTATTTGTAACTTCTCAGGAACTCTCCAAGTATTTCCACCATAGCCACTTAAATTTCCACTACTTCCCGTAGACATAATACTGTCTGGAGTTCTACAACCATGAGGTACGGAAGTGGAAGGTGAATGCATTCCAGCATCATAGTCATAACTATATCCTGTTCCAGTGCTGAGACAAGCACGCCTTGTAAGAACTTCTGCAGGTGTTAATCTACGAAGTGCTACTTCCAAATCTGCTGCACCAGGAGCACCTGGTACTCCTATTTTTTGTGGACCTCTAAAATTTTTAGGACATATTTACTGATTTGTTTTATAAATTAATATTCAAGGAACTGACTATTAGCAAAATTGAAAACTTCTTACTTTATATATTGTTAAAAAGGCTAATAAATATAAACTTACGGGTAATCTTCAAACTCTTCTGAATCGCTATGTCCAGTGGAATGCACGCCAGGAATTGATGCCACTGGTCGAGGCTGACCACAACTCATTCGTGGTCCAGTAGAACTGCTTGATAGAGTTGATACTGTCATTGAACCTATTCGCGGGAATTGATTTGCATCAGCTGGATAAGATGTATTTCTTGATGCGCTCCTCACTGTTTCAAAAACTTTCTTATATGTTGGTCTGTGTCCAATATCAAAAATATAAATTAATACTTTTCTTGAATGAATGATAGCAAAATGAAAAATGTGAATGTGAAATGAACCAAAACACATACATCCTATCTGCCATGATCCCAGAATCCAAACTGAATTCAGAATAAAGCGATGATTCCAATTCTGAAGCGATGGAGTCTGCTTGTGGAACAGCACCCATCGAAGGGAACAAAGAGCCTCCCCTAACAGTTGGCATACCTCTGTGTCTTTGTTTTCGTAATTGTTCTTGAGTTTCCGTCAATAAATTTATCACCTTATAGAATAAAACATTTTGAAAAAATGT
This sequence comes from Bombus turneri, assembly GCA_014825825.1. Taxonomy (NCBI): domain Eukaryota; kingdom Metazoa; phylum Arthropoda; class Insecta; order Hymenoptera; family Apidae; genus Bombus; species Bombus turneri. The sequence continues at coordinate 3,713,099 of CM026116.1, forward strand.
ATTATTGCTTAAAATACTTTAATTTCATTTAAGAATATCATTTAGACTAGTTCTATTTAATTAAAAAATATTCTTTAGCCTTATTCTTCTAATATAAAAAAAGAGACAATCAGTGAACAATAGTATGGTAATATAGAACTGTCTGAGAATATACCTCAGCATATCGTTCTTTGAATTCAGCCAACTCGTTCGCTAGAGTGTTTTGATTATCCTTGGTGATGTGCAAAGTAGCACTCATTTCATCATGCTCAGCCATCAGTTGCGCCAATCTCAGTTCTGTTTTAGCTAATTTTGCTGTCAAATTGATAATTTGTTCGTGTTGCAATCGATTTTCCTCCTTCTGTTTATCAAGCTCATCTGATATTCCATCTACCTCCATATTTGCAGTTGCTACATACAAAATAATTTATTTACTAATAGAATTTTAAACTTCAATTAATACGAACTTTAAACATTCTTATGGAATTCACAAGCTTTTATTTAAAAATTTTAACAAAAATTTATCGACTAACCGAGTTGAGCGGCAATATCTTTGACAAGTTTTGCTTCTTGTTCCTCCGAATTGTCGGCATCATGCATCAATTTCGCGAATTCAGTTCTTAATTGCTTATTTTCATCCTCGAGGCAGCTGATCTTTTTCTGCATCATGTCAAGGTTGATACTGCGAAGTCCGGTGGGCGAACCGGCTTCGGAACTTGATTCTTCGACATCATTTGTTAATATTTGGATTAATTCTGTCTTTTTTGCGAGTTCGTGCGTGAGTTGGGTAATATTTTCATTTGCTTCCTTTAAATCGGTTTCTAAACTGGTAACTGTGGCTTCGAGTTTTTGATTGTGCGATAGAAGTTCTTTACCGATACGTGCGGTTAGTTCCAAGTCCTTTTCTTTCTACAAATTAATTATTCACTTAACATTTAACGAACACGACAAATAATAATTCAATAATTTACAAGGTGCGATTAACACATACCCGGATTGATTGTGTTAAAAGCAGTCTTTATTAGATAACGGTACAAGCAATAAATCCCTTTTAAAATATTCCCTTTTTGAGGTTATACACTTATGCCAACGTTTCTGAATATTGCTTACTCCGTGTGGAGTATTCTTTTAGCAACGTTTTTTTAGCGAAACGTAGCTCTATAGTTATCTTATTTATCTGACATGACTTCCTGCAGTTTCTGGCTCTTTTCACAATTGAAAGTGTTACCAAAAGGACGAAGATTCGACGACATTGAGACGAAAAAGGCGAATACAACGAAATATCTGAACAGCATTCCGAAAGATTAGGAAATCATCAATCGGAGAATTATTGGCATAAATATTCAAAAAGGTTTGCCTTTAACATAACCAATTCGGGTGAAACAGGTTATATCTCTATTCTTCTAATATCCTATTTAGCATTTTTTCATTTTTTCCAGTTATGATGAAATATTTCCACGTGTTTACGTTTTAGGTAAAGTTGTACACACTGATAGGAAATACTGAGTAGGTATTTCAAATTGAATGAAGACCAAGATGACACAAACAAAATGATAACTTTGATTTTCTTCAGTGTTTAATAAAAAAACGAATGGTATGTGTCAGTACCTTTTGCAGCAATTGTATGAGGTGATTCATAAATGTATGTCCATACTTCAGGGATGAATATACACATTAAAATAACTAAAAAAAAAAACGTCGTATGAACGAACATATGTTCTATGTAAGTACTTTTAGTTTTCAAGATATGTGTTTCTCATGTCTTAACATACGCTATTGCAATTTTACCTTTCAGCATCTAGAAAACTGTAACAAACTAGCGAGAATAGAATACTGGCTACCTGAAATTTTATTTGATTCATATCAATTGATATTGCTTCGCACATGTTGCACTCTGACTGAACAGCTTGCAAGTTGGTTACGATATGAACTTTGAATTTACTCACAAGACACCTAACAAAGTTAACTTCGACGAACATGTTATTTATTTTGTTTTTATAATAAACAACAGATTTATTGGTTGACAAACTTCATATTTGTTAGATTCTTAACGAATAGATTTGATACTTGCTAGAGGGATAGATACTAAATATAACAGTTAGGATAAAAGATGATGGACTAAACTATACCGTAGACTTTGTAGAGTGACGAATCTCAGGAAAGTTCTTATCAAGATTCGCGAAAATTCGAAGAATAGGCAATGCTGTTGGGAGTAATACGTGGATTGGAGAATTTACAAGTTACTGGAACTTAGAGAGACAGCGGAAAAGGACAATAATTGGTTACAGGAATGTTGGTGAAAATGAACTCTGTCTACTAGCCATCCTCAGTTAGAGATTGACTTGGGCCGACGTGCGGGACATCCGTGTAATCAGTTAAAGGTTCACAATTGATGAAGTCATAAAGCATGTGGGTCTCGAGAACATATTGATTTGTAGAATATATTTTCTATAAATTTGTAGCTACCTGGGCCATAGCTACAGAAGACAAACCCATTGGATTTATAATCCTATTATTGCGCAGCAACAGCACACTTGAGACGAAAATGATTCGACTTGAAAAAGAATGTTTCCCAGAAGAAGGGAAAGGCTATTTTTTTACATAATTAAATCAAATTTATGAGAAAGAAGAATAATGCTCATAAAACAGGTTTAAATGTATTTTTCCTTCATTTTTAGTTTCTAACCCTGGAAAACTACCAAACCACTATTAACCATCATTGTAGGCAAAACGTAACCCATAATGAGACGCATTTATGGAATATCATCATCTTTACGAATACAGTCATCTTTTCAATTTTTATGAAAAAAGACAATGACGAAAAAGGAATTTGTTAAAACATGCTGGTTATGAATAACTGTTATAAATGATCAAAATATTTGTGGTTACTGATAATCATTATAGGTGATCAATCAATTAAATCAAAATCATTATAGGTGAGACTATTTATTTCTTTCGTTTATCGATAACCGTTATCCGTGGCAGAATTTTTTTTTTTTTGTTTCTACCATTATCCATAACGGAATGTTTATTGGCTACCAATGACCATTATCGATGATAGAAAAAGATTCTGTCACGGAAAATGATTAGCGACAACAAGCGAAAAATTCTCTAACATATAATGACTATGAGTAAACAAAAAGAGATTCTCTTACCGATATTGATCATCAGTAACCAAAAAAAAAATTCTCTCACACACAATAGTTATTGGTAATTAAAAACATTTTGTTCATTTATTATATACTAATTTTTATGCTGCAAGTTTTAGTCATTTTGGTTACAACTGTCAGAGTCTTTGAACATTTTGTTTGATCATTCCATATCTTGGAAATTAAAGTACATAAGACATATATTCACATAACGTTTTCTACTTATTTCCATATGTAGATCCATTTCCTGAAGTATGAACATGCATTTCTGAATCACCTTGTATATTTATATGCCGAATTGAGTCTCGAGATCCTATTACAAATACGAGTTCGTAATCTCTGGATCCTGCACACCCCTATATTTTATATTAGCAATCATATTTACCTCCTCCAGAAGCCTTGTAACTGCTTCTATGTCATTATAGGTCTTGGTCATTTGGCTCACCCGGTTGCTACATAAAACTGAAATGAGAAATAATCGTCTCTGTAATAATTTATAAAAGAAATAGCATTTAAGAAAGAGTAAATGATTAGAAAAAATAGTACAATCTAATGTGGTATAATAGTACAACCAGCATATTATATAATAAAGAAGCAATAACTAAACAATGAAATAAAATAATTGTACAAGCAATGCGAGTAATAAATCAAAAGGCAATAATAAGAAATTAATATATATATATATATATATATATATATATATATATATATATAAAATTCTAGAAAAGCTAAATGCATTTGTAATGATACATTCGTTGTTTAAGTCATACATGGTATAAACAGAAATTTTAATTTTGTGTATACCAAATACTTCCTGTTTATGAGTCAATAAGAATCTGTTATATGAGTTAGTGTTTCTATAAACATTTGCAATGATATTCACTGTCTAATTTTATACACAGTGTGAACAAACATTAACATTTTGTGTACATCAAATTCTCCCTATTTGTGAATCAATAAAAGCCTGTTACACGAGTTGGAATTTCTTTGATTAAATTTATTATTTTTGTTATTGGTGAATATACAAATGTTTTATACGTATTCGACAATGCAAATGAATGAAAAATGCATCATGTTATTCATAATAACTTTTTAATTACCCAAATATCTCCATTATTTTCAATAATACATAAAATGTAATTAAAGCGTAGAATTTGTAGCAAACATTTTATGGTCAATAGTTTTCACAACTCTATTCTTTCTTCACTTATTAATAAAACTGTAGAGTTAATTATACGCTTTTAATTACCAGTTTCTATGAAATTTTATTTCGCTGGTATGTGAACTTCTTTACTACGTTTAATTCTTTCTTCTCCTCCCATTTCCAACTCATTTTCTTTGCTCTGCCACTTTCATTTTAAAAAATCATGATCGCTTTTAATTACCCAAATGACAATTTACTTTTTTTTTCTTTGATTTACTAAAATTTTTTAATTCAACATATATTTTTTATTAGACAATATAAATTAGACAATATCATCAATATTTGCAATTTGCACAGCTCCTACATAATAAATAGCATTCTTCATTGAATCTCTTAGGTTTTAAGCAAATAGTAAATCTTCTATTTTCATTAGCCTGAAGTTCTTTTTCGTTGTTTCCAGTATAATGAACCTATTTAGTACAACTGTCCTTTTTTTTGTTTCAGTAAAAGTACTTTACATATCGTTATACACGTAGAAAACATAATACAGTAGATTCAAGATATCAATCTGTGCAAAAAAAGAAACAGAAAAATGAAAAAGAGTATACATTTTTCATAAGAAAATGAAGAAAAGATGTTTGGCGTCAAGCTATTCAACGAGCTTACAAGGATAAACCGAATATCGAACGATCGGAATGCTGACGTTCAGACGTGCTATTTTTGGAAATAGCTTCAGTCAAAAAATGCTAGAATCAATTATTCTAAGAGTCAAGAAGAATCTGTTTTACCACAGCAGCTTCTGTATCTCTGTACAGCGCGTGTATTGCTAGCATCTTCGTTCTTTATATTTTATTTTTTGACCTAAATCTTTCTTTGATTCGATGCAGAATTTTGACTTCGTCGATTCATTAAATTCAGTATGAATTTTCTAAAAAAATTTCTTCGATCAATATTTCACATACGAGACATAAATAACACCGATATTTAAAATGCTATGTCACGAACAATAAGATTAATTGTACCACAAAAAATGATTCCAAAATCTCTTTTTGCATTTTCTTAAAAGACATAATTTCATTTTTAACATAGTATCCGTGAGATCTCAAAATCTATTCGACCAATTGGTTTAAACTTTGGTGTGAACTTTCAGCCCGTGTATCACTGTAGTTTGAATTAGAAAAAATTTAGTACTTTTCCTTTTTTTTTTTTACCCCTAAAAGTTGAAAAGACATGAGAAAAATTAATAATCAAACTTCATAGGATTGAGTTAACAAAAATACATGTAACATGCTTTTTGAGTTTATCGGAAAGTCCGCTACAATCTCATGAAAAGACATATGATCCTATTTATGTTACCCAAGGTGACCTTGGTTTCGATATAGAAACAAAGTATTTTCACAATTTTTTTATTGTCGCTTAGAATACACTCGACATCGGTAAAGTATATAATAAAAGTTAATGTTTATTTAAATGGAAGGCAGTTATCAATAAATGCCAAAGAAAATTCTCAAAAAGTGGTGATTTAAAAAAATTTTTTTTTATCAGTAACCATATAGAACCATAAAAAATATTTTTGGCTATCGCCAACCAATCTTGACGATAAACATTTTTCTGCTCATATTTAACTATTGCCTATTGTTATAATATTAATTAATATTAATAATAAAATTAATATTAATGACGATTAGTATATTAATACAAGCGTTAATAAAAATATTGTACCACAATATATTTTATTATCACTATTATAAATATTTAATACTTATATAAATATCTGTTACATACAAGTGTATATAATAATATCTATAATAAATATTTATTTTTGTTTCATATTTTTTCATATCGCTTTTCGACTTAATAGCATATGTATAAGTTCCATAATTCATTTACTTATGTTATCAATGAATATGTATTAATTAATATCAGTAATGTTGATAATAATTGACAGTAATTGAATGTAACCAGAAATTTGTATGTAATTGAATGTAACAAGAACATTTTCGGTCATTCATATTGATATACTCGTATCCACAATTACATTTCTGTCATTGATAATGATTACCGACAATCAAGACAAAATTTTTCTGTTTATAATGATTATTCGTAACCACAATTATTTCATTAAAGATATTAACTTTTATACAACAGCTTTTCTAATTTGTCTTAAAACATTTACGATGTCTGATCATGAGTGCTATTCCTATTCACGATTTAGCACCTGGTATTGTTTGATAAGAGAGTATGATCTTATCGAAAACAAATGGATTGGATCGATTTAAGAAAACTTCTAAAGAAATGGGTTCACAATAATAACGATAGCACGATATCGCGAGGAAAGGAGTTGCAATGATGCATTGTCTTCTCTGTAGCAAGTTACTTTCATCGCTTGAGAAAGGAGAATACAAACACGATATTATAAAATTTAATGTAGTTAAATAGCAGCGAATTGTTATTTCTGTATTTAGAGGTAGAATCATAATAGTTTTATTATTTTATTCTTTGGATAAATCTATCACACCGTTCTGAGCCAAAACCCTTTATTGCACTTTCTTACATGGACTAGGGATAAAACAAAAGAACATCTTAAACCTATCGATTAAATCTATCGATTGTATCTAGAACTATCTTCTAGTTACTATTTATAGTAACTAGTGCTTCTGCATATGGATGGCGAGCGCCAACTCACGTTGTCATTTTCAACGCGAATATATTCACAAGAATATATGACTCAATTTGATAATACACGAGTAATTATAAAATAATGGAAATATTGATTTTGGAGTCAATTTGTCATTAAAAATATATATATTTTTCTTTTTAGACATCTACGAAGAATGTGTTCGTAATTAGTTTTATAGAGCTTTTTATGAACGCAAGGAGAAAGCGAATGAATAAAAAATTACCGAATCGCACTTGACTTTTTTTTATGAATCAGTTAATAGAAGAATCATGCTTTTCATTCTTATTTTACTTTCGAATAGCAAATTTCATTCAATTGCATCAATTAGTCGGAAACATTCGTATCACGTTTGAAATAATATACTATTTCAAAGTTTAAGCTATACAGTGAACAGATAATTAAGGCCGTCAATGAAATTCTTTTTCAAACTACAAAATATAATCACCAACATAAGAACCGATATATAGGGTGTCTCATTTTAACACCATTTCATTCTCTATGTTTTTCTATCCGAAAATTTCATCGCTAATCTTCTTTATTTCTATAATATTCATTACACAGAGAGTATCAAATAATAGGTAAGCTGTTGTTTTTAGAAAGTGACGCATCATATTATTTATGTAGTTGGTAATAAACAGTTTACGATAAAGTGATAAAATGATACAGTTAACGAGATGTAATATGTGTAAGAGAATATTGTATTACTCTACTCTGTATATTGCGTGTTGTAAGTACAGGTACATTCGTATCATGTTACAATGTATATGACGACGTATTATACGATACAAGAAATAGTACAACAGACGACAACAAAAAAATAGTATCAACGGTAGATTAAACGATTTCCAGGGAAGGTGTAAATAAATTTCACAGTGGTTATTTATTATTATATATAATTGTTACATACTCTTCGTAATTATTGACAAAATATAATTTACAACTGAAGGGTCAATGGAAAAAGGAGGAATGTCAAATCCAACGAATTTTGGGTTTAACATTTTTTCGTACGCTCGTATGTGTGCACTTTATTTGTGTCGCATTGCGATTTAAAATTTCCCCAGTTTTACAGTAGTTTCAAGAAATTCACTTGTACAGCAAGAAATGAATACTTTTTACTTCTTATAGTTTGACATGTCACATATTACTCAAAGTTAAAGTTGCAAAAGATATAGAATAAAATGAAAAATAGAAAGATGTAGTGATCTTGATGTGTGAGAAAATAAGGGCTAACGAAAATATGGAAAGAGATTGCAAAAAGCAGGCACATCAAAATGGCGATGGACCTACATAGACACCCCTGACTATATTTTGAGATCGCGTAATTATGCAGAAAAGGGAGCCCAAATTACAATTTGTCGTTATATTATATATTGGATTTTTTCCGAATATATTGTACAAGATCTTGAGTAACGTGTATTATACTTTATCGAGACATACGATGATCGTGGTTCAAAAGTTACGGCAACAAGAAAATGGCACTTGTTACGTTACGTTGACTCCAATATAAATGATTAAAAATGAAATTATAGCCATATGCATTCGCATAAGGCTGCGATCCTAATAGTGGTAAAGTATATAGTTAGGCTACGTTAGATTAAATTAGATTCCATTGGCGGCTGGGGTCGAGCCATCCACACACACCATAAAATCTGACCTAACCTAACATTTAAACCACGATCGTCGCACACACGGTGTAATATATGAAGTGTTCTTTCTGGTGGTTTGTGATTATTTTCTAATAGTTCTCTGACTAGATTGTATCGAAGCAGGAAGGGCATATACATATATACTAATGCCATCTCTAAAAGTCGTATTACTACTACAATTCCGTTAACGCACACGTACATACCTTTCTGACAACGATGTCTCTAGCTACAGTCAGAGGAACTACCAACTAACAGTCACAAAAAACTGACAGGATGGAGGTGCCTTGTCGGAATACCTTATATATTATACGGTCTTATGCCTCGGACAAAGTGCATGTTACTCAAGACCAGAGCTGCTATATGATTCTTTAATTCGGCGATAACATGATATCACGTTATCCCTACTGCCATTCTACAGCTATGTCGCTTGTGTCACGTGACATGAATTCATCTCATGTTTCTCAGCGTCGCGTGTACCAATATTGTTCCCCACTCTTCCATTTATCTACGGCATGAGTCACGACGTCACTAGTTCACCGACTATACTACTTCCCCTACTACCAGAGGGATTTTTTCCCTTAATTCCCTCGATCTGGTAACGCTGCTCAGGACCAGAGCTTCCGGAGGGGTTCCTCGCACGAGCAGAGGTCGTCAACCGCCACTTTCGATACAACCATAAAGGTAAAAACTCGCATATTGGTCGGAGAAGTCACATATACAAAAAAGATCATATTGCTACGTAACAGTGGCAGTAGTAGTAGTAGAAATTAAGTGATATAAGCGAGGAATTTTTCCGGGTTACTTTGCTTAGGACGGTCGCCTCTACAAAATATTCGAAATTCAACAAAATTGAAGTTGAGGCTCCCTTCTCTGCATTCGGGCAGAACGAAATTGGGCATGCTAGCCAGAGAAAGAACCAACATATACATCCTGGCAATTGAAAGGATCGAGGAAGGCAGATGCCCTAAGATCTGCTCAACAAAGAAATAAAAAAACATTCGGAATGGTTAGCCCTCGGAATGGGACAAGCAACTGCTTGCAGCCCTCAATGAGGTAGGAGATGGGGCGATGGGCAAGCTGCCATCGCTTGAGCAGGAGTACAAAGAGCTGGAAAATAAAAGATGAATTATGCAGGAGGATAGAACGTGTTATTCAAGAAGATTGAAGCAGAGTCGACATACTGCAGTGAATACCGGTTAAGGAAGAAAGTGGCGGTCGAAAAATTCTGAATGAAAAATGGAGTCGTAGGGACAGTGGACAAAGACTTAGAGGCCAGGGCTACACGAGTGTTGGGCCGGTGCTGCGTTGCGTAGCTACATTCATGCACAACGCTAAATGTTTTACAAGGCTCACGCGTGTGTGCATGCGTTTCTACAACGCAGGGTCGATCTAACACTCGTGTAGTCCCGGTCTTAGGTGCGAGAATGTTGGGGGGACAAGATGGTAGAGAACCTAAACCATAGGTTGTGGGAGCTGGACGAAGAGAGTTTTCGTCACATGTAGCTATGCAACGGAATGCAGGGAAGCGGGGCAAGGAGGCAGAGATTTGGATGCGGGACATGATGGGAAATGACGAATGAAAGGAGGATATGAATGATGTATTACAAGGAAGATTGGTGAGAAAGTTGAATATGTAGTATATAGTATATGCAGTGTATAGTAGAATATTTGAACAATTAGCAAAAGAATTGATTACCACTACAGATTAGTTGTGTATTTAGGTTTTACATTTATGATGTAAGAATAATGTAAATTATTATCCAGAAACTATAATGTATGGGTGGAGAAATGAATATACCATACACATATATATGAGCAAATATATGAAGTTATAACATTATACGTACATTAAAAAATAAATCTTCGTTTTCTGAGAAATGCTAAAACTTGACATTCCCCCTTCTCTCTGTGGACCCTTTATTTTTAATGCACAAGAACTGTCATATATTAAATTCCTATTTAATGTAAATATATCTGATCAGTAGATGATATGTAAACGTGACTAATAAATAATAACTATATTAAGATTGTATATTAGTATAGAATATTATTTGTATTATAGGTAGTAGTTTTAAGCTTAGTTCAGTTTCCTGTTTGGTGTCGTTTAATTTTAGTTTTCTAAGCAAGACAAAACAAGCTTCTTTTTCAAGGTCCTTGGAGTGAAAATTAAAGTATAATAATAACGATAATAGAATAGTTGTTTAGTAATAATTTCCAGAGCCTCTGAGCGACAAATAAATTAATTGTTTATCGCATTAAAAATATTAACGAATTAGTAATATATCTTATGCATACAGAACAAAATTTAAGCTAAGAATTAAATAGAGCTTTAGAACTATTCTTACAGTTATACTGTATTTAGCAAGAAAATAACATACTTCTGTTAGATTTATGTACGTGTATTTTGTAAGAGCCAGAAACAAATGTTCAACTTTTTGTTCTTTTAAAGTGTTTTAAAGTGCTCGGCTTATTATAAAAATTAAACGATTAATTATAAGAAAAAACCAACAATCCTTGCTATATATATATATATATATATATACCAGTGCTTCAATCAAAAAGCGTGCAATAAATTTACGTTCGTGTTAATCAGCACTGCCTGTGATTTAAAGATTTGCAAATAGAGTAATGAAACTAAAAAGTCGTATGGACTGACGAATATCTATAATGCAATAATTACAATTAAGATTATGATAATTGTAACTAGGAAACGCTACTGTTTCGGTAATAAAATTTCAAAACACAAATGGACACAAAGATCTCACGATAAACAGAAATTGCATAATTAATACTGACATAAATTTGATTCGCCAACGAAAAGAAGGATAAGAATAAAACAAAACCTTGCTTTTTAAACTTTTAAACAATATGAAATTGATAAATAATAGACGATAAGTAACTGGCATATTCGATTAAATTCAAATTTAATTCTAATATTCCTTTAACAAATGTTTCTCGTAATTGAAAATAAAACATTGAATAATTAAAAAGATGTACATTCGAATGAATAGTTAAATAAATTGTAATATACATACATATGTTATGCTTCTAAGATAACACAAATATTGGATGTTTTAACGTTCTACGCGTTCCTAGCCACTTGTAATAATATAACAAAACAGTTGTTAAACAAATTTATCGCACTGACTATACAACACAAAATAATAAAAAACGCATCGACAATAATATTCTCCAAAATATAATCCGATGTATATTAAATTTTTCAAACGAAATTATAATACATTTTTTCGGTAAATATTCACAGAAACAGAGCCACCTCCAATTTACACAATTTTTTAATACGTTATCAAGATCATCGATCAACCTGAGTAGTACGATGAACATCTTAGTTGGGTGTTGCCGTTCATTAAAAAATATAATTATCAAAACAAGTTTGTACAAAAGTACAATAAATTTCCGGACACCATATACGTTTAATGGAATGTGAATAACAGACTTTTTTTTAGATAACTCAAACCTCGCTCAAACTCATTTATGATGAACTTTCTACCTTCAGCGCCACCTAGATTTACTCGAAAACTGGATCACCAAGCGGAAAATTGAAATCAATGAAATTAGGTTAAACCCTAACAGTTTCTCCTCAAAGAAAGGGCAATGACCACTCTTTGTTAATAACATAAAAATGCCAGAACTATCATCAGTGCGATATTTAGATCTTCAATTGGACAATAAGTTCAATTGGAAGCAACATATAACAGTGAAAGGAGAGCAAGTAGATCTTAAGATGTAAAAATATGTACTGGATACTTGGCAGAAAGTCGAGATTATCGCTGAAAGATAAAATACTTAATTATACAATAATAACAAGGCCGCGTATGGACTTCTGGTATCAAGCTGAGTTAGGGTTAGGTTATTGGTAATCGAAAGCATTTGGTCATTTATAACGGTTATTCGTAACCAGAATATTTAAAAATTATTTTTTCTTTTCAATCACTTCTTTTTACTTCTCTAGAAATTTTTTACAAATTTATTGATCTTCCATTTGGGTTTTCTGCTTAAACGAAAATTACTCCTCTGTCTATGATATTTTTCAGGAAAATTTTAAGGATAACTGCTACTTTTGACTGGAAAAGCAGTGGCCAGTTGACCTGAAATGAGGTATAGGTATGTCAGGATGGAGAGATGGGCCATCACGGACCTAAGGTTCTAACCCACCAAACCAGTCTATACAATAGAAGCCTATAGAATTCTAAAGGAACAAAAATTCTGATGGGTTTCTAATCTGATCTAACTCAAATCTATTTTTAAGTCCATCAGAATTTTTTCTTTTTTCCTTTAGAATTTTTCTCAAAGTGCAGGTGCAAGCTTTTACTTACTGGTACTACTGCATCAAAATACAACATAATTCTGCTATAAACATTTTCTGATAATAGCTTTTAATATACAGCGACCTTAACTAAAACCTTCACAACGCTACTTAGAGTGACGATTTTGACAAATCAAATTAAAAAATCATCGAAATTGGAGAGCTCTTTTTGTGAATAATTATCTTTTTTTTATGATATTGTAGTGAAAATTAAGACTATGGTATATATAAAATACTGCATTCTCATTTACAGAATATATCGTTTATGAAGGAAACAACTAAAGTTTGTAAATTATATGTACTATAAAACCATAGAAAGTACAAAATAAAGCAGCACTGTGATTCTTACAAATGTTCACAAAGTACACGAAATATGTTGTAATCTGTGAGCTTTTTACACTTTCTTCGATCCTCTCGCATTGTAGTTCATAATAGCATATTCGCTACTAAGAAAGAAACTGACATAGTAATTACATTCCAATCAGTTAAATTCATTTTCAATGTTTTCTTCTAATATTGTACAAATTTCTTAGCTACTACTTTGCGTTCCCCACGAGCACAAATTTTTTACTGATTATTCTTTATCATAATATCAGAATAAAAATAAAACATAGTAAAGGATTAAAAACTCGTGCAAATCGTTAAAACAAACGTCCTGTATATATATGTATACAATATAACGTACATATTAAATATACGTACATACAAAACGTGATAAAATTTGTGATACAAACGACAACAGAATACATGTATCTTCCTCATACAAAGCTTTCGCTTTAAAACGAATAGCAAAGCCTATCGAGTGTGAAATTTGATCCGGTACGTCTACTAGAACGCCATCAGTATGATTGCGAACAACTAACTAGTCAGTCTACTGATATTTATGGACTCTCCGACTTTACTGTATGACTCGACCGTTCAATTAAAAATACAAGGTGAAGTCGAACAGAACACATGTCCCAACTGTACACACTTACATATTCATTCATTGATTATTCATGTACGGTTCGACATTTCTAACAGTGTAAAGTTAGAACATGCGTAAGATAGAGCCACTTTGCATTTGTAACTGAATGGTCGTCAATTGTGCAAAATCTTATACGTTTCTTTTTATTTTATTTATTTACACGATTAGCGTCGCATCGACATCTCAATCATTAGTGACGTGTCCTGTTGGTTAGCTTACGCTTAGATGAAATCGTAGATAAGTTTGAGAAGGTTCTCAACTTTCTTCGTATCATGAAAGGAATCGTTTGACGATTTGCGAAGTTTCACCTGATTTCGTGAGATATCAGTTTCTTAAAAAGAAAGAAAACAAAAAAGAAATCAATACGCGTCAAGGGTCAGAGAGCGTTGGTACGTGTTACAGTGAGGTGTTCTTTTTAGGAGGAATTGGCGAGCTAGTCTCGCGTGACCAACACAGCTTTTAAAACGGTTTGGTTTGTTCTATCGAAGAACCTTCCCACCATGTTATGGGAAGAAGTCGTTTGAATTATCGCTAGGTTTAGTTGCAGTTTCAGTTTACAAAAAGATTGTGTAAAGTCTTTTAGTAAGATTATTACGAAGTAAAATTTCTTCCAGATAATATAGAAAATTGTAGAACAAATCCTCAAATATCAAATCCTTTTATTTCACCAGAATTTTGTTGATAAAAGATTGCCAAAAATTGTTTATGTGATATTGCTGTTAACTATATAGTTTTGTTCTGCTAATTGTCGACGATTATAAATGTTATGAATTTTCAAACATAGTACTTTTTTTATTTATCAATGTATAAACTATTTAGTGTAAAAGTGCAAACTAAAGATCCTCCGTGTTACGTGGCAAATGAGAGCCAAGTATAGTCAAATTTGGACATCTGATATATGTACAACCATTGATATAGATGATATGCAAGTATACTTTGTAAATATAAGTATGAATAGAAACCTATGTATATGTTTGTAGATAGATAAGTCGAATCTAGGTAAATGCGCATTTATTAAATCAAATTTCTAAGTTATTTTTCTTGAAGAGAGAAGAAGCTTTGTACGTAAATAAAATTTCTTTTGCTAATTCTATTTGTCCCTTCCTGAGAAACCATTGGTCTCGTTCATATCACAAATATCTCTTTGTATATACGTACATGAAGAACTTGGAATTCAAAAGATACACGAACGTGTGCACGTACAATAAATAATATTAAATAAATAAAATACAATAAATAAATAATAACGCGAAATAAGACAAAAGACACAGAGAATATGAAATACAAAAATTCTCAGAGAATATTTTCCAAAGAAAAGGTCTCGGCTTTAGTGTGGTGGCCAGACTGCAAAATATTCAGCGTGGAGTCGTTGAAGCTGAAGATTAGGGTCGTTTTTATGCAAATAAAGTGTACAAAATTTCGGTCAAATCTGTTGATGCGTGAGATACTGGCGGATTTTGGCGAGAGCTTGCTTAAAATTTGGTATTTAACCGGTTACCTGCAGAATTTAGTTTTAAAAATCCCTTACAGGGTGCGTAATTAACGGAAATCTTACCAGGTTTCGAAATGTAATCTAAAATTGTGCACTGTTATTTCTTTTGTTCACCTAAATTTATGTACATTCTTATATCATCTGATTAATCAATTTTCTAATTTTTGTTAATATAAGTATGATCTCTAAACTGCGGATTTTGATGCATTTGTAAGAAACGTGTAAACATGCACAGGACACACGTGATACGAACAAATGTATAAAATATATTCAAAACATAGGCTTTCTATAATATTTGGTAGGTAAAACAATCCTCTATCGAGGTTTTATTCTTCCAATTATATACTCACAAATATGAATTTGCACAAAAATACTCAGCCTAATGATCGCGCTCCTACGCGGATTTCTAAAGTTGAGACCTCTGTCGGTGAAACGTTCACAACACTAGAACCTATCACACCAGTCGAAACGACTGCTTCTACAATTCTATTTTAAAATTCCTACTTTACGTTACATTTTTTCCCTGCAACGATGCAACGACTTTTGCAACCACGACTAAAGAAATAATATAATGAATTTTTGTTTATATATATTCAGAATGAAAATAGTTTTGTATCTCTGTTACTTATACCAATACTAGCGAAAATGACTAGTTCTACAATTTTATAAACGTGGCAACCCTCGTTTAGGGATCATAGTCCTAGATGGATTAATAATAAATACCAAAAAGTATACTACATAACGTGGAACTCCTTCTGTAAGAATGTGAAAAATCACTAAATATAAAAGTATTCTATTATTACGTATTTTTTAGACTAGTTGTATGGTTTCGATAGAAATAGCTTCGTCTTGACTGTCGGTGGCTCTAACGATAAAGACGACTTATTAAGATGGTGAAAAACGACCCTCGTTTTCGACTTCAGCGGCTCAAAGTACCATCGTAAAGAGACACGTTCGGGCCGATAACTTTACGATCCAGACACTATACTAAGTCCAAGGTCTCTAAAGAAGTGTAAAATTAGAAACTTTTGAATGCTTTGGTATCGCGAATCCTGCTACAGTAACATTGCTCTTTCACCCCTTTCATCCTGGGGTATAAGTACACAAGGTCATGAGCAAAAAGTAAAGAAACAAATAGGAAATGTGAAATGTGACCGTGGCACGCGAATGAGTCACGAACGTTCACGAGGAGAGGCCGTGGTGACGCGCCCTCTCGTCATCTCGGTTTTCGACCAACCGGATGCTGCACATTCACCGTCAATTTCTCATTCAGCGTTTCTAATATACTGTTCAAAATAACGGAAAAACTTTATGATCCAGTCGCTTTATATCCTAAGTATGCACAGTTTTATGCTATAACGGGAAACTGTGGCGCATTGATAAGATAATTTAAATATTACGACATTTCTGTTACGGCCAAGAAATTTCTTCCTGCAGCAAGAATCTCAAACACGCGCGGATAATACAAGTTTCGAGTGTCAGCGTGTTTTACTTCTGACGAATATTGTCGCGTTACGATGCAGTAAATAGCTTCCTGATTCGTTGCAGTTCGAGTAACGCGTATGGAACGTTTGGATAATAATACGTTGGGACAGCAGGTCTTTGGATACTGCAGTTTTTGCTATATCAAAGTTTCTTAACCCTCGGTTGTCATCATGGGTCATAGTGACCCACAGTTTTACTTTGGACAAAGATATCTTCAAGGCGTAGCTTATAATGGCATTATGTGTATTAGTAATTGCATTTGTCTGTATTTATGTGTATTATTAAATGTATTATTTATTATTAATTTGTAGTGTTCTTTTATAACATCTGATGATCATGTTGCAAAGAATTCCATTAGTTTGTATCTGGTGATTCTCTAAAGTTTGTAATGGGATAGGCTGAGCCAAGTGTGACAAAAGCGTATTTTTTGCTGCAATCGAACAGATTTTATTTCTGTGCAAATTTTCCATTGAAATTCTTGTGCATGAACTGCGGGATGAATTAAGTGAAATCGCCATTATATCTTCTTAATACCTAAATCTGCGTACGTATAATTAAAATATAAAATTTTGGTATGTTTGTGTAGGAATAAATTGACTTTTTCATATAATTGCAACAGATTTTTTCTATTCACAAACAGCTCGTCCTCGACGTGTCAGATAAATATCATTTTTGGAACGTGCACTAGAAAACTATTTTTTCTCTTAGAGTACCACGTCTTTAGCATAAAGAAACATAAAAAAGGTATTGCATTTCATCACAAAAATATTTTTTTTTTTCTAAACTTATTAGAGATCTTTTTTCGAAACTGATGTCACTTCGTTAACCTTCTTTTGTTATCTAAACAAATATTCTAGAATGTTCTAACTATATTCCCAAATTTGTTCTATTCAATATCACTGCTATTCTTTGAACAGCAGGTGCTCAAAGATTGATCAGGGTCTGGCTGACCCAATGTGACAAGCGCGTTTCGTGAGCCAATGTGACACCGAGGGTTTAACTATGACGATCCTCCACAAAGAAAATATACAATAAGATTTGTTCATTTCCGGTTTAGTTTTCGAGAAAAACGAGTTTGGAAAATGAATTAAATTTGACCAATTCCGGATTAGACGAGACTAAATAATTGACATTCTACGTCATTCCACGCGTGAAAATAAGTCGATAATTTAGAACACGATATCCCCACAAACCGATCTATACCCGAGAAAAAATTAAATTGGAAAATTAATCACACGTATCAAAGCGAATATCATCTGATTAATCAATTCCTCGATTTTTGTTAATATAAGAATTCGCGTAAAGTTGAACGAACAAAAGAAATAACGACGAATGTACAATTTTAAATTATTGGGTTGGCAACTAAATGATTGCGGATTTTGTCATTGGATGGTATTAACAAAATCCGCAATCACTTAGTTGGAATCGGACACCCGACCGGGCCTGTTACTGTAAATTAAACACGTTCAAACCTCATTTTCTTGAAAACGATGCCTCAAATGGAAGAATTTTATCCCACGTTTTGGACTAATTTTCACACGTAGAAGCAGCTGTCGATTGTTTAGTGATCGTCTAACCTGCAATAAGCCACGTTCTAACTATTGGATTGGCAGCTAAGTGATTGCGGATTTTGTCAATGCCATCTAATGGCAACATCCGCAAACGCTTAGTTGCCAACCCAATAGTTGTGCCCAATAGTGCCAAACCTAACTCGATAAATTTTCAAACTCGAGTTTCTCGAGAACTGAGCCGACAACGAACAAATTTTATTCTAACCTAACTCTAAAATCTGATTCCACGTGTTCCATTCGTTCGAATTCTATACCAAAGCACCGGCGAATCACACACTGATTTAATTTCGTATTTTGAACAGTGTATCAGTTACTTACGTTACAGGCGAGGATTTGTGAAACTCGAAGGGAAGTGTAATGCAAGAACTGAAAAGGAAAAAGAAGCTCAAGCCATTTCAACTGATCCCGGCAATTTGAGAATTACTGACAGGAAATGCAGGTGCAGGATGGCTCCGTCGGCGAAGAAGCCAACAGGAAAATCGGTGTATGCAATCCGGTGCAATCGGAACATCCCCAGCAAGGCGCGGGTATCCTAGATGAGCTGGGACAATTTCCATCCAGGAAACCTTCGTTTTCCAACAAATCCTCGTTCGACGGTCTGATGTCTTCGTCGTATTCGTAAGGGTCATCCTCTTGTGGATCCTGTAGCTCCTGGTCGGAAGATTCTTCCGATTCCAGGAGCGTATTGTTCGAAATGCTCTCTTCCTCCGCCAGGATCGGCCAGGAACCCAGGGAGGATCGGGAGCAATGGCTGATTCGTTAGCTGTATTTATTAATTAATGCAATTTTCCTCCAGGACCTTCTCTCTTTCTACTTTCTTATTCCTTTCGAAACGTCTATCTTATCTACGTCTTGCTGCCTCATACAGTTCTCGCTTCTATTCTGAACGTTACAAAGTCTGAACATAAATTTGAATTTCGCATCTGTGCTCGTTGTTAACGTTCAACGCCGGACTGTATCATTTTACGATCATGTTTCGAAAGAAGTTAGCGACTGTGTGTCGATAAGCAAGTGTTCTTTTATGTTTGGTACCGCCATTGGTAAAAAAGACAGTGGAAGTAGATCTGCATTTTGAAGTAAATTTTTATTAAAGTTGGGTTTATTATATTACGCTCGCTAAAATAAATAAATGCCGTAATTACGACGATTTATTCTATTGAACATTTGCATTGTAAATGCTCTTTTTTCCTTCCATTTTCTTTAATAAACCTTGTGAGATTTGTATAGCTTATACGTGCAATTAGCGTACATTGCTAATTGGACAGCGTTGTGAACATTTGTCGATATTCCAACTGCTGGATTATGTAACATAGCGAGAAAAGTTTCGTGAGATAAATAGGAATTGTAGAGTGCAATTTGATCACCGTGTGAATGTCCGAGGGTTCGCTGCAAGTTGTAAACACTTTCGGCTAAGAAATATACGTTTTTCGATGATTGACCTAAGCTTCATGTTTTTCCTTTTTTACGAAATCTCACAAAATTTTGAGAATGTCACAATATTTCTTTTGATATCCTCGTAACAAAAGGATGGACTTCAGCAGAAAATACAATGTGCACGATGATGTACACAATTTAATAATCTTCACTATAAATAGTTTTTCAATCACTTTTTATTTCTCCTTGTTTGCAATGCTAACGATCGTTTAAACTTCACGAGCAATGTTTGTCATAGAAACAAAGAAAATAAATATATACTTCAACATTCTATGTTTAATTAATTTCCTATAAAATATGTATATATTTATATATGCACATATAATTAAATTTGAACTGTGGGAGTATAATTATTATTATAATTAATGTATATAATATATATAATTTATATAAAATACAGTATATATATTCTATTTTATATATATATTTTTTTATATATATAAATATATATAATAATAATATAAATAATAAATATAAATAAATATATTACAAATAATAAAAATATAATAATATATAAAATATGTATATATATACTGTATTTTATATAAAAAACATTGATTGATTGAGTGAAAATATTATTCATTAACTTTTTCCCTGTCAATTGTCACCAACTACCCGGTATACGACCGAACGATAACAATAAACAATTAAAGAAAAAAACTTGCCGTAACGCGCGAGTATAGAACACTAGTGAACTTTACGATGGAAATATTCAAATCTTGATATCAGCTATCATCGATAATTATAACAAGTTCTGAGAAGAAAAAAATGTACGCGAATATAAATTTTGCATACGCAAACGGTTACATAAATGTTGTAAGAGTTCAACTAACAGTTGATTCGTAAGCTTCGAGATTGGTAATATGTCATTGCGAAGCAAACGAAGCAAAAAGACGGAGAATGTCATCAACGAAAATAACATTGCAAGAACTATTACTGCTGCTACTGACAATAATCCAACGTGGATGGAAAAAGAAATATCGCATAATTCAGCAAGCGCAAGTGTCTTCGGGGTCTACGCTGTACACCCGATGCACAGCCGACATGCTGACCAGCTCTGCAACTACTTGACGAACATCCACAGATGATGCAGCAATTCTAGCGACCGACGAATATCCTAAGGTTGCGTCGACGTCATTGAGGAACACAGGCTAAGTCAGTAGAGAATAGAAATAAATACTGACAAATGGACATGTCACGTTTACCTTGAATTTACCATAAGTACTACTACTTAATAGGTGCATCATATCCCAAAATCAACTGGCTGACTATTTTGAGTTACACCTTTACCGCAAGGTAACATGGAACCAGCAAATTCGATTCAGGAGGAAAGCAACGTTCTCGTTAACCGGTGGACGTTCTAATTTCAGCATAGAAGCATAGCTACTTGTACATAAGCTCATTATGAAACCAATCCTGACAGCTAATTATGGGACATGGAAGCGAAAAGCCCACACACCAAAGTTTGCAGCTCTTCAGCTAGGACCAAGTCAAGAGAAATTCTCAGAACGATAGAAAACGTAGCACAACTACTACGTTGGAAACGATGGAATTCGTGAAAATCTATAGACAGACTGAGTTACAGTTTGCAGGTAACGCGGCAGTGCAGCCAGAACAGTTCAAAACTAAAGGACCATCCCATCTTGGTAGCCAGAGACCTACGCTCAAGCAATCAGCCTCACAAAGTCCGAAGAGAACATCTTGGTGACTTTCTACATCGACCAGCTACATCGACAACAAATTGTCGGTAAGAAACACTTACGCATTGACGCCAATGAAATATAATTTCGTACGGACGCCATCCAAAGGGATAGTTGTACACTTACCGAATGTCTTTGTCGCGAATGTGTTTTGAACAGACTGTGAAGACTCTAGGATACTAAAAAAAGAAAAAGGAGAAGATTCAACAAGCCACTCTAATCGTGTCCACGTTACTCGATTCAAATGGAAAAAAATTGCAAAGGAGGTAGATACAAGCCATTTTGAAATCCTATGGCCATCGGTGACCCGAAAACAAAGGACGTCGAGAGACTTCGTGAAACTGCTTCTGACGTTGGTTTGGAAAAAAATCAAAGATGCAAAACACGTGTCAAAGGAAAGAACGAGATGCAGAAGGCGAAATGACGCTGACCCTTCGATGGTCATCTGCAAGACTCGCTCCTTATTATTCCGTGCAAGTTAGCGATGTGTTGATGCAAGATGAAGTTGACGTGGAATTACCAAGGAAACGAGAGTTGGCGAACAAATGCAAGGTGAATTTTGACCAATACGGTCAGCTTATTGCGTTCGTACGCGTTTAGTGACGACTTTTCTGTTTCCTAACCTCAACCTGAACCCAACCATTTTTTTTTAACGTAGAGAAATCCTCATGGACACTCTGCTGCGGCAAAGACAGCAGAGTAGCATCGATCAAAAAAATTATGAGTCGAGTCATATTTGACCAGGTTGTCACTGCAGTCCCACTCTTGAGCACGACCCCACTACTGCCCGCCACGGAGACAACCTAACCTCAACTTAACTACAACCTAACCTCAACTTAATAACAACCTAACCTCAACTTAACTACAACCTAACCTCAACGATCGTCATCTTTTGAACGTGATTAGGCGAATGACTATTCTCGATCGTATTATGTCTGGAATATTATCATCTGGCCGATCTCTCAATGTGCTCATGCATGTGTTTTCACGTGCAAGTAGATGAACACACTGTCGCTCAATTAATCCCGATGTAACATTTGGGGCAAGATGGGACATTTCGGTGGACGCTAACTTTTAGATAAAATGGATGGAATGTGAATGACAAAATGGAAGGCTGTTGAAGCAACTGCATGGGAGCAATGGGTTGTCGTAAAGCAGTTGCAGCTTTTAATGTCCTGAAAACTGCATTGGACAGGAAGGTGGGTCCCTGTTGGGAAAGTCCTCGACAGTTGTTGAAGACTAGTTTAGAACCTTCCCAAAGTGTATTTTCACTGGAGGAGGAGGAAGTACTAGTATTTCATTTGAGAGAAATGGAGGACTTATTATTTAGTTAACAACAATTAACAGCAATTTGTGTACCCCATTGTGCATTTTTCTGCACTTTTCATGTCAAGTTTTGAAAGTTTATTTTAAGATATTTCGATAAACAAATATTGGTGCTAGACACAACATTTTTTGTAAATGCAACACCAGTGCATACAGCATTCTAGAGCAATTTTTTCTGTAGCGATCTTATCTTGTCTTTCCTCTGAATTTTTTGGATTAAAACATGAAACTTCTGTAAATGTTCACTTTTCAAACACTAGGACAATTTTATGGCAGCAAGTTATTTCATATAGAGTCATGAAAAACTAGTTTAAGAGTGCACTTACAAGTTCATTAATTTTAAAGTCTGCGACAATGTTGAGAATTGTTTAAGCAATTAGGAAATTAGAAAATATAGAGACAAAAATTATTTTGGCTAAATACGTAGCATTTTGAAGAAACCATGTTTAATCAAAATTTTATTGACAAAATTGAACCACCAATCGAGCGATATAAAAATTGTGTAAAAATCAAAAATTTATATTCTCTTATCAAAAATGTTGTTCCTTCTATCAACACTCATTCTCCTCGTAATTCTATGCCCAACGTCCAAAGCAATTTGCCATAAACAAGCTACAGCTAAACCATAAATTATTATTCATAAATTGCGGTTAGCACATGAAGATTTATTCCTCTTCAACATTTCAAGTGTAATTTCTTTTAAAAAGTGTAAAAACTGTGACTCTTCTTAATAAGACCTGGAAATTGCTTGCATGTTTTCCGAGGGCAAGAACGAGTGACAAAGAGAACACGTGAGACATATCTACACGATGTGTTGTTGTTTATAAATTATAAATAAGCATTGTTGAAAGTCAACAGAATAATAATCCGTTTGATCTGTCCTCCGCTGAAAAGAATTCAAATGTAAATACTGTTACGTAAGAATGCAGTAAGAAATATTGCAATTTGACTTTTAATCAATAAGATTTTATCAAAAATTAAATCTCGGATATCCTCGTTTCGTGTTTGATGAGTCATTAATAACACAATAATAGCCTTCTACGAACTTTCATCTATCGCAGTCTTATCAAGGTGTCCACAAAGATTTTTCTCATTTTAAATTCTTATTTATGTTTACTTAAGCAGAAGACTTTTAGTTTTAGCATTATTTGTGTAAAGTAATACGTATATTGATTTCACTTGTTCTTCTTTGGTTATTAATAGTACTCCGGCATATTCCGTTATAATGTGCAATCTGCACGTTCAGCGCTGTGGAAATTTATATAACATGTACTCTGTGCTTTCTAGCTCGCAATTACCGCCTATCGTACATTTCGCTGTTTCTCTAATCCTATGAAACATGTCGTATTTACCGACATTTACCGGTTAAGCTAATTTCTTCCTATCCAATTAGCCTAAGCTGCTCTATATTATTTATACGTGTTGGTAACTGTAACTGGATATAATCTTCACGTTTGCGTGTCTGCACAGCTACTTCGATTCTCTTGTACATCGAGTCGAATTTCAAGATTCTGTGTTTGTCCTCTGGTATAAGCTTCTCTCTTATCTTCTCTGGGATGTTTGGTGTGGTTTGGCGGGAGGGGTTATTAACTTCAAACAATTCTCTAAATCATAGCAAGCGAACGTCTTTCGAAACATTGTCGTAAAAAATTGCATTATGTAATCGAGAACTTTGCATAATATATGCTCTGTTGATAAGCAATCGAGCAGCTTTTCTTTACCAGTATCGTTTGAAACGTTTCAATATTTCCCAATGTTAATAATTTTCTATAAACTTAAGCTTGAGAGCAACAAAAAGTACGCACTGTCTGAGCTTTTTAGACTGCTGAATTTTTAGTAAAATTGTGACGTAAATTACTAGTGCTTATTTCGGACATGAAATTCGATACTATGTTTTAAACACGATAGCGACAAGCTTTATGAAGGCCCTGGAAGTGTTATAAAATATACTTGGACACTTTACATTTTTATTAAAAAAATATTCTACATACAAAATACTAATGGCCATTGAATAATTTAAAAACAAGAAGTCGTATCGACTGAACAAGCAACAACGCACATATGGAGAATTGTTATCGTTTGAAAGTGCAGGTCAAAGGGGGGAAACAGAAGTGTTAAAAGTTATGCTATAAGATTTATTCGATTAAAACAATTTGGTTGCGAATAATCATGATAAATAATAAAAATCTTTCTGCTTATCAACCAAAACAAATTTTTGGCCATCGATAATGGTTACTAAAACAAAATTCGTAATGACAATTGGTCAATGAAAATTACCGACAATTGGTCAATGAAAATTATCGACAATTGGTAATGCTAACGAAAAAATTCCGTTATCGATAATGGTTATCGGAACCTAAAAAAAGTTCCATCTTTGATAATGGTTATCAATAGCCAAAAATGAATTCGCCAAAAATAACGATTATTAGTCACCAAAGAAATTTTCTACTTTATGATGGTTATCGGTAGTAAAAAAATTATGTCGTTGATAATTGTTATCAGCGATAAAAAGATGCTTTCTTACATAATAGATATCAGTAACCAAAACTATAATGGTTATAAGTAACCAAAAATACCTCAGTCATGAAAAATGGTCATTGGTGACTGAAAATAACTCCGTCTCGAACAATAGTTATCGACAACCAAAAAATGATTCTGCCATAATGGTTGTCAGCGACAAGAAATATCTCACGTAGATAATGGTAATCGGTAACCAAAAATATTGGAATCATATGTAAGGGGTTATTCGTAAGTAGAATACTTGAAAATTGATATTGTTTAATCATTTAATATTTTGAAGAATTTCTTTGGTACTTAGTGTTTACTGTGTTCTATTACAACAAAAGTTACCAGTATGTCAATCACCCTCCCCCCTATAAAAATTGTAAAAATAAATGTTATTTTTGATCTCTAATTACGGCTAATTTATAGTGCAACAATCGAAAATAAAATTACCAAAAGTTCTGACGTAACATCTTAGGCAGAGACGTCGCAGGTGATTATTGATTTTTCCACGCGGTAAAGCTTGCATAAGAGTATGCACTGAAGTGATAAACCGAGACTACGCGGCTCTCGTCATTTATTTATAGGAACAAAGATGTGACTACATGTCGACAAACTACATGTACTTGCATCGTTAACTTTGCACTTTATCAATAGGCTGACGTTCCTCGACATTAATCACGAAAGTTGAACCTACTTTATGCGTTTAATTTTAAGTAATCAATACGACGCATATATAATAAGAATATTCGTTTAAAAAATGTTAAAATTGTTAGATATTATACGACGCACCGGTTGAAGTATTTCTTGTAAAATGAAATGATTGTAAAATTCTCGTAAATAATGTTACGAAATGATCGGCCAGAGAATAACCACGTGGCAATATGCATCAATTTGAAACGTTGCATAATGTATCAAAGATATACACGAACGATTGACCTCCAAAATAATCTCTTACTGTTCGTCACAATCCATTAAACATGATTCTAGTTATAATGGAAAAACAGTGAACCTTGTGTTTCATTCGTGTTTTTAATCCTAAGATATTCAAATCGAATTCCATGTAACGTTCCAATCAATAACAAAGAAACATTGCTACAATGCTTCTTTCATATATTTTTTAATTTTTTTATTATATATTCTGCATACCTATGATAGACAGAGAAAAAATCAAAATAATAGCAGAGTCGTAAAAGCAATTATAAATAATAAGAAATGTTACCAAAATATTTAGAGATAATAATTTAAATATAAATTGTAGTATTAGAAATATTTTATATATAACTATTTTAAACAGATAAACTTGAACACAATTCATTTTATTTGAAATAATACCATAATAATTGCTTGGACTCGTTCCAAAACATTAATTTATCAAAATGTAGTTGTTAACTTCTGTATTTTATATAAATAATACATAACACATTGCACGTTAATGTAATTAAATAATACAATTATAGAAATAAATAGAATGGAAGAATTAATAATTATAGTATAATAAAATATTATGGAACAGAATACTCTTTAATCCATCGATAGGATTTAAACAAACAATAGATTTTAATTAATTTCGATTTCTTAATAAGTTTTGATTTTCATTAGAATTGTCATATAGTTTAAATTTTTTAACTATATGTAATTATAAAGTAATTGGGAAAATTTCGAGAAAAACATAGCGCAGGCTATGAATAAACTGTGATTTCTTATTAGCGAAGGAAAAGAAAAAAAGTAAACAAAGGGGTTAAAGTTTTGAGATTTAAAAAATGGCGTCATGTCTCGAGGGTTGACCAGCAACGTTTAGAAAATTAAAGAAAAGGAAGTAATATAGTAGTCGTTATCTGTATACGGAATAATCTACCTGATTATTATTTATCTACACATGAATATATTATTTTGGAATTTTGTAATATTTCGTTTATGATTCAATCGAATTTGAAATTTCAAAATTATCGTCCAAGTATATTTTAAGATAAAGTACGTTGGAAAAATGGAGAACAAAAAGTGAAGAGGAGATTTGTTTATAATCACATGTTAATCACTCGATGTAATTAGTTGTGTTTCAAAATAAATACTTACCATTCAGCACATTAATTTTACGCCTCTGACGTCAGAGGATGTACCGGGCACATTTCACTAATCTTCTTGAAGTTCTCAAATTTTAACAATTAATTGTTTATATAGACACTAATTGACACAACAAACAGTGATCGATGATCCACGCACGTCAAAGAAAGAGAATATTATTTCTTATTATTGGAAAACATGAAAATAACGTGAAACGAAACAAACGACAAAATTACTCCGGCGCCATGACGCATAGCTGTCAGAGCAAGCTGCGCGGGCAAAGATGCGTATAAATACGGTTGAGAGGGAAATTTAAATCCTAGAAAATTCCTAGAGAAACAATTCTACGTAAGTATTAGATGGATCTGGTTTTTGTAAAACAGTTAAGGTAATTACTTGACAATTTGCTTGGTATCTCCAATCTTTTTCAAATTTCCATATATTGAAAAGCTTCTTAGAAGTTAAAATACTATTTAAAAAAAGTATCACAAACAATTCTAATTGTAAGTACTTTTAATTTTATATGGAAACTAAACTTAAACCTAACCTAAAACAGGCTACTACTAAAATATTAGTTTGTTATTTGTTATTTAATAGATACACAAAATTTTGCCCAACACTGCCTACCAATAACAGCAGCAATGTGATTATCGGATTTTCTAAATCCATGACCTAAGTTCATTTATTACAGAGTTGTCTGGCAACTTTCCGATAAACGTTGACTTGTTGAAACGAAACTATTTTTCCTACGATCTTTGTGATTGTATTTAATTCATCTACAATATTTCGTCATTTTTCAATATGTTAGTTCATATGTTCATTATCACACATATAATACATATATTACAGTACTTTGATTACAGAAGGAGAAGCAACTAAAAACTACTAACGGACCTCAGAAGCAAGGTCAAACTGGTTTATAATATGTAATAGAAATAAAATATTAAGTATATATTATATGTATTACTTAACGCTTTCACTATCACCATTTAAGGAAAAAGTCACTGTTCACAGCTCAACATTCAAAATTTTAAAATTTTATATAATGTGATATATATTTTTACATATATAGTAATAAAAGCGGCTAAGTAGACAACGCGATTCTTAGAATCGCACACATATGTGTAACGCTGAGCTGTGAGTAGATTACTTCTTACTGTAAACCACTTGTCACACATATCTAGATATGTAAAGTATTGTATTGTTACCTATTTAACGCACACGAAGCTACTGAGATAAAGTCAATATACGAGTTTCGACGACGGACTCAACAAGGACGGAAACCTCCATGTTTACATATTTCTGTCGACCGTTCGAGCGATTTTCGAGTGCCGTGTTACAGTGTCTCATGTTAGATGTATGGCTATTTGCACAAAATCTGATATTCTATGTGTTCCAAACAATTTTATGTACAATCTTTGTCAATCGAGAAGAAAAATTTAAAATAAGTAAGAACAATGTGTTACAATATCGGATTAGTGATAATTTGTCGTTACTATAATAAATAGAAATGGTATCTCAAACGAAAATAAATAAGATTTATCTTAAATAAAATTGAAACACAGTATACGTAACGTACGGTTACGAACGGGAATATTGGTACATTGTTAAAGAATAAATAACTTTTTTTAAATTGGATGGAACGACTCAAGCTTTTTTGAGAAGTTAGGAGGATTAGTTAACTAGATGATGTAGTAAAAGATTTTTGAAAAAATTGCAGTTGATCATAATCGCAAAGGAAATACTGAAGGTAATTTCTTACAATATATTATCTGAATTTCTGAGGAAAATTTCTATATAGTATAAACACGTAGTGATCACATATGTGTGACACGTGGTAGCGAGAAGGTAATAAGCAACAGTAACATAGATCTAACAATAATCATTACAAAGTAAATAATATGTTAATTAGGCTGTATGGAGGAGTTCAACAGCTGCGGTGATGGAAATTTGAAGGATGGGGGGGGGGGAGTGTAAGTTTGGAGGAGATTACAACAGAAAAGTTATGATATTTAACGTCATGGTGAAGAGCATAATGAAATATGGGAGACAGAAGAAAGAAGAGAAGTGGAAGCAGTACAAGATAGGTATCTAAGAGCAGTATTAGTGACTGGAGAGGTGCACATCCACAGTAGGATATTTAGACAAGAAACGAAGACGGAGAAAATACTTCTGAGGTCAGGAGAAAGGTACATAAAATATGAAGATATGAGGAAGAGATTAGAAGATCAGAAAACTCACTACTTGAGGAGTGTAGAAGGGTCATTGATAGGGAAAAATGAAATAACATGAGCCATATAATGGCAAGAGAGATATTTAAAAAAAAATAGGAACGAGCAGATGGGAAATAGAACACAAAAACAATCTTTCATTTATTACATATACATGTAAGTGTGATTTAAACTATATCATGTTTAGTCTCATTTTAATCAGAAAAATGTGGCAAATGCGTGGGTAGAAGATTAAATTCGAGAAAAGCGAAGATAAACAAGTTCCATTATCGTTTCATGGGTAGTTAGTGATTTCTCATAGACGATTGAATACAATAGATCAGGTTACGCTACTGAAACGTCGAGCTCTGTGTTGTGTTGAAGCGAACAACATAGGACCGATGACGGCCTATCAATTAGGACGAAAGAAGGTATGCACCTACGAGAGGAAGGGAAAGTTAAGAAGATAAAGATAAGAAAGTTAGGTTCGGATTAGGGAACGAGTGGAGGATGAGTAAACTCCGGATGAAGAAAAGAAGGAATGCGGTATATGTGGGAAGGAGGAGGGAATAAGAGAACACGTTATAGCGCAATGTGAATATACAACAGTGCGTGAACGAACAGAGATTCTTATCGATGAAGAGGCTAATGGAATAGGATGGATGAAGAAGGTGATGGATAAAAGGGGATGAGTAAATGAATCCCAACAGGGAACAGGAGTCTATAGCACATTTTGGTCAACATTGAGTGAACAGTATAATATGATTCTAAGGTTACTGTAGATCATTTTACTACACGCAGATTGTAGATTACATTGCAGTAAGGAAAGACGATGTAATGTTGAAAAAGAGAAGCATGTTAGGCGTTTGGAATTTTTTTTATTATTGTTCATCGTTGTCCTTAATTATTTCGCTTAATTGTAATAAATACTGAAATAAATAGTATAACCTACAAACCGATTTATCTCGAAATGTGCTAAATGTCCACTAGATCCGTATTACCGGTTGGTATTCAAATATTAGAGATATAAAGATGTTTACTGATGCAAAATGATGAGATATAAAATGGAATTATGTAGGATACTTAGGATGCAATTACACGTAATAATATGCAAGAGCGATTCAATGTATCCCGGAAGGGATTTGAAATGAAAAATAAGCGTAATGTAAAATGGAAATAAGTAGAGCTTCCTTATCCAGAACACAGCATTTTCCAGTAACGAATAACTTTTCCCTTTCAAATATGTACATATTTTATTATTGTCCGTACACAATGTATTCTTTCCCTTATTCGATCGAATGAATTTTGATTATAAGAACTTAGTACGAGAGCTATATCGTTCCATCTGTCGAGACAAAATACGACATATTTAAAAATCTCGAAGCTACCGTAGGTACAACAGAATTGGCAAATGTACACGATGATGGGAAAATTACAATCACGAATATTAAAAAACAAAAACATGATACTGATTTCAATTATTTGAAGCACGTATATCTTTCGAGTGTTAGCAACAGTAGGAAAATCTTAAATATACTGATGCAATGAGATGGTTTCGTTACGATAATGACGATAATAGCGATGATTTTATACAAGCGGAGACAGCAAACGAAAGTGTCTCCTCATACCGACGCATTCATGACATTCGAAAAGGAGCTTCGAACGTTCCAAGTAGAAAAAGAAGGTGGCTCTATGAAGTTCCTTATGTTGAATGAATTATACGACTTGGCAGGCAAAAAGTTAGTAAGATAATATAATAAACATAATAAAATATAATAATATAAAATACACTAAATATAATAAAAGGTAATAAGGATCCATAAAGATTCAATTGACCCTAATTTGTATTTGAATAAGTGAAATTTCATATGAGAAAAATAATTGTTCCATTATCCAAATATTTCACATGATTCGAACAGTTTCGTCTTGCTATTCCTTCGGATAAGGAGGGTTCCTACTTTGTAATTATCACCAAATGCCCATCCAATTTCAAAGTTTTAGTGAACACACTAAATAAATACTACTACTACTACTACCAGTACTACTATATTACAGTACCTGAGTAATATTAATTCTGAAAAGAGATGGATAGATATCTGGAATACAATTTTTTGAATTTCTTAACTATAGTCCGACAACGATTAAAAAGAAAGCGTAGAACAAATAATTTCTTCGTAATGTTTCTGTCGGCTGAACGTGATAAATAACGAATGATTACTGATAAAAATTATGTATATCATTGTTTTTACAATTAGTCAGTTGGTTAATCTTTTGTTGCCATAGTATTACAAGATTTAGACGTTTCTCCAACTGCAATCAATTATTAAACTTAATGGGACAAGTAATCCGTCAAGTTTATTAATTTCAGCATTTGTTCGTAGCGAGTGTTACACGATTTGATAAGTAGAAGATAAGAAACGTCAAAGAAATCTCTTATCCTTTCAAAGTCACCTTCAAATTTTTAATTTCGTATTTTCCTAATAACTTTTCTCTCATTTCCAGCGAGTTCGTATTTACTTTAAATTCTCTATTGGAACAAAACTCGCTTATTTTCCAATGCAGTATTTTTCGAAAGATCACATCCGCGATTGGAAATTTCTCTACCCTAATTGCGGCAGAGTATTTTCATTTCCTGTATATGTCAATTATATCTAATCACATATTTATGAAATACTAAGCTTGTAATGGACGAAAGTCTAACGCAAGAAAAATAATAAAATACAAATTTTATTCCAAACCAAACCGACAACCTTCGATTAACATTCCTTTAACAATACATAATTAGCTTTTAATCAGAAGAAATTTATTTCAAGTTTCTCCTAGACTATGTTAATTTCATTATCGATGATCTGTACAAAGTGACACTCGTATCTGGAGAGATCTTGAATATCATTTGATATATCCTCTGTTTTACTGATCTTACTCGATCAACGAATTCCGAACAGCTAAATTAAAGCAGCGACGAAACGAAGGCAACTGAAAGTAGACCATCATCGATTTAAAAACGACAAGATTGAAATCGCGCTTCCTTTCTTCGTACATTCGATACATGAAAGTAACCTGACTTCCTCAGTCGTTAAGAAAGAAAACTTTCGCGATACGAATATCGATCTGCTTGTTCCTAAAATGAATCTATTTCGAATGGTATATGGACATTAATATTTGGACATTCTTTGAAACAGAATAATTTCTTTTGCAATTCAACGAGTTGTTTTTTTCTTTTTTTTTTTTTAAGGAAGGGAGATTTTATTAATATAAAGAGAAGATTAGTTTATCAGGTGTAACAAGAATTTTGAAATGACACTAGTAGCGTATATACTACTGCAAGCATATATTTTTTAAATATGCTTGCATTAATATTCCAAGTCTTTCTATCAGATTAGAAAAATTTTCTTTTTTAATTCGATTTATAATTTAAAAAATCAAAGAATCTGTAGATGTGCTTATCGCTGAATAAAATGGTTCTATGTTTGATAATTACAAATATCAATTTCATAATTTCGTATTGTACGAAGAAAAAAAGAAAGGATGAGAAAAGAAAGAGAAGAAAAACAATGTAATCACATGGCAATATCCTATCACACGTAAGAAATAATGAAGATTGTAAAGAATAAAATCATTGCAGTTTGACTCATCTATGATGTTGTAATTAACGTGCACTTATCAAGTCCGAGAAAATATCCACATACTTTTCAGCGAGTGAAGTGTATCTATATAAAGAATGGCAAATCTAAAATTGAACTAAACTATCATTAAGAAACATTCAGGAAGCCATCGTTCTATATATATAAAATGCTATCTTTTACATTTCGCATTCGTCTCCGTCACTTTTTCGTGTTTAGAGAGATGTCTCTTTAGCCGAGCTATTAATATCCAATTTCGTAAATGGCGAGATCAACTAATCGATATTATAAAGCGGAGCTTCCTCGGCCACGGGTCGTGACCCCATGTGGGGTCGTGTAACAGAATTATGGGGCGGCGGAAATTTTTGCAACTGCTACACACCAGAGAAATGAAAAATGTCAATGACCTGTCAGCAAAGGATGATGAAGACTTTACCGAATTATTAATCGACATGGGTATAAAACAGCAGCGTTTTAACAAATCGTTTAAATAAATTTTTGCTCGGAATTAGAACAGAATTTTTAACAATTTTTAAAATGATCTTGAACACGCTTATGATGTTTTATATTACATATGTGATAATGTGATTCAGCAACTCTGTTTAAATAATATCTGATGTTAAGTAAATTGGTCAAATGTATTAATATTCAGTCTTACTATCACAACAGTTTACAATACTAATTATATGCCTCAAATATATTATTATTATTAATGCAACTATTCAAATTTGTTAACGTTAGACAAAGTTATTTGAATAATATTTCAAGCTAAATAGATCCTGCAGGTCTATCAGTAATGTTTAATATATAGTACTATTTAAATTTGCTTACACTCAACAACTCTATTTGAATAATATCTGATATTAACTAGATTCCTCAAGGCAATTAGTATTTACCTACACCAGAACAAAAATCTATTAATAATATTAATGTACTAGTATTATTAGTAATGTTAATACCATTATTTAAATTTGTTAATTTTCAGAAAGTATATTTGAAATAATATCTGATATTAAGATCTAAATCCCTCAAGGCAATTAGTATTCACCTACACTGTAACAAAAATCTATTAACAATACTAATGCTATCTCTCAAATATATTAGTAATGTTAATACTATTATACAAATTTGTCTCAGATTCAACAACTCTACTTGAGTAATATCTGATACTATACAAAAGCCTTAGCTCTATTAGTATTCAGCTATACAATCAGAAAAATCTATATAGTTTATATACTAACAATATTCACAAATATATTAGTAATAGTAATACTACCATTCAAATTTTTTAACGTTAAGCAGCTCTATTCGAATAATGTATAATAATAAAACAGATCCCTTAAATCTATTAGTTTGTACTCAGTCATATTATAAAAATCTATAATACTAGTAATGTCCTTCAAATATATTAGTATTCAACGTTACTATTATTATTCATATTTATTCATAATCTGAATATTAAATCCTCGCCTGTATTTTGTAATAAAAATTGAAAATGAATAATTAATAATAACATGAAAAAACGGTGTCTTTATTATTGATGTTTGTAAAATGAAAATATCGATTAACTCTGAGGAACATTGAACATACTCTGTTATATCAAATATTCAGCCAGGATTTAATTTTTTATGCAGAAATAAACAAGCACATCTGCTTCACCGATATGCAAATTTAATTGTGCTCTAATAGGTGATAATAAATGATACAATTATAAATGTAACAAAGAACTGTTTAGAATTAAACTTCTTTAATTTACTGTCGATTAATGTTTTATATGTACAGGGTGGACAATATATAACTGACCAATTTCAAAGTCCCGCCATTGCGAAACGATGCATCATCTCCTGTTCCGCTTTAACAATCGTATCATGGACGTATGACAAAACAATCATCGAGCGTTACGCAGTTCGAGAGCAGGGAAAAATTGTCAAAACACTGTATCAAAGTAATTCGTCTATAACGATAACCTCACACAAATTACTCTGTCGGTATCGTCCGGCCATCAAAGATCGCCTGATTCTATTGCAGCGGGTTTCTTCTTACGAGGTTATCTCCAAAGTAAAGCGCACGTCGATAAACGAAAGTCAATCGAGCAGCTAAAAGATGCTATTCTAGAAGCGATAGCGAATATAACTTTCGAAACGTGTGAAGATGTAACGAAAAATACGACTGACAGGGCTGACTTTGTACAATGTCCGAAAGCAGACATCTTTCTCATATCATGATTCTATACATGATTTCCAAATATTAATAAATGACTCGTATTAAAAATGACTGTTGTTTTTTTACTTCGTCTACAAGTTATCGACAGTGAGAATCAGTCGGTCATATATCGTCCGCCCTACATATCTATTTTATGTACCTTCTTATGTACAGAACTATGGCTGCGTAACATTCTCCCGACATAAAATGGGCTGGCGAATGGAAAAAGTTTAAGAAGCGCTGTCATAAACCATTCATATCCTACCTCGATTAAGGAGCAATGTTCTGATAACCCTGATATATATCTTGCCATATTTCGTTCTGGCAACGTGAAACAGAAAGTCTGACACGATTCCATCGCCTTCGTGTATATCGGTCTCCGCCAAAACTTCTTTCAGCGCCTCCACCCGTTCTTCCGGCGTACTTTCGTCGTACGACAATTTGTTCTCCAGGCACTCGACCACGCTGAAGTCTTCCCAGAACTCGGGCGGATCAGTTTCAAGCCTCCTGGAAGATTCGGTATCTAGGAAACCAGAGATGTCCAACCCTGCGTAAGACACGTCCAATGCCAAATTCGCGAATGTGGGAGTTCGGGCTAAAGGAGAACTGGCTTGCAATTTGCACTGACGATTCTCACGATTTCTCGACATGCAGCGACTTTGCGAGTCGCCTGTCCCTATGGAACTCGCTCGGTTATTAGTCCGAGAACGTTCTTTTGAGTCAACGAAGAAATATTCATTCATTTTCTGCGAATTGCTTGCTTCCGGTCGCCAGAAGTATTTTTCTTTCAAATCTGCCGGCAGATTTTCGTTTATCCCCAATAACAGCTGCCTGTCCTCGCTGCTTTTCGACGAGGCCACTTTCAAATTCCTAATGGCCTGTAAATCACGGTGTTCCGCGACGTTTCCCTTTGTTTTCCACGCAAGATTTCCTGCTTCGCCGCCGATACATTCCGAGCAACTTTCGCTGCTCCATGGAAGAAAACCATCGTGAGAAACTTGGATTGTCTGCCAAGACGAGTCTTTCTGGGAATCCGTCTCCGCCGCGCTCTGGGAATACTTTGCTGGCTCACCGATTCTTCCTCGCACGCCAACTTCCGACAAATTTTCAACCGGCTCTCGATCCAACACATTTTGAACTGTGTCAATCGTTCTCGAAGAATGGCCTCCCTTCCTTTGACCTTGATAGATTACTTCTGCACATGAAGCACTGTCTAACTTACGTTCAAATTTCCCAGACACTCGCGGATCGTGCTCGTTGCTCATGTCCCATAATCGGATTTTCGATCTTAAGAAGATCGAAATTTACGTACCGCAGTTCATGAGATCACGTTATCCCAACACTATCTTTCCATTTGTCTCTTCCTCGTCGACACAGCTTCGCCTCGTTCGTTCATTTATTTAATTCTGCATTCTACACCGTTACGAATGATGTTGGGATGACGAATTTTCGTGAATTAATGCCAATGATAATTTCGAGAGTGCGCTACAAGAAGCAGTTAGGTTTTCAGGATTGCTGTTTTATGCTGGCATATGCTTGGATGGACGTGAAATGTGTGACGCTGACAAGGGCATGGAAAAAACTAATGAACTGCCTTGACTGCACCACACAGGACGAAATGGAAGATAATATTACGACAGATGTAGAAGATGCATACAATACCGAGAATATAACGGCAATAATTTGAGGCGATAGAAACACAGTTAAGATGGTCGAAGGCACAAAAGGAATGTAACTTCATCGAATTGAATCTGCTAAAGAGGTTATGTGATTTAGTAGTTAAAATGTTTGATCGAATCATATTTAATTTCATTATTTGTATTGCCATTATTATAATTTATATTCTTCTTCTTAATAAGTAGGATAAACATGAATTTGCTAAGATGAACATCCTTTTATTTAATTTCGTTATTTGTACTGCTATTATTGTAATTTATATTCTTTTTTGGAATATATAGGATAAAGATGGACATGCTTTTCTTTAATTTCATTATTTGTATTGCTATCATTAATATCTATGTATTTTGAAACACATACATAAGGATGAATATCAAGAAGATAACTCATTTATTATCCCAAAACCTTTGCCCCCCCAACAATTCAGATAACCGAGAGTCTGCTCGAATTAATTATTACAAACATGGAATATCTCAATTGGTTTCTTGCTGGCACAAGATCATTAAACCTAATGGCAGATATATTTGGACTCAATGAAGATTATAATACAACAATGGGAAAGAAGGTGGAGACAAACAGCGTCCTCTCACATTGAAAACGTCAGTGACTCGTTCTTCCAAAAATACGACATAACCCCCTCACTACTCAGAAAAGACCAAGTTGCTATTACTCGCATCCGAATAGACCACACAAAAGTCTCCCACTTGCATCGATTGACAAAGGACGCAGTTCACAGTGAAGAATGCGGAGAATGTAACGAACCAGTCGTTTTATTTCATCCTGCCTGGAGTGGTATAACACACATCGTTCACAAACTGAAACTGTGTATTAGAGACAATATCAACAAAGAAAAAATCAACGATCTGTTAAGAGCCATTGAAGAAAGCAAGATAATTAATGATACTTTAAGCATATCTGCCTTCGTCGCTGAAAATCTCGCAGTCGATGCAACCTTAAATTTATATATATAAAATTTTACGAAATTAAATTAAATACCAGACTGGTCCTTTGTGATTTGAAATACGGCGCCGAGACGTCTGTTTCTATAGATTTGTTTACGAAACTATACACTACATAGAGAGATAACTTAAAAGTTAAATTAACATCTAAGCTATTTTATAATGTGATTGGCTAACGTGTTATTCGAAACGCGTCTCCTATTGGGCGATCAGATCGCCCCCTGTTGGTTGATACAAATGGTAATTGCGTAGCCACATTCTCAATGGCAGCGTACTTTACGGCGAGTGCTTATACAGCAGCAGACACACAGTCGCCACACATAATTAAAGATTAATTATGGTTAAAGAAAAAATTAAGTGGAGGATATACAATGAAACTTCTTCATATGACGCTTCACTTCTGAGAAAATCGAGTTTGAAAAGTTGCCAAGTATACTTTAACTTGGTTAAGAGTAGGTGTGAGTAAACAATCAGTACGAGGTTATTATCACGTGAAAATAAGTAAAAAATGTTGAATAATATTTTCTCGCTTAAGGCATCATTTTCAAGGAAGTAAAGTTTGATGGAAATAATGTTTAATTACGAACTGGTTTGATACAGGCGCAAGATACATCTTCAAATTTATTTTTCTCAAAAAATAAAAAAAGAAAAAAAAAACGAAGCGTATTATGAAAAAATTCTATTCTACATTTACTTATTTACACATGAAGTTTAAGCTCCTGTCGATCGTTTACTCTTGTTCGGTCTGGAATTATTTAAATTTAAGAATACTTGTTAAATTTTCAAACTCGATTTTCTCGAAAACGAAGCCTCGGATGGAAAAATGTTATATCAAATGTTTTCTTTTTTTTCACGTATTACGATTTCCACCTCACCTGCGTATAGAAAACAAGATTATAGTTTTGCAAATATATCGTTCTTATCGATCATGTCATGTTGTGTGACCTAATAACTAATACTATTGTTTTGTACTTGTGCAAAATTACTTGGAACTTGTGCTACCTTGTGCTACCTACTTCATTGTTTTATCAAAATAAATAAAGCGTGCACATATATCTCATCAAAAGATATTGATGTATAATTGAAAGTATATCACGGCGCTGTTTACAAAAATCATTTAGATCGCATCGATAAGAATATAAATACTCGAAACTTTTAATACGAGCGATTGACTAACTGATATCAGCTATATAAGTGACGATAAACTGATGACATTGTTATGGACCAATTGTGTATATCTCTACGATCAGAAATTACGATTGCAACATGAAATTAATGCTAGTTGTTAATAAAAAAAAAAAAAAATGTAACTCTGAAACAACGATAGAATTCTACATAGAGGGCGTTTTAAAAAAATTACGTACAATTTTGATCACAACTTTTATGTGTCAAAGTAGGAGAAAAGCAGTCCACAGTTCATATAAATATTAAGGTAGCACTTAAATAAATTCAAGCTCAAAATTCAAGATTATTCTCAAATTTCGAGCAAAACTAATCTTCAATTCAGGTCAGATAAGACATTAAATAATATAATTCCGAGTTTAATTTATCTAGTGCTGTTAAATAATTTTCTCAAGTTTTTCACAAAATTTTCATTCATAATTATTAATTCTCTATCCTCCTTTTAACAATTCGAGATCGATATTTTTCCTTCTTGTTGGATACTTTCTTTTCAACTTGACGACATTGTCAGATCTGCTACCTCAATTAAATATACCAGTCGATTTAATGTTCTATCTTCGTATTGCAATTATTTATATCAATATCCGACTTTTCAAAATAAGTACAAATGATATCAAAAATTATTATTATTACTTCATATCATACCAGTCATCAGTATCATATAATCTTTATACTTAGCATTTATTAATCAACACCAATTTGACTAATATAGTTGGCTAGGAAACTACCTTATCGATAGAAAACTAAAAGCAAAGCGAATGTTCAAAGCGTTCGCCATGAAATTCACAAACATAGACGCGTTTCATACAAAATATCAAACGTGTTTAAATATACCGAGATTACATTATTGTAATTAGTCTGCGAATTTTGATAGATCTATAGGAAACTTAGAGGTTTGGAAAGGAACAAGATTCACGTAAGTATTCGTTATGATATATACTTGTAAATAGTGGGAATATTTCATAGTTTTAGTGTTAGAATTTCGTACAGGCCATTTTGAACATCTATTCTAATTCAACTTTTTCTTATCGTTAATATCAAATATAAACATTTTGTGTGAGACGAATGTTCAATTTTATTTCCATAATTGTATTGTGTTCATCATATGAATTAATTGTATTGTATTGTATTCATTACATGAATTAATTGCATTGTATTAATTGTATTCATTTTATTTCCTTAATTGTATTCACAAATAAAAATTCGTATAAACATCCTCGGTCGAATTATGATAATATATTTTCAATATACATATTTATGATACAAATTTGTAGTATCAGAAAAAATTAGACGGTATTAGACTAAAATGTGTTAATGTTAAACTAAATTACATATCAGTAACGTGCGAATAATTTTCTTCCTGCACCAAAATTTCTATCCATCATTTTTTAAACACGCTGTAGCTACAATAAATAAACGTTCTAACAGACGTCCGCATATTTTTTGGAATTTCTTCAATGAGATAAGAGGTTGAAATCGAAAATAAAACACTGTATGATTGATGATTATTGCTTGGCAGCTAATAACGAATTAAAATTAATCAAAAAATATAGTATCACAATTTTTTACGATGATCGTCGATAGCAAGTACCCCGAAAATTTTACAATTAATTTTAATGCGTTTCTTATACTTTTCTGCGATCCTAAGAACAAGCGAAAATCGAGTGTTATAACGTAGAATTTCCGTGCACGCTGATTAAATTATATGCATTAATTAAATTGCTGGCAATAAATTGGTGTGAAAGAGCCGCACCGTAGTTTCGAAAACAATAAACCATTATACGTATCGTATTTTCTTTTCCTATTCCATTTAGCTGACGGATTATTTCTATGAGAAAGCGTTGAACTATTTGAGATGGGACGTGTCTAAAGAATTACACGGTTTTTCTTTAACAAGGAAAGCTTAATTTATCGTCTAATTGATTGTTGCGCAATTCTCTGAGAAAATCGGCTACAACGCTTGAGAACTTCCTTTTCCCTGATAAGTCGCGAATTTAACCACGGACTAACTCGTTGCTTCACTCAGATTTACGCAGGCTGTCTCAACTGAATGAGATCACCCAGGTATCTATTTTATCTACGATTGTATGAAAAAAAAACCTCTCAAAGTTAAATTATTTGCCGTTATGAATCTTGCTCATTATATGAATTTAACGTAAAATTATCAATATACATATCTTAGTAATTATATAGAATAATTACACTATATTGAAGTATAGAAAAAATATATATATATAATATAATATAATTATAAATATAATATATAATTATACTTACTATAAAAAAAATATAGCAAGAACTTACTAGGGGAGAGGTGTGATGAGATAGGCATTTTTGTTTCGCACAAGACATAACAAAATTTAAAAGACCATTCAACTTCTAATCGATAACACTGACAAGCTATCATCGATGATAGTCTAAATGTTTACTTGGCTTATCTTTTGCTTCTTAAAGAAGAGTATTTTGAATCCCTCATAAATTATCTGTATTGAATGGGACAGTGTAATAAAAGAGAACAATAGTAATATGTTATCTGATTAATCCATTTCTCAATTTTTGTTAATGTAAGAATTTTGTATAAAGTTAGACAAACGAAAGACATAACAATGAATGTACAATTTTAAATGAAATGTTGAAACTGGTCATTTGAACGGGCCTGGTAAGGTTAGTGTTAATATTATCTCTAGATACCAAAATCATAATATTATGATCAAACTTACGTGAAACTTACTACATCTATGTAACGAGCAAGAGTAATCATTAAATTGACGAAGAAGAAATTAACTTTCGATGAAAAATATAGTATAATTCTGAAATTTAATCAGAATTGACGTAAATATATAATATTAATTTATAGCGAAACTAAAAAATCAACGGTGAAACTTATAAAATTAAACAATATTAATTAACGTGAATAATAAATTCATAAACTTTTTTATTCTGTAAATATGCCAACGATATTGAAAATGTAGGGAAAAATTGGAAGAGTATTAAACGAATGACACCGGGCACACCTCATGTTATATACCATTCTTCAATAAGCGCCCGTTTCCATGTAGCATTAAAGGAATTCGTCGCTAGTAACAATACTTCGCGCAAGATTTCGACAAAATAACAAAAATTCTACCTCTGATATACGAAGGATTCGATCAAATTCACTAATACCTTATTGCTATCTTTAAAACAACAAGCACTTGAAACTGCACGCGATAGCACATAGCAGGCGAACGCGAACAAAGGATTTGTGCTGTATTATGGCGATCGTGTCATAGTCAGGCCATCGGGTAGATTAAACAAATAAATGTGTATTTCAGAAAACTTTTCATAGCATCGGGAGAAGCTTTTATCGGAGAGCTTGATAAACGACGTTTTGCTATGGAATTAAAGATCAACGTAACATTCATTTTACATATACGACAAAGATATTGATGTCTGACGAATATGGTTAAGTGTGGATCTGTAACATTTTATTCGAAGAATATCGTCGACGTTGCGAACGTTGTATACAAAGAATGTTTGGATATGTTTAGATAGTTGCTGTTAGCGTAATAAATCAATTAGGATTCACATAATTCATATAATATGTAATAAAAGAAGAACGACTTAACGAAAATGTAAATGGAGTATACATGGTATAAATACAAGGAATAAAAGGAAGAGTTCTCACGATCTCGATCATTACACATACACTTACTATAAAAATTAGGAAATACAATAATTCCCTGGAAATTACTGTATATTTTTTTTATGTTCTGAAATATATTGAATGGAAGTAAAAATACCCATAAAGGGATAACAGACCGTACACGAACATACAATAAGTTTTAACGTTAAATACCTAAAACCGAGTGAAACTTGCTGGTGTTAATGTAACGAGGTGTTGAGTTGGTAGCCCTGGTCTGCTAATACACATGGGAGAAACAACAACAAATCCGTGAATCGCATTATCTTACAAACGCGTACATCGCCATTTGCAAACGAGAAAATGGCAACGCGACAATGACCTGAAACGTTGAATTAATCAAGACATTTCTTCTGCAATAGAATGTTGATATAATTAAGTGGCTAAAGGAATCTCCTAACTGGAACCCAATTTAACATTTGTGGGATTGCACGATAGACGCCAATTGGGAAATTAAAGTATACTTAATTAGAAATAAAAGGTAGTTAACACAAAAGCTACAAAATCATGATGTAGTATACCGACTGGGGTTTATATTCAATTAATTGAATTAATGCCACACAGATGGCATGCTGTCATCAAACCCAAGGGTTGCTCAACGCCTTCCTGCATTATTTTTTATTTAGGTTTTGTTAGAAGTGATTATATAATTCAAACAAGGCATGTTTCTTAACTTTTTTCGCTAGGTTTTATCTTGTTCTCCCGATATCAATATTAGCTGCAGATGTTACGAGAGTATAATCGACAAACGACAATATTATAATTTTATGTACGGATTACTCTCTCTTTATAGTATTTTTAATTCCAATCATTATCAATGTATCTGAGAAGATAAAAAAATATACAGTAATTTCCAAGCAATGGTTACGTTTTTTTAATTTCTGCCAAGTGTACGTAAACGAGTAAAAAAAGGCCCTTAGACGCAAAGTCAGAGGCTAGCAATAAAATCAAATTTTATATCGTTAATTTTACATGCATAACTGGTGCTACAAAATAAAAAAGATATCGTCGCCAAACGATCTTTCGTCTTTGGAATTTTCAATTTCCCTCTTTCAAATTATAACAAATGCACCTTCGAATGGTCTTGAGAACTCAAAATACCATTCATCAAGCACGTGATTGGTTCTCATGCGGCAAAACACAAAAACCGAAATGCCCATCACGACAGTCCCCTCACTAAAGAATTAACAAACCAGGCAAAAAGTACAAGGAAGACTCAAGAAAAATATTGACAGAAGTTATCATTGCCGAATAATAATTAACAGTTGAACAATCAAAGGACAGTATCCTAGTTTAGTAAATTTGGCACGCCCAAATGCCAATTTTTACAAGAAACGAACGTTTATCAACGTCTGTTCAACTATTTCAGAATTTTCCTTTGTCCACCCCTCAAGAAAAATTTATTGCTAAATGAAAATTTCTAAAAATCTGCACCGCTAATTTTTTCATCGATTCTTAGGTGAGATACAATTGTCTCAAATCAGTGAAAAAATTCATGCTGCATTCATGTCAGATTTTTAAATATTTAATATTTTAAATATAAAT
Organism: Bombus turneri; assembly: GCA_014825825.1. Taxonomy (NCBI): domain Eukaryota; kingdom Metazoa; phylum Arthropoda; class Insecta; order Hymenoptera; family Apidae; genus Bombus; species Bombus turneri. The sequence continues at coordinate 3,757,645 of CM026116.1, forward strand.
AAAGGTTTTTAAAGCTCATACGCTTCGACTTCTAATTTTTATAATACTTTGGTCTAATATTCGCAATGAATTTTCGAAACTAAAATAATATTTATAGATTTAAGAACAATTATTTTAATTGCAATAATTATTTGTGGTTTGGATAATAGTTATTTTATTATAGCGGGAAACATCACCGCATTTTCATACTTGTCGATAAGATTAAAACCAGACGAGAATTAATCGCTGAATATTACTACACACGCGAAAGTGGTGGTCCGATTGTTGGCTGTTGCAAGTCACTTGATAAAAATTGCATAGTTCCTTGAATATGGTCAATATTATCGGATTCATATACATATGCAATCCTCACATACGTACTGTATCCATCACCATTTCCACGAATCAAAATAAAAAATGATAAATGTCGCTGTAGCAGGTGTTCTTTAAATATATCGTACGCCATATTGAATCGGCCATTGTGAATTTTGCAAACCTAAGTTCAAGTTCGTTGCCAACAGTCGACAAAATCTCTATCAACTATCTTTTAAACTATCAAACTGACGTAAAAGTTCGTACATCGAAACGTATGAGCTGACACATTAATGGATTTTCACATCTTTGACCTCCCATGTCTCGGAAACTAATTGTCAGCTCAACTTGAAAATTTATTGTGGTAATGTTTCACCATAAAAGATCATTCGACACGAAATACAGTTCCAAAATCGTGGGGCAAGAAATAGGTGACTTTTTGGGTCAGTTTTTGCAATACAAAAAAAAAAAAAGGTTTTTCATCCCACGTGTTTCCTATATAGCTAATGTTTTAGATATGCTGAATCTAAATGAATGGAACACCTTTTATTTAAATGTTATTAAACACGTGTTCATCAAATATAATTGACGTGAAAGCAAGAATTTTATTCTTACGATAGAACGTAATGACTTCTTATTACAATGTCCATTAAAGTGTTCCTTACAAAAAAAGTACTTAAACGTGGAAAATAATCGGAGCGCAAGAATAGCCGTTGATTAATGCAGGTTTGGATACGTTATATTTCTATTTAAGCTCTGAAATCACGAAAACGACCTCCATGTTCGCCAACCATTCACACAAATTATACGATCGTTAATTTTATTAAGAAATTATTCCATTGATTTAGAAAGAGTTAAGCAATAAAACACAATAAAATATCAATATAATACAGTAACTAAGAGCTCATTCTAAGAATATAATATAATGTAAGAAATTAGGAATAAGAAGGCAACAACCTCCGCGTAATAGGTTGTAATGGGCCTAAAGTACAGATAAAATTACTATTGTTATATTCTTTCGACGTTTAATTTGTTCGACGAATAGCCCGTAATTTTCTTTTTACGATAATAAGGAATCGAAAAATTGTATTTAACTTTTATCACATTTACTTCCAAAATGAAATGATTCCCGTTAATCCCGTTAACGTCGGTTACTCACTGTTCTCAAATTGTTTGTACAATTACAACCACAATATGCACATCTCTATTAATTGCGTACCAATATACATATAATAATTGTGTACATATTCGACACTAAACAATGAATCCAGAATAAATTTATATTTCTGTTAAATTTTATACAACAAATAATCTTCGATTGCTGTTAACAGCAAGAATCTTTGAAATTTATCACGTTATCAACGACATGTTTATAAAGATAAAATGATGTTATACAGTTATGTAATGACGATATGCAAAAGTTATATCATATTGGGATAATGTTAAATAACGAAAGATATAAAGCATTATTTTAACAGTTCAAAACACGATAGAGTATCGTGAAGTTAGTGTATAACCTGAAAAGCAGTACATATTTAAAATCTAATCGATGCGAGTTTCGATTTAATTTAACCCAATCCCATTATAACTAATGATATTCGTAAATATAAATGTATCTCATGCGAATCTTTTTAATTTTTGTCGTGAAACTTGAAGAAAATATGTTGTTCTTTAAACCTAACCTCACTTCATCCGAATACGCATGCTTTGAAAGGCAGATCTACATTTTCAAGTATCTTTTCATAAATGTAAAATTAACTTTTAGAATGAATATCTTTACTGTTTTACAAAATGTCAATATAATTTGCTATAAAGAAGGTGCAAATTAATCTATCTTAACAATTACGCAAAGAAATTATTTTCCAAGAATCATTTTAACCTAAACTGATCGAAGGGGCAGTAGATTTCTAAACATTTCAATCTATTAAACATTGACTAACTGTAAACTAACCAATTTAAATTGGAGAAATATTCTACAGTTTTACTTATTTCTCACACAAAGTATTAAATTAGAAATTCTAAGTAAGAATTTTATGACAAAGCATGTTTATTACGGAAATGTAACGTTTATTGTTCCGGTGTTCAATATTAGCAATCACTTTCTTAAAAGCAGTAAATTAATATACGATATGTATATACTGCAGTAAGCTGCACTGCATTCAGATTAGTATCAGGCTTCGCATACGAAACAATACATGAAACACATAATAAAATATCAGATCAAATTTTAATCCCGATTATATTGCGAAAATTATAAATGAGTGAATTGTCGAATTTTCACTGTGGCATTAATTCACGAGAAATAGCTACGAATCATTCATCGTGTGAATGAAATTTTCATCCAAGATTATATAAAACGTTATACGTGTGTACATCTTAGAGAGTGTGGAAAAAGCTATGCGTGTAGATGCCGGATAATACGTCATGATGAAAAATATGTGAAATAAAAGTTCACCATAGCAACACTTCACTTATAATTGCCACATTTTAAGATTTAGTTCACTGCACTAGACCACTTTTCTTTGATAAACACTAACTGAAAGGAGTACATCAGTTTGTCAAAAGATTAGACGAGTTCTTTTAGATACAATATCGACGGAAAATAGACGCGCACAACATCCTTCCAACGTGGAGGACGAGCGGCGACTAAAGTACGTTATATAGAATTTCCAACAGCACTGCCGGGTCGAGCTCTCTGATTGGTCGAGCACTCTTCCGGGCGGCTCTTACGATTGGATATCCGACAAAAGAGCGCCTAATTGCATGTGACTTGTTATCACGGAGACGTAAAACGATATTTTAAATAAAGAACAAATGTATTTAGAAGTATCTATTCAAACCATTTTTGTTGTAAATATCCTTTTAGCAAAATTAATGTATCACGCGAATCTTAGATTGCAAAACAAAATATTAGTATACAGGGTATTTTCATAATAATAACTGGAACAGGCTATAACTCCGTCGCAAGTGAAGATAGAGAAAAGTCGTAGAGAAAAAGTTTGCACTGTTTAACACGCTCTATCATATTACCGTGCTAGTTTTTCTCGCAGATACACCGGTGCAGTTGCGAAGCGCGTTGCACACTTTTTTCATACGAGTTTCCGTAATTTTTTATAAACCATTTGATGCATTTCTTAATTTTCAGAAAGTATTAACGTACTTGAGTCGATGAATGATATAAATTTGAAAGATATCTCAATTCTAATTTCACCAAATCTGATATATCAAAAATAAGTCCATTTTTCCATCCAAGTACCTCAATATTTTTTTCCATAGAATGAAAAAACACATCGAATGACGTATAAAAAAAAATATGTTCCATTGGAAAAAAAGTAGAGGTGACCTTGAAATCTTTGATACACCTCATTCCCACAAACATGTGTAATTTTTCCTAATAAAAATTTTTTCTATCTTCTACGTTTCAACGCTATAGTTTGCTCTAATTTTTAGAAACACCTAATAAGTTGTGTAATATATCTGCGTAATATTCTACTCTCGTATATCTAAATAGAGATATTTGAGTGATCGTAAAGAACGTATAAAACTTGTAAAAAGTTAATTTGATAAAAGTATTTAGATAACGATTTATGAATAAGATTTAGATACGAACTTATTGATAAAAGTGCACGTATAATGCTAGAAACATACGACCATAATTCTTCGTGCACATCTGTAATAATGAATTATTCATTACGCTTTAAATCGCTCATAATCTTATGATATAGGTAATTATTTACCTTCTAGCTACGTTTGAAAATAAGATAGAAATATCTTTGCATATGAATTATTTAATATGTACCTACATCGACTGTTTTCACTCAAATGTGCATACTTATGTATTTCAGGGAAACGGCAGTCTTAGTAAATGAAAGGAATTAAAATAATCTTTAATTTTGAAATGTAGCGAGGCAAAGATTAAATATAGAAATGAAGCAAGCTACAAAATCCGTAAAGCTGAGAGATAAGCTGAGAGGAGGTTCGAACATCGCACATTTCCCGATAAATACGTGAAACAGAAAATTCTTTGAATAATTCGGCCAAACGTACGAAACCAAAACTGGCAAAAATAAGATGTTCAAGGAGAGAAATCAATCGCTAATGACGACGTCCAAGGAGCATTATCGCAAATTAACGATAACGAACGAACGATAAAGGTAGAATTTTATCGATGAAATTGCTAGCTTATCGATGAAAAAAAAAATACGCTAACTAACAATACGTTCTAAATGTGATTTACGAAGACGATAAACAATCTGCAATTTCCTGTGCGAAATTCGCGGGCGAAATATTTGAAGATTAAGAGTTGACGCACAGTTTCCTCATCTTAAGTTCCTCTTAGCGCTGCAAGAGAATTCTGAGAAAAATAGCGCGCGCAATTTAACTTTCTCAAGTCTTTTTCGCTTAAAAACCTATTGTTATGTAGCTCTTGAAAAGTGCTGCTTTAAAAGGTGCTATGTACCTCATTTTCTTCGTATGCTATCCGTAGAACGATCAATTTCTTAAAAAAAAAATCGCCATCATCGCGTGACATCGGTAAGTCCCATATACAGGGTGGTCCAGCTGTAACTTCATCACCTGTAACATCTCGCTCGTTTTCCATGATATTTAGAAATTATTTCACGTACAAGTTGAATGATTTTGAGGGAAATATGACTTTTGGTAGATGAATGCGTAGAAGACATACAAAGGTCACCGATGATTTTTTCAATGGGATCACGTGCGTTCTTAAAACGTTAGTCGATCCAGCTGGACACGATTTCCAAAAAAAGTACTATTCATAAGTAAAAGTAGTATTTATGTCGAAAAACTATCTTATTTGTTAGTTACTATTACAGTATTATTTATTATTTATTTATTATTTATTTACTATTATTTATTAGTTTAGTAGATAGTTTTAATTTAATTTGTCATACTTAACGTATGGCAGACAAAGATAGTCTCTCCTTGTCAAATCTTCATAAATTAAATTTTCTGCTATTCTTCACAATTTAATCTTCACAATTCAAATCTTTTTCTTTTGTCTTTTTTTCAATTTGATCTTCTAATCAAATCTTCACAATTTAAATTGTCTGCTATTTTTAAAACTGATATTTTTTCAATACAACAATATATATCGAAATACTCTATCGTATAACATAAAATACTATAAATGTATTAAATATTACGCAATATTGTACCTAATATGGAACTATAACGATATTTTTAAAAATCCCCCAAATGAATATCTCTCGAACGCCTGCAGATGATCTCACTCAATCACTTTGTTATCTTACGTGTTGTGGTTCATTGGTCGAGCGAACGTATAACATGATCGTTTCATCTTGTCGATGTTCGAAAACTTTCGACGCTGTGTCAATTTGACGTGTTTCTTATTATTTTATCATACTTATTTGTGCTTCTCGTTGCTGTTCACGTACAAACTGAAGTAAGTATAAGCTGAATATCGTGTTCTCAACTTCGTGCAATTCCAAATATGGACACCAAGTATTGGTACAATTACGCAATATTCCATATTTGCATCGCTTTCTTTCTAGGTTATTTTATTTAGAGGAACTTCAGGATGCTCTGTTGCAGTATTAGGAAAAATCAACAAGAAAGAAAGTCATGAGAAGAAGGTGGCTCGAGCCATAAAAATCATTGAAGAAAAGAAAATGGGATATCTGAAAGCAGCAAACTACTTTCGAGTGGACAAGAATCTGCTGTGCTGCAGTCCAGTTTGACACTTGCATTTACGACTACTGTAAGCATGTTTCTTAATGCGGTTCGTTTAAAATGTGATTTTATTACCAAAGAAGAATAAAGTAGGGTGAGAATAAAACTATTCTTTGTTTGTTTTCCATGAAAATGTAGTATCTCGTGTCAGTATTACATCTTTGGATACATGTTCTATATTAAATATAATTTCTGTCCTTTTTAAGGTTAGTTCGAGAGAGAAACTTGTCCATAGCGTTATGAGTATAAAAGTGGTTTTAAATTGAGCGTGAATATGCGAATAACTGTAGGAAGCTTTTTTTTGTTGTGATTTATTTTCCAAGAATAACATTTGAAAAACGATATGGTATTACACGTTTGGCTAATTTACTTCTTTATCGGGGACGACAAGATGGATGGATTGCTGCAGGGCTTCTTAAACTATGAGTCGTAATCCTATATAGGATCGTGTAACAGAGTTACGAGGTCGTGAAACTTTTATAACTGTCACACATCGGTGAACTAAAAAATGCCGATCATCTGTCAAGGAAGGACCAAGTGATTAATTGACATAGGTATACAACAGCATTCTTTTAAAAAAGAAATTTGAATGAATTTTCGCTTAGAATGAATACAGAACTCCCAATAATTTCTACAATGTCCTTAAACACACACTTATGACTATTTTATGTTAAGTATCTACTGCAGAAGGACAACATCATCGTTGACGATTGCAAAATGAAAATATCGATTAGCTCTGAGGAACATTGAACGTACTCTGTTATATCAAATATTCAGCCAGGATTTAATTTTTTATGCAAAAATAAACAAGCACATCTGCTTGACCGATATGCAAATTTAATTCTGCTCTAATAGGTGATAATAAATGATACAATTATAAATGTAACAAAGAAGTTTAGAATTAAACTTCTTTAATTTACTGTCGATTAATGTTTTATATGTACAGGGTGGACAATATATAACTGACCAATTTCAAAGTCCCGCCATTGCGAAACGATGCATCATCTCCTGTTCCGCTTTAACAATCGTATCATGGACGTATGACAAAACAATCATCGAGCGTTACGCAGTTCGAGAGCAGGGAAAAATTGTCAAAACACTGTATCAAAGTAATTCGTCTATAACAATGACCTCACACAAATTACTCTGTCGGTATCGTCCGGCCATCAAAGATCGCCTGATTCTATTGCAGCGGGTTTCTTCTTACGAGGTTCAAAAGTAAAGCGCACGTCGATAAACGAAAGCCAATCGAGCAGCTAAAAGATGCTATTCTAGAAGCGATAGCGAACATAACTTTCGAAACGTGCGAAGATGTAACGAAAAATACGACTGACAGAGCTGACTTTGTACAGCGTCCGAAGGCAGACATCTTTCTCATATCATGATTCTATACATGATTTCCAAATATTAATAAATGACTCGTATTAAAAAAGACTGTTGTGTTTTTACTTCGTCTAGGAGTTATCGACAATGAGAATCAGTCAGTTATATATTGTCCATTCTATGTATTTAATTTATGTACCTTTTTATGTATATAAGTCTTCTTACCCCACGCTGTTACACTTATTTACTCGTTTATTTGCGACAATACAAGAAAACGTTTCGGTCGAAATTTGGTATCGATAAGAGCGTACTGTGCTTTTGTCTATCTAACCTTACGATGACCTTGAGACGTATAGCAAAGGTGGCATAAAAATTTTTAAATGGGTGCCTTCATTTTTCATTAGGTAGTCTTGTAACTGACATTCAGACGTATTCAAAAAGGTGCAAACTTGTGTCCTTCGTAGCACTTGCTGTCGAGATATAAATTTTTAACTTTGACATACAAGAAATTCGATATTAGGAAATTAGCTGAAAATAACTGCACAAAACGGATTGACTATTCTGGACACGTTACAAAACTATCTTGTGTTTCGATGATGCCACATCAGTGATAGTATTATGAAAATCTTTATGCGTGATCATAGTGTACACCAGGTAACGTTAATGCATGTGGCGCATTGAATTTTAGTACGTTTACGCCGGCGTGTACCACCGGTGGCTCACGCTTGAGTCTCCCATCAGGTGGCGTGCATCACCGGTGGCTCACACTTTAATGTTTCATCAGACGGTGCGCACCAGCAAAAATGTAGTTCGTTTAGTAACTAGAAAAAATTGCCATTTGGTTGAAAATTTAAACAATGCAAATTTGTTTAAAAATATAACAATTCAATATTATGAACTTATTACAAACATGAATACGAGCGCTGCTCCACGGCGAGAAACACAAATAGCAACGCCAGCGTAAACGTGTTAAAGCCCACATCTCGATAGTGATGGATAGCGCGAAACACACGAGTTTGTAGTATTCTGAAAACGTCTGAACGTCGGCTAAGAGCACACGTAATAAAAGACAGAGGTACACGTTTAAAGACTTTGACGTCGCCTTTACAGGACGCTTCAAGATCGTCGCAAGGTTAAATAAATAAAAGCACTCGATACCAAACAAGTTTTGCCTGAGACATTTTTCTGTATCATCGCAAATAAGAGAGTAATTAAGGATGACAGAGTTAGGTGGGACATCCTGTATAATTGGGATGGCGTGAAATTTTTCCTGGCACAATGCAGTTGTAAATGGGAAATGTTTAAAAAATGCTGAATTAGTGTATTGATTGAATTCATGATTTTATGAAAAAAGAAAAAGAAAGAAAGAAAGGAACATTGGTGACCTTCATACGCCCTCTACGCGTTCACCTAATCATACCAAAGCTAATCATACCAAATTACGTCCCCCTCGAAAGCATTCAACTTGTACCTGAAACATTTTTTTTCTTAATATTATCAAAATCGAGCGATATATTCCAGGTGATAAAGTTAGGTGGACCACCCTGTATAATAAACGATGTAACACTTACCAATATAAAGCGATTTGCCTAATGTTTAGCGTAGAGAAGCAGGAAAGACAGTGATAAAAGAATTGATATAAACAATTACTTACTGAAATAATTGAGAGTCTCCCGGATTTGCTCCGGTGACAATTTTAAGTCAACGTCTATTGATTTTAGGGCCGGTGAAGGGATGAACCAATCCGCGTTCTCGTATCCTATAAACAATAAATAATATCAGTCATACGAATATTTATAAAACGCTTAAATATATTTGGCGACAAAAAAAAAGAAAATAATTAGAATTAGACAATTTTATACAAATTCACATCTTTGGGAACACAATTGAGAAAGTAGAACCTAGGTAGAAAATTGATTTAGCTACCAAGCATTATAGAAAGAAAAGTACTTTGAATATTTTAATGCAAATTGCCTTATCTTTATCGATTCACGCAAATAACTCCTAAGCTACACATTATTCGAAAAAGTGTCTCAAATAAAACTTACTTTGTTTCCAGTAGGCTATTTTGTGATAGCCACTAATCTTATGTAGGTGGACGCACCTTCGACATTTCATGGTAACCTTCGTCTTTTTTAAATACAACTATACATTTTTTTATAACCATTCGGTGTATTTTTTAGTTCTCTACAAAAAAGTATCGAGGTACTTGGGTGGAAAAACGACCAGTTCAAAGGATATTTTAACTTTAATCTTGTGAAGCTTATCGTATACCCACAATTTAACTAAGTTAACGTTGAGATATCTTTTAAACCAAGCATTTTCAGATACAAGTACCTTAATACTTTCTTCTAGAGAATTAAAAACTCCATAGGATGGTGTATAAAAAAATGTACAGTTCCATTCACAGAAACAAATATCACTTTAAGATGCCAAGAACGCCTAGACAAATCTGATGGCCATCACAAGACGTCCCATTTGAAACACGTGTTTTATCCAATAATAGGTCACTTTTTCGGATAATACATAGTTTAAGGGATGTTTGGCGCGATGAAAATGAGACACCCTATATATCTTTTCACATTATACACATTCTGCGTAATTTTGCACTTTCAAGTTTTCTATAAATGTATAAAAATCTGGAGTCTAATTATAGTAAACCAGAGAGGTAAAACATACGCATACTCATGCACGTGTGTATAATAAAAATATTTTGTTTTTATTTAGATTTTTTGGTTGCATCAAGATATTTAGATCATTAGCAACTAACGTTACTTACATAATAGTCATTACGTAAGGTTACAAGTCGGAATATTACAGATGTGTTAAATTAAACGAAAAAATATTGATTCCTTCAATTTTTTTGCATTGTCATAACAAATTTTCGTATTATTTCATGAATAAAAATGATTTATTCTAAATAAAATATCATAATAATAATACTCATAACAATAAACACATTCGAGTGAAATGACAATGGTAATTATTCCTTTATACTGATAATGTTTCTCGTTGTATAATTTATTCAATTTATTGTAAATACGTATATTTGATGTATTAGGTTGCCCCAAAAGTATCTTTCGTTTTATAGGGAAATAATAGATGCACTATATTTTCTGCTTTATATTATTATATTATAATATAATTGTATTACATTATATTATATGTAATATTATTTTTATTTATATTATTTGGTTTTCTATTATTATTTTATTGAATATTCTATTGGAACAATATGGAGCATACATAATTCAATGAAACAATACGAAACGAAAAATATAGTGCATCTTTTACTTCCTCATAAAATGAAAGAAACATTCGGGACAAGCCAATATAATAAAATTGCAGGTTTACCCTCAATTTACAGAATTTACGTGTAAGCGAAGTAATTAACGCTGTGTAAAAATAGGCTGGCTAAATTAGATTTATATACAAGTCTGAAAGACGATTTGCAAGTGTTATAATGTAATAGATTTGATACTTACGAGTATACGTTTTAACAAACACACTAACAGTGAGAACTAGAAAATTGCTGGCAGAATGCATTTTATATATTTTTCTATACACCGACGTCGTCGATCTTGTTATCAAAATTACATCTCATATTTTTCTGTGCACTCTTAGAAATACTATTACGTGCAAATTGTCGAACAATATAGTTTACATGGTCTTTGTAACAGAATTGCCTATTTTATCTTTGACGAAGACTGTAATAATTAAGTTCAGCTTATGCGCCACCATAAGTTACACTACTAGCACGTATAGTTGTTGATAATGTGCGTATGATGACATCTACGACGTGTACTTGTTTCAGCGTGCAGTGTCCTATAATTTTGCTATATAGACTATCAGCGCGCTCTATACGTAGAAATACGATGAAAAGGTCTCGTGACAAAATGTTCGTAAAAATGCTTCATTAAGAAAATATAAAATATAATAAAATAATGGACAAAATAATACTAATATTGTATCAATATTAATACTATATTAATAATACTAATATTCTTAATAGCATACACGTGTTTCACAACGAGTTAATTAGGAAAATCGACACTGCAATTGCAAAATTTAATCCACAACAAATTTGATAGACCTGTGTACTAAAATGTACCTACGTTGGTACAAGATATTTTGCGATGTATTTAACATTTTACTATGTCGATAACATGTTCCCTATCGATAAGGTCACGCGACGCTTTGACATGGAAACGTGAGAACGTACATACAGGGTTGTACCGAACATGTGAAATAGCAGTACGATATGATTTATGGAAAAATACGACAAAAATGTGCCACAGAATTTTTCACTCTCGGGTTAGTTTACGAGAAAATCGAGTTGGAAAATTTGTCAAGTATACTCGAACATGCGCAGGTCTCAATAATCGACAGAAGGTCATTCAACGTGTGAAAACAAGTGTTCACATGAGGCTTCGTTTCAGAGAAAAATCAATTTGAAGATATACTAGTTTCCTTAAAAGTAGAACGAAACCACAAACAGGAAAATTTTATTCCACATTTTCGATTTATTTTCGCACGTGCAATGACCTCCGGTCGATTATTTGGTTCTACCTTATCCGAAATTATCCATGTTCCGGTCTACTTGATAAATTTTCAAACTCAATTTCCTGCGAAACTAAGCCGAGAAGAAAAATTTCTACGCTATATTTTCCTCCTTGTTTTTCCACAAGGAATCACGCCGTGCCAACTTCTACCTTATTCGATCGATTTTATATGCAACTTGTGAATAATACATAAAGTACGTATGGGCTTTTTGTTGGATTTGTTTTACTTTTGTTTTCACTAAGTTTATTTACGTAAATTCAGACGATCAATATTATTGCCAATATTATTCTGAATGCTTGAGATTCAACACATTGTACTGACAATATACGAGTGTGACAGAAAATGTGGCGCTATCTCTGAGAGCCAATTGTACACTTAAAATCAATGGAGAAAGTTCCTGCAAACATGTGCTCCATCTGTCTTCGTTTATAAGAAACGACGTTTGTAAACCTATATGATAATTAACCTATGGAAAATGTTGAAATACTAATGCTGAGAATAGAGCAAGTTCTTCGACAAAATCGGTGAACACCAGCAACCGTACAGTCGGATGTATGACAAGACATATACAGTCTTACCTTAAGAAATGCAAAGTGGTCATTTCAAGCATTTTCTGTGAATCTAATTCGATGACACAACACCAAAATAGAAAATTCGTTACATCTCATAAACGAAGACAGACAGAACACGCCTTTATACGAACTACTTTGCTTGCTTTTGGACGCACGATCAGCTCCCGAAGTGGATGCCACATGTTCTGTCTTACTCTGCAAATTGATCGTCTAGAGTGTGTACAGGGTTTCTTACGCACTACGATCTGGAAAAACTGAGATGCTGACGATAATATCGATCGCCTGGATGCTCCTTAACACGTCGAATGCCACGCCAGTTTTATTGGGCTGGCAATTAAGTGATTGCGGATCTTGCCATTAAGTGGTATTGAGAAAACCCGCAATCACTTAGTTGCCAATCCAATACGAGGTTTGACCATGGAGCCACGATGAATTTTCTATTATACGATACATATAATGTTGAAATATGTATATGTATATGAAATATGAATATGTAAATATGAAACCGGAATTTTTGTATAGAAAATACACGTTTATTGTATGAAAATGATTAAAAATAATTTATTCGAAGTATCGCCAATCGCTAGCTATACATTTTTCCCACTTGTCTGGCAATTGGTGGATGCCACGCCAAAAAAACTGTCGCTCTTTTGAGGCAAACCAGTCGTCGAGCCATTTTCGTACATTTTCGTAAGAAGCGAAGTGCTGGTCAGAAAGTGCGTGTCCCATCGATGCAAGTAAATAGTAATCGGACGGAGCCAAGTCTGGCGAGTAAGCCGCGTGCGAAAGTATTTCCCAACTGAACGCTTCGATCGTTTCCTTGACCGGTTTTGCCGTATGTGATGGTGCATTATCACGAAGCAAAATTACTTTGTGTTGCCTTTTTTGATATTCTGGTCGTTTTTCACGCAAAGCTTGATTCAAATCGATCGTTTGTTGTCGGTAGCGCTCAGTATTAACGGTTTCGCCAGGTTTCAACAGCTCATAATAGATCACACCCTTCTGATCCCACCAAACACAGAGCATTGTCTTCCGTCCATAGCGATTTGGTCTTGTAGTCGATGTCGGTGGTTCGCCTGGAGCTACCCATGATCTTTTACGCTTAGGATTCTCAAAATATATCCACTTTTCATCGCCAGTCACAATTCGGTGGAGAAATGACTTTCTTTTGTATCNTGGCGAGCAGCATTTCGCAAGTGGTTTTTCGGTTTTCCTGCTGTCTTTCATTCGGTTCATGTGGAACCCATTTTCCCACCTTCTGGATCTTTCCCATGGCTTTCAAACGTATGGAGACGGCTTCTCGTGTCACGTTTAATCGATCAGCGAGTTGTTGTTGCGTTCGAGCGTCATCCTCGTCCAACGATGCTTGCAATTCGCTGTCTTGAAACTTTTTCGGTGGTCTTCCACGTTCTTCGTTCCTCGCGTCAAAATTGCCACTTCCGAATTTTTTAAACCACTCAAAGCAGTGTGATTTACCAAGAGCATGTTCACCGTAAGCTTCGACAAGCATTCGATGCGATTCTGCAGCAGTTTTCTTCAAACGGTAACAGAAAATCAATGCTGTCCGCAAATCGTAGTTTCCAGGCACAAAATTCGACATGTTCAACGCTATTACAAACTATGCTTTTGTATGAAACTTGTATTGTTGTGAGTCGAAAATGTTTGTGAGATGTCAACAAAGACTTTTGGCATCAATGGCGCAGTTTAGTGATAACTACATTTGTTACGACGGCCGACTCTGTGCCTAGAACAGGCCACACGCCGCAGGCAAGCTGGCAGCCAGATGTCTTCACATCCTTACCGCGTACCCTCGATAGTCTCAAGTACCCTCCATAAACCTCAGGAATTTCTAGCTAAAGGTCCTTCATACCGAACAAACATTCTTTCATTGACTTATATTTCCTAAACTTATTGTGCACCACGGGTTGACACGAGAAAGTTGGTTCTTCTCACGTATGCGGCCTCCCACTAGCAACTTCATCTCGAGGACGGCTAGTACCCTTCCTCGCCTACCAACCCAGCAAAGAACCAATTGACAACGAAGCCTATTTCCCTCTCTCATAACGAAACCTTGTCCTTAACGAACCAGCTCATCTCATGTCCTCGGACCCACCCATCACTAGCTTTCCTCCGCCACCGCATCATTGCCAAACGCCACTGATTTTCCATCTTTCGAACGGTCAACACCTTTGACCGAGTTTCTACCATTAGATCAGTCACATACTTAACTTGTACATACGCAACAGCGTAACTATTCATTACATCGGTTGTTGGAATAAACTGTTAATTATATATTGTTATATTCGTGTCACACTCACTTTAATTACCACTTTAATTATCCTAAACGAAATAGGGGATCGATCATTTCGCGGCGTCGATTCTCTAATCGTAACGGGAATTTACGACTCCCGTTGACGTGCTTCTTCGCGATCGCGTCTCTCCGCGAGTGAACGAAACAACATTATCAGCTAGGGCCATCTATAGGCAAATTCCGGTTTCATACTTACAGACCTGATACAAGAGACATGTTAAAATGTACAATTATCATTAATGAATTTATCTCATTGGGGTCACCGGTGACCCTCATTGCGCTGTAGTGCAATTCCGTTCGATTTACTTATTTTTTGCGATTATCAATTATCTCATATTGTTTCTTCGCGTTGCTAAATAATTGTTCTATGTTGCTACGTCCCGAGACCTACCACAAACCATAATCCATCCCTTGGTCATACTTATTTGGACCCGCAATAATCCTAAAAAACCGTCACAAGATTTAGCATTTTTTACTTTACTTTCAAGGTCTTTAATTGCCATCAAACATCTTTCAAGTGGAAACGTTGCTTAGGGTTACCGTTCATTAAGGTAAAACACGGAAAAAGCGGGTTTTTCACATGTTCGACAGCCACTGGTGGGGGGCGCACATGATAGATCTATATTTCGTGTATAAATAAAGCTATTTTTATATGATTTATATTGCATTAATTCCATCGCACCATTGTCGTAACGATGGTAATAATACAAAATTTATAACTATTGACATTTGTTCAAGTTATGTATTTCTACCAATCTTGTTGCGTGGGTCACCGGTGACCCCCGTGGCATTCAACGTGTTTGAGTTCCAGGAGAAACGTTTGTTACTTTATGAAACACATCTACATTATTATGTAATTATTATTCCTAAGTTTTCTTCAATAAAAATTACTGACAAGATAACAATGAAATACAAAATACCGTCAGACGTCCGTAACGTTCAAACGTACTGGGACTTTTCGACATCAAACTCTGAGCAGCGCTGGTTGAGACTCAAACGGTTAATCGATTTGCAACGGATGACGTACCGCTACGTCAAAATCAAATTAGGTGGTTGTCACCGACAACGTGGCAGTACGTCAAGCTCCGAGTGAGATATTTTCGCCGGTCACATGCTGCTAGTACTAAATCTTCACTCTGACATATTTTCATCAGGGCTCTAATTGCATGACCTGTTTCTTATAACGACAACAGCGAACCTGACGATGGAGCTGTGTCAGAGGAACATACATATGCAACCTGATCGTATATAATCTGTCATATTCAATGGGTCACATTCAGTGAAAATAGAATAGAAAGTGGAATTGTTGAAGCAAGTGGAGAGAATCTTGTGACGAACACTGTGGCGTCAAAAATGGAAAAAAAAGAGGAGAAAAAAATGAAAAGTGGATATCAATGGATATCGTATGAGGCAGAACCGAAGGACACATGGGAATGTTAAATAGAATAAATATTTCAAGAAATAGAAATGGAAAGATCGAAAGGAATTAATATAATTAATATCGTGGGAAAATAATTAGACACTCAAGGCGGATGCAGAAATAGCACACGTCTTGTGACACACACCGAGCGACTTGACACGTTTCGTTCATCCATTGTATACAGTTTCAGTCAGTTCGACACTGCGGCGGTTGCAAATGGGATAAAACACAGTGGAGAAATTTGTACGAAAAGATACAGGCCACCCTGTATGATACTTCTCTCGTATTACATTGGAAGCTGCATTAGTCGAATGTTCTATTCGAATTCAAACATTCCACTATCCGAACGTTTAATTAGTGGAATATTTTGTGCTTGTGTCGCAAAGGACACGTGTGTTTTCTGTAATTTCATATTACTTTCCTATTACTTTGATATGAAGCTGATGTTATACGCGTTAATATCTCGTTTCTAATGACATCAAAGAGGAAACGTGTGGTAAGAAGCGTGGAAGGAAAGAAGAGATACATGAGAAATTAGAAAAAGGCGTGGAAATGCCGGAAAAGTTGTAGAAACCTACGACCTTAGAAGATTGATAATTAATGACGTGAAAAACAAAAACGTGTAATTAAAAATTACTCAGGTGTTTCGACAAGTAGGAAAACATTAATCCATATGAAAAATAAATATGCTCTGCTGTTTTATAGTAATTGAGGTAAATCAGCAATAAAGGAATACCAGTATCTAGATATGTATTCTGAGGAAAATTTTCGGAGTCTTCGTGCTGAGAAAAAGAAGATCTCAGTGAAAGCAAAAGACGACGCTTTCTTGTTTTAAATTCTTTATGGCGTTGGAGAGACGAGGAGAGACGACATGCAATTAGATGGTTTGAGACACAAACAGAATATAATTCAATATAATGCAATGTATTGGCTTGAATTGAAAGTTCGCTCCGTTTCTCGTAGCGAGATGGACCTCAGTTTAAACAACGACTTTTATAAACAAATAGCTTTGAACCACGATTTAATTGATTTAACCCGATATTGATGATAAATTGATAGTCATCTGTTGAGTATAAGACAAACATTTTCCGATTTTTTTTTTTGTTGTCCTGCCATTAATTCAAATATAGTTCATCAAGACAATGCAAGAGTTTAAGCAATAGCTTTTAACCACAATTCAATTGATTTAACCCAATATTGATGATTAATTAATAGTCAACTGTTGAGTATAAGACAAACATTTTCCGATGTCTTTTTTTTGTTGTCCTGCCATTAATTCAAATATAGTTTATCAAGACAATGCAAGAGTTTAAACAATAGCTTTTAACCACAATTCAATTGATTTAACCCGATATTGATGATAAATTGATAGTCAACTGTTGAGTGTAAAACAAACATTTTCCGATGTCTTTTTTTTGTTGTCCTGCCATTAATTCAAATGTAGTTCATCAAGACAATGCAAGAGTTTAAGCAATAGTTTTTAACCACAATTTAATTGATTTAACCCAATATTGATGATTAATTGATAGTCAACTGTTGAGTGTAAAAGTAACATTTTCCTAAGTCCTTGATTTTTGATGGCCTGCCATCAATTCAAACATAGTTCATNCAAGGCAATGCAAGAGTTTAAGCAATAGTTTTTAACCACAATTCAATTGATTTAACCCAATATTGATGATTAATTGATAGTCAACTGTTGAGTGTAAAAGTAACATTTTCCTAAGTCCTTGATTTTTGATGGCCTGCCATCAATTCAAACATAGTTCATCAAGGCAATGCAAGAGTTTAAGCAATAGTTTTTAACCACAATTCAATTGATTTAACCCGATATTGATGATAAATTGATAGTCAACTGTTGAATGTAAAACAAACATTTTCCGATGTCTTTTTTTTGTTCTCCCGCCATTAATTCAAATATAGTTTATCAAGACAATGCAAGAGTTTAAGCAATAGCTTTTAACCACAATTCAATTGATTTAACCCGATATTGATGATAAATTGATAGTCAACTGTTGAGTGTAAAACAAACATTTTCTTAAGTCCTTGTTTTTTGATGGCCTGGCACAAATTGAAATATGCTTCGCCGAGGCAACGGAAAACTACATGTGTCAAACGTCATACGACAAATATTGGTGTAACTCGAATGGGACGTTCTGCCCCATCTACCATACTCTCGCGATCTTGCACGCTCAGACTATCACTTACCCGCTCGTTACAAAACTACCTTCAACAATAAGAACTCGTGTTCTTTGGAAGACTGGAAAAACAAATTGGAAGTATTCTTTTTCTCGGACGACTAAGCAATTCTACGCCAATGGAATAGCGCAGTTATCAAAAGGATGACGAAAAGACATCGAAAGGAATGCCGCATACATCGATCGAAAACGGTAGACGTAAAAGAGAAAACATGTCTTACAGTTTGACCGTGAAAACGAGACGAACTTTCCATTGAAGTTAATATTAACAAAATTTGTTTCAACAGTAAAGGAGATGTAGAATCCACAAATAATTAAATTCATTTAATTAAATTACATTTAATTTTGATTTTAATTTAATTAATTCAATAATTTAAAATAATTCAAAAGATGTATTACATTTACTTTATATCACGTTCTTTCTCATTGTTCTTGTATTATTGATTTTAAAATACAGAATGATAATGATAAAACCAGATGCTGTTTCTATTATTCGTTTCTATATCGTTGAATTCTCTCATCTGCTGACTAAATTAGGATACTGGAGGTTCCATTCTACTTCCATTTTTCTTTATGTATTTATATTTACATTTAATGTGATAAATTATATTTATGTGCAATGAATTATATTTATATATAATGTGTTCATATTTACCTTGAAATTGTGTGAGAGTATCGGCTCGCAGGCGGTATCGAGGTATCTGTTCTTCTAGCAAACTGATGATCTCAACTTCTGGCAGTTCAGCTCCACTGCACACCTCTACAATAGAATTAATTTCGTATTTATATTTTACTCTTATTATTCCATCAAATTATTTTTAACAGTTATACTTAACATTTATATTGAACAACCAAGTGAATTGTAAGAAATCCTCCTAAAATTTTACCTCTCACTTACTGTACACGTTATTTATAGCAATTTGTTTTTCCTATCACAGACGTACGTATCATTGGAGTGTTAAAAATCATGGCAGTGTAAGTCAAGAGATTCTGAGAATTAGAATTTAGCATTTCAAATCCTACAAACATCATCTCCTCCTAATTAACGATGTTATAGTATTACTTTCTTCCATGATACGTTTTCATGCTCTGAGAACGTACGATAAATTTCTGGTAACAATGAACGTTGCACGCTATTTTACAAAGAAACCAGTGAATTGACTTACACCACTACGATCCTCAGTCATCCAATTCGTTACGTGCAAGTTTCTGATAAGGCTGAATAATTAATTATCACTTAACATTTAAAACGATATAAAACAATATAATTTAACAATTCCTACGTATCTATTATTATAAATAAAATATAGTATACTCTATGTGATTTTCTAGTAGTTTGTTCGTATAAGCTTGCGAGATTTACACGTGTAAGATTTGCTTCGAACGAAACTATTTTCTGTAGCTTCTGCAATGCATATCTGCTTGGAAGTCTCAGACGTTTTACACGTGTTTTACAATATGTTTATGAAATGAATTGCATGGAATTTTCTCTCGAAAAGTAATTATGACAATGCAGCTGGAAAGTATCTATTTTCTATACGATCCTCTTAATTTCTCATAGTGGGATCATCGAACTGTGATACGTATGCTTACAAAGACAGGTTCTAATATGCTGATTTAATACGACAAGATCTAACAAGCTACACTTAATTGGTGTGGCATTACTCGAAAAAGTGTTCTCAAATTTGTCTTGTCATGAATTATTCCATCAGATTGTTTGAGATTATCATGCGATAAAAAAAAAAAAAGAAAAAGGAAAGAAAAGAAAAAAAGGGAATATCATCGTAGTTAATTATCTGAATTGTCAGCAGCGAAGTTTATTAATTATTAAATTATCCAAGTTTGTTAAATTGAAAGCATGTGATATATATGGCGAAAGAAATGAAATTGCGTTGTAATAGAACAATTCTCATTGTCTAACGATCACTATGAGAAACACTGATGTAATCGATTCTACTGCATACTGTCAAGCTAAATTAACTAGAAATACAAAACCACTTATACCAACACTCAATCTGATAGGCAATCAATCTTGCTGGCAATAATGCACGCATTTAATAGAGTGCACGATTTCTTCAGTGATTTTTTATTCGTATATAAAGCAACAATGTTTTTCAATACGGTTTAGCAATTAGAATAGAATTTTTGCTGTTAAATTGGTATTATAATTAGATGATACGTTTGAATAATTGAACTACTCTAAATATGTATATGTTGATAATTTGGAAGAAATGAAGTGAATTTAAGAGAAAATCAGGTGCAAAGTCTTCTTGGTAGAAAAGAAACATTTTTCCTCTATAATTTATGTTCATGTTATATTTCCTTGTACAATATCAAACAATATCAAAGCAAATTTTTAAATTTCAAATAAGCTTGAATATTTTCAAATATCAAGCAAGTTTGAACATTTTTAAATTTCAAATAAGCTTGGATATTTTCAAATTTCAAATAAGCTTGGATATTTTCAAATTTCAAATAAGCTTAGATATTTTCAAAATTCAAATAAGCTTGAACATTATCAAATTTCAAATAAACTTGAACATTATCAAATTTCAAATAAACTGGAGCATTTTCAAATTTCAAATAAACTGGAGCATTTTCAAATTTCAAATAAGCTTGGATATTTTGAAATTTCAAATAATCTGGAACATTTTAAAATTTCAAATAAGCTTGGATATTTTAAAATTTCAAATAAGCTTAGATATTTTCAAAATTCAAATAAGCTTGAACATTATCAAATTTCAAATAAACTTGAACATTATCAAATTTCAAATAAACTGGAGCATTTTCAAATTTCAAATAAACTGGAGCATTTTCAAATTTCAAATAAGCTTGGATATTTTGAAATTTCAAATAATCTGGAACATTTTCAAAGTTCAAGTAAGCTTGAACACATTCAAGTTTCAAATAAACTGAAGCATTTTCAAAGTTCAAATAAGCTTGAACGCATTCGAGTTTCAAACAAACTGGAGCATTTTCAAATATCAAGTGAACTTGAACACTTTCAAATTTCAAATAAGCTGGATTATTTTCAAATTTCAAATAAGCTTGGATGTTTTGAAATTTCAAATAAGATGGAACATTTTCAAATTTCAAATAAGCTTGAACATTTTCAAATTTCAAGTAAGCTTGAACATTTTCAAAGTTCAAGTAAGTTTGAACATTTTCAAATTTCAAATAAGCACGAACAATTTCAAATTTCAAATAAACTGGAGCATTTTCAAATGTCAAATAAGCTGGAATATTTTGAAATTTCAAGTAAGCTTGAATATTTTCAAATATCAAACAAGTTTGAACATTTTCAAATTTCAAGTAAGTTTGAGAATTTTCAAATTTCAAATAAGTTTGAGCATTTTCAAATTTCAAATAAGTTTGAGCATTTTCAAATTTCAAGTAAGCTTGAATACTTTCAAATTTCAAATAAACTTGAACATTTTCCAATTTGAAATAAGTGAAAATTTCTACAATTCTGAATTATTACCCGGTCAAAAAATTACCCAGTTTTGGTCTAACGATTTTGGGACGTAACATTGTGCCTAATGATGAAATGAAATTGTCAAGTTGAATTGACTATTAATTTCTCAGACAGGAAGTTAAAAATATGAAAATTCATTAACCACGTTAGCTCATCATACGCTTCGACCTACAGACTTTTATATTTAAATAATTGTTACCAGACCTTTAGCCGATTGCTAACAACGAACTCGAATTTAGTTTTTCAAAATTCACAATGACCTATTCAACATAGCGATGCAAATAATATGCCAAAAAATGTCCTGATATTCATAAAACTTTCATTCAAAGAACTCTGATGCTAAAAAGTTATAAAGGAGTTTTCAAACTTTAAGCAATATTTAGTAACAATAATAATTTTAATAGTAATTACTCTAGTTATAATAATTACTTACTATTTTAATAATGATTTATTTTATTATAACGGAAAGCTTGTTTGAAACAGCTTGTTTGAAAATTATACTTGTCGGTAAAGTTAAAACCAGACGAAAATTAATCGTAGAATATTACTACACACGCTAAAGTGGTAACTTTCCGACTGTTGGCTATTGCAGTCACATTATACCAATTGTACGGTTCCTCGGATATGTCAATATTATGTGATTCATGTACATAACCTATCCTCATATACGTACCGTAAACATCGTCATTTCCAAGGAACAAAATCAAGAAAAATAAATAACCCTGTAGCAGGTGTTTGTTTTTAAATATATCACCCGCTATATTGAATCGGTCATATGAATTTTGTAAACCTAAGTTCAAATTCGTAGTAAGCAATCGGCAAAACCTCTGGCAAAAATCTTGTCAATTACCAGGCTGACATAAACGTACGTCGTAACGTATGAGCTGTCGTGTTAATGAATTTTCATATTTTTCACCTATCGTATCTCTCAGAAACGAATTGTCAGCTCAGCTTGAAAACTTGTTGCGATTGATGTCCCATCGTAAGGTACGATTCGACGCAAAATTCGGATCCACTCTTTGAAACTTTCAATTTATTTCTTTTAACAGTCGATCGAATGTATCGTCATAAATTAGTAACATAATAATTTTCTTACCAAAATTAGTAGTATGATCAAATAGGTTTTTGTATGCATAATATTATTTTTGTTTGCTTATTATGTTGTAATAATAAATTTTGCGGTTATCTGCTGGTTGGTTCAACAGAGCCAGTTGTAAACGTAAAATAGATATTAAAAAAGAATGTTGTATAATTAAAAATAAAAAAGGTGTGTTATATAAGCATATGATCATAAATGTTTCCTTACGAAGTTATAACAATACCAAAATTATAAGTGACTGGTTTCTTATCTGATTCTGCATGGAAATGGATGTGAATTTTGTATTTATTAGAACAACTGCAGTAAACATGATTAATCGATCGAGCGAGAATCCAATTACTTTAATTTTAATTAATTTTTATTAATTTTTTAATTAATTTTTGTATTGTTATTGTCACTTTGTGATAAAACGTTTACGATCTTACGTTTGTATAACATTTTTTCTTATTTTTGATCGTACAATTTGGCGGGATAGAAATGAGACACCTTGTATATATTTCTCATGAACATAACCTATTACCACACATTTCTACGTAAAAGAAGTTATTAATTATTTTTCACTTCCTCTAGCGAAGCTAAATGCAAGGAATTGTAAAGTTAGAATTATTTCTATTCGCAAATGTTTTTACATATTTCTAGAGACACTTTGGTATACATATTTATGAGATATTTAAGTACATATTCCAAAAAGATTGCAACGCTGGTATAAGTAGATAACTTTCTACAAGATGCTTTACTAATTGCTAATACAGACGCTAATACACGAAACATGACTTACGTTAATTA
This sequence comes from Bombus turneri, assembly GCA_014825825.1. Lineage (NCBI taxonomy): Eukaryota > Metazoa > Arthropoda > Insecta > Hymenoptera > Apidae > Bombus > Bombus turneri. Next base: position 3,781,392 of record CM026116.1, read on the forward strand.
ATTGTGATAAATGTCAAATTGCATTTTTTTCAGATTTACTAATACATATATTACAATATATTAAATGTTGCATCGCTTTCCATTTCTAGGCAATGTGTACAAATTTGATTGTATATGAAGGACTGATTTTAATATATACGTTACATTTATTACATTTCCCTCGATGAATTAATCGTGAATACTGTGGAATGAATAAAAAATGAAAAAATTTATTGAACATATATGTTCAATAATTTCAGAAAAATTATATATACGTGATTTATTAATAACAGTCAATTGCTCCTACGTATGTAAATACGTATTCTTTTATTGATCGTACTTTAAATATAAATCAAATCAACATCATACCACGTAAGAGTCATACATAGTTACAATTCTCGTATTCGTTTCCTATTTGTTGAAAAGTATTTTAAGTGTGTTATTTCTCAAGGAAAATTATTTAAAGCTACAAAATTATATAATCGAAGGGAAGCTCTTCATTTCCCGACAATCGAAAATAAGCGTTTAAGTCGTAAAATACTCTAACTTTTCAAAACAGTACAGGTTTATGTAATGTTGCCAGTGCTGCCACCTAGCAGCGTGAGCACGATACAAAGCAAAATAAAAAGTCGGTCTCCGTCGATAACAAAGCTCTAACCACATTATGTACATAGATAATCGTGAGCGGAATAACGAAGACATTCGAGATTTAACGAAACAAAATACGCAGCTCGGAATTGAGTAAAACAATACAGTTCGAACATAAATTAAAAAGTGGAAAGAATGCCTGGTAAAGAATCGTACCGTTTCTCCATTTGTTAAGAATGCTTTCCTTCTTTTCCAGGATCTTTTTAAGTCTCGCAGGGCCACTGGGCCGACTAGACTCAGCACTTCTTAAGTACATAATCCTTAATTCTAACTCATTTTAGACACGAACCTCTCTATCTTTCTGAACACAATCACTTCAATGCTTAATTATATTTAGAATATTTTTCACTCGTGTAATATTACTGTTCACTTATCCACCTGTGTTTATTGTCAGTGGATACGTAGCTTTAATTTCTTTTTATGTATATATTACAACCTGTTAGATATGCTTTATATTTGACACATAAAGTGCATGACAATGACAATCTTATTTTTCGCTATCAAAAAGTGCAAAAAGGAAGAAAATGAAGGAGAAACTGAGAAAAATGACCAACAGATGATCGTAATGTCAATATAATTGACTTTTCGCAGTCGATATAATGTTACGAACGTTCCAATGACATTATGCTGCATTGAAAGAGGCGATGAGCACACATCTTTTATGTCATATCTCTAATTTATTTATACGGTAATTGTTATTTATAATTTCACAGGACACTTCTTCTAGTCGAAAAATGTAACGTTAAAATTTCTCACGAAATTTATGATATCACCAATAGTTAAATTTCCAACGAGTTCTTATTAAAAAGTAGAATTGGTGAAATTGAAATTCTACAGAGTGAAGGAAACGATCAGACGGATTCGCGAGTCGAGTGAGAACTTAGTGCTCGAACAGACCGAACAAAATAGCACAAATCTATTGGCTCGTGGCCAATCTTGTTTCTTTACGAACCCTGAATAGGTTGATCGAAAAACATCGATTTCTATAAATTTTACCCGCCATCGTTATTTTTTTATTATTTCGCACCTCGCAGTAATTCCATTTCGTTAACGATCGAATTTACCGAAATTTACCGGCCAAAATAAAAACCTCGCGAATCGGGTCGACGAATTTTTAGGCTCTAGAACCGATGACGTTCCCACGGTATAAATATAATTTTTGCAAATAACTATTCCTACAGCGACTCATATATTTTTCATTTCGTTTCAATGTTACGAATTTTTGTAATGTTCAATTAATTTTCATTTAATTCTAATGAAGTTTACGGAGTAAACAAGAGAACGCTATTCTAGGAAAATTCGATTCTGCGAATCTTTCGTAACTATTTTCCTCGTTTTCCAACACATCTTCGCGATAGATCGATCAACATAGAAAATTGTGAAAATCTTCGAATCGGTCCACGTTAATTAATTTACCAGCTTATTATCGGTAGACTGCGGAACCTTATGAAAAGTTTAAAAATACCAAACGCACGTAACAGTGGAAAAACAGACAAAACATCCAAATAACATTACAACATAGTACTTCTTATACTTAACAGGAAAATGAAATATCTGCCTAGGTTCTACCATTTTAATCGTGCTCGTGAAAACAAGAACTTGCATAAAGATCCCTAATCTACTTATCGGTATTATATTCAGCATTAGACAAATGAACGTTAAAGTAGGAGAGCGTAAAATGACCGACCCTTTATAGGTCGGTTATTTTTAGAGCCACGCAACGAAGTACGTTAGTTATTTCGGCGTCACCGTCAGAATCGTAAAATTATCTCGTCAGCTGATCCGAAACACCGTATACCTGCTTCAAATGCTTGGAACACTGCTTAGGTGAATGGTCATTGCAACTTACATCAGTAGGCGAATTTAAATGTTCCACCTACATCGAAAAGTAGAAACTACATTTATCAAATATGGCGCATAAGTGTGGAGCAAATATGTCAGTGCTATCTCAGTCGCGTTAAATCTGAAGCTTTGCCTGATAAAGAAGATTTCAGACGATCGATACCATTGACAATATTATTTTGAAGCAATTTATTTATTCATAGCTGTATTTTTATTACAACTCGCAATGAAGCAAATGTGTGGAGATTTTAATTGAAATAAATAAATAAATAAAGTAGCTTTATTTTCATTGGCTGTAGCTTCTTCCTTCTCGTTGTTTCATTGGGTCGAACGGTAAGATCGTTTCGTTTTTACGGCCAAACCAAAACATATCTTGTTTCCTCTATGTCTATTGTTTACCATCGACATACGCGTTTAACCTTTCGATGACTTTTCGTTATCCTTGTGGTGTTGTCGTTATTCTATTGGCGTATAATCGCTCGACTCTCCAAAACAGACGAGTTCTAATCGTCGAGCTAGTTTTGTAACGAGCGCAATGAGTAATAGCGTGGCGTGGAAGATTGTGAGAATATAGTAGAGATGGGGTAGAACATCCTATTTAAGTTGCACGGATATTTGTCGCGTGACGTTTGACACGTGTAGTCTTATGTTGTGAACTTATGTGGTGAACCATGTTTGAGCTGATGCCACGCCAACGAGAAACAAATATTTAGGAAAATGTTTGTTTTACACCTTACAGTTAACTGTTAATTAATCATCGATAGACCAGATTAAAGCAATTAAATCGAGATTAATAGCCATTGTTTAAACTCTTGCGTTGCCTTTGTGAATCATGTTTGAACTTGTGACAGGTCAACAAGAAAACAGTACTTCCGAAAATGTTTGTTTTCCACTTTACAGCTGACTGTTAACTGATCAGATATGATACCTGGTTACAATTAAATTAAACCGAGGTTAACAGCCATTATTTAAGGTTAGGTTCATCTGGTTATGAAAAACGGAAAGAACTTTCTGTTCAACTCAATACGATATTTTTTGACGGCTTATTTAATAGTTGATAGAATAATTGGTATTGTTTGAAATTTTCTGTAGCTTTTGTGGATTAATATTTTAGTTTAAGTGGCCTGTATCAAGTTGGCCTTCGATTTTCTAAATTTTAAACTTTTTATTGTTGTTCCAATTTGCTCCACACGTTTGCTCCAAAGAAATAATCATCTGTCTCTAAAGATTACAGGAACAATGCCAAAAAAGTGAATTCTTAACCTGTCCATTTTCTGATAATGGAATATTTAAAAATTGATGTAGATTGTTCTAGTTGTTCTGAACACTGCTACGTGTTATGGTTTAAATATGATATTTAGATTAGGAAATAATTTAATGAAACTGTACCCATAAGATAATGGATATTTCTCCCCAATTTCACATATACATATACATATATATGTATATATATTGTGTTCACCTGTAGAACATATATTTAACAATATTAATATGTAGAATATATAATTAATAATAAATTGTAGAATATATAGAAAAGTGTATATATATATATATATATATATATATATATATATATATATATATACACATATTTGTTAAACTGAAGAGAAATATCCATTGTCTTATGGGTACATAATTGTGTACTGTACAAGTGAACATTGTGTATACATATAAAAGAACATTCCTCTCCAGTTTGAAATATATATATAGAATAATATTGTATAATATATAATAAATTGCAGAACATGTATTGTACAACACAATGTACTTGTACAATATATATTATACACAATGATATATATATATATATAATATTTATTATATTATACATTATTGCTTTGTATAGTATATAATATACAAGTAACAAAGTAAAATAACTAAGCACTAAATGTCTAGCATGATATAATAATTACCAATTTACAATAAATTGTATAACATGTATTGTACAGTACAATGTATTTATAAAATATATATTATACAATGTGATATGTATATAATACTTATTATATTATACATTATTGCTTTGTATAGTATATAATATACAAGTAACAAAGTAAAATAACTAAGCACTAAATGTCTAGCATGATATAATAATTACCAATTTACAATAAATTGTATAACATGTATTGTACAGTACAATGTATTTGTAAAATATATATTATACAATGTGATATGGCACACAAACCGACAGGAGATAAATCCACATAAAAAAATAAGTCGAAAGTATGGAACGACGTGTTTTCTATGAAGCCCCATTTTCGAGAAAATCCAGTTTGCAAATTTATGTATAATCAAGTATAACTGAACGTGGCTAATTGCGGATTGGACAGGAGTAAATAATCGGTAGGAAGTTGTTATACGAGCGAAAATAAGTCGAAAATGTAGAATGAAGTTTTTGCACCAGACGCTTCGTTTCCGAGGAAAATAAATCAAAAGCTTGATGGACGTGCGCTAGCCCAGTTCTTAATTAAACGTGTTCATACTCTATTTTCTTCGGAATGAAGCCTTAAACGAGACAACTTCGTTCCACATTTGCACTTATTTCCGCACGTACTCCGTGCATTTGCATCAACTTCACGTTGATAAAATGATCCTCAAAAATTACGAATCTTATCTTTATTTATGAAACCATTCAAATTAAACAAAGAATATGGCAAAAGTAACAATCGATATCGCGGAGATAAGATAACGGCAATAGCAGGGAGCAAACCAGGACGTTTACTATACTATTTATAGTAATAGAGAAAGATATTTGGTAATACAGAGATCTCGTAACTCGAAACTTTCATTTAAAATACACAGGTAACCTGATAGGTTTTCAAACTCATTTATCTCGAAAACGAAGCGTCGAACGAAAAAATATTATTCTCCTTTCTCGACTTATTTTTTATTATTTTTCCACGTAGAATCGCCACCCGACCGCTCGTGCCGTGCTTTAGGAGACACTCCGTATATTATAACATGTTTCCCCATAAAGCTGATATAAAAGACAAAGCTAAACAGCAACATGTATACTATATATTAGTATAATTGCAAACACAATTACATATCACACGCAACACACACTATACGAAATTTGTATTATATTTTTCTATTATATATTTTATATATTATTATATACTTGTATTATATAATTTGTATACCGGTTGCGTATTAGTAACAACGAGTAGAAAGAGAGTAAAATGAGATCTCATTCATTCTTATCGATGTAGCTAAAGATTGGTACCAAGTAAATGATCGTTAAAAAAGAAAAAAAAAAAAGAGAAAAATCTAAAAGAAAGACGAAAAAATGATATTCTTTCCTGATTTTTCGCAAGGGATCGTTCCTCACCATTCGTTTGACGTACATATATATATAACGTATATATAGCCAAATGTACGTACAATAGCAAATAAAACAAAGCTTAAAATTGATACACTATGAATTTTAGTAACTTTTGTTACCGAATATTTCCTGTCATATCGATAACGATCATCTATTTTGCAGTATATGTACACTGTACTGATTTATTGCTCTTATTAGAGGACTGCGGATGTTTACGCGTCTTTCTAGGAAATTTAACCTAACTCCAAAAATATCGAGAGTGCGTATAATACGTAAGAACATATGGAATATTTAAAACGAGGCACCTACTGTGATATTCGGTAGACGAAACAAATTTCTATTTAGTTTCCGTTTTTTTAATTATCCCGATAAAAACATGAAATTGCATAAACATGCACAGCCTGTTAGTTACTTATAAATTCATCTCGCAAAATTACCATGTCGTTTTATGTTTCTCATTTTCTAAACTTTCTTTTGCCAGCCACATGACAAATATACAAATAATATTATAAAAATATCATAAAAACATTTTTATCGATCGATCAATGGTATTCAAAAGTTGCAAACATTTATCGTTACCGATAACAGGTAACCGTGAATTTACAGCACTAAATTTCATATCGATTGATTTCGAATTGGCTACGGTTCTTTCACTCGAATTATTTTCCTATTTTATTGATTTAGAAAACGAAGTTCTCACTTGGTTGCAATGGCTCCACTGATTTTCTATAGGAATATTCTACAGGAAACAGGAAGCTTCGCAAATCTCGTTTAATCTCCTTAAACGAGGAAAATTATTCGTTTATGCTAGTTCGATGTCGAAATGCCTCTATGGAAGGATGACTATAACGAAGAAGTGGTAGACGATGACAACGGCAACAATGATGATGATGATGATGATGATGATGATAATGATGATGATGATGATGATGATGAGGAGGAGGAGGAGGAGGATAATGATGATGGTGATGATGATGATAATGATGATGATGATTGTAACGATAATGATGATGATAATGACCGAGAGAAGTAATCATCATTTGCCAGCGGTGAATGTCGTTTGCCATGGAGGTTCGCAGACCACCATAAAATACTCGTTCCCGAGAACAGAGGGGATAGTTGCTTCTTTGAGTTCAAGAAGATTAGAGCACTTCTTTCATGCATGAATCGCACCCGAGAACTCCTCATCGAACGTGGAAACTTCAACTGCTCGGATGAATTCAGTGATTGTATTAGAGTACTGAAAGTGTTTACGCGGGAAACGATCGCGAAGAATCTGTCGGAAAACTAATTGTCGAACCTGTGACATTCTAACTTATTCTGTGACTTGTGAATATTGCGTCATTCGTAAAGTTGCATCTGTACTGTTCGTAATTGAGAACGCAGGTAAGTGGTCAACACACACGTCGCTAACCGGATTTCCATTACTCAGGATATTAGGTGCTAACGACTAATTTCCATGAAAAATCAGTTTGTATGCTGTAGGACGTCACGCGTGCTTTACGTGAATTATCATACAAGTTTTCATTCGTATTCGGCATTCGAATCGATACGTATTCTATGGTGTATTACGTAGTAGCATTTCAGGTAACTATGGGAAGGCCATGGCGTTCAGACGGTAGAAGATTCATTTTTTTTTTCATTGAAAATTAATTTTAATCGAGGAAGAAAAATTTCGTTAGCAAAGATTGAATGATTTCGGGTGATGCGTCACGTGGTGCGTGTTTCTTTTCCGAAAGCAGAGACGTTTGAAAGATTTCAAGGTCATCTGTCTTGTTTTTTTTTTTTCCTTGAATGAAACTATATATATTTCACTGTACACCGTTTGATACGTTTGTCATTTCCTACAAAAATGTGTTCAGGTACCTGGATTGCAAAATGGTTAGTTTAAGAGATATTTGAATTGTAATCTTGTAATGAAACTTTGTATATGAGGAACAAGGAAAACGCAGAGTAGAACGCTCGTGTTTCCGCTTTCTTTATCTTGCGAAGACTAAATCTGACGAAATTAGAATTGAAACATTTTTCGAACTAAGCATCCTTCGACACAAGTAGCTTCATATTTCTTGAGAATTAAAAAATGCATCGAATGCTCCATAAAAAATTAGCAAGTTTTTGCAAGTTTTCACTATGCAAGTTTTTTCTCAAACTTTTTTTTTGGTACGAAGTTATAGTTATATTGTTTCTGTATGCCAGAAACGCCTTGTATACAGTACGTTCTGTGTAACCGGAAACGTTCAAATATTCGAAAAAATACGAAAAGATGTTCCGAACAAAAGCTGTATGGTGTCGAGGCAGACACACTGTGCTTTTATCCACTTAACCGGTGACATTGAAGTATAATATTAAAATGAAATATTGACATTTGATTATAATATTGAAATTAAAATATAATATTAACAGTAAAATTTTTCATTCAAAAATCATTTTTGTTACATATTTTTATAGCTGACTTACAGACGTTTTCAAAACACTAGACACTCGTGTCTTTTGTATCACCCGTTATCGAGATATGAATTTTAAAATTCGATGTGCCGCAGGCATTAACGTTACCGATGCACACCACGCGGCGCGTAAAGACGTTTCTCGTAACACTGCTACCGGCACAGTATTGCCGAAACACAAGATTGCGATTTTCTAATGTGTCCAAAGTAGTCGACCAATTCTCAGACTCGGTTGCTTTTAGGTAATTGTTCGTATCGAATTTTTTGTATGTTGAATTTAAAAGATTATTTGTTTCAAGAATTTAATTGTTTATCTTGCAATGTTTCGAAAACGTCAGAGCGTCGGCTACGAGAATACATAGTAAAAAATAGGGTATCTGTTTACGGGTTTTAATGTCGCGTTTACATAACGTTTCAAGGTTGTTGCAAGATATATGACCCTCGATGTTACATAAGTTTTGTCCAAAACATTTTTCGTATCATTAATATTTTTCCACATATTTGAGTATCTTTATATTGAAATTAAACAGAACACAGTGTATTATTGTAGTGGTGTGTGTTATATGTAGCGTATTATTCGGTATCCGAATTCAACCCACTATGAATACATTTGTATCATAAAAATGCGTTGCCAGATTAGAATTCGAAGCGTGTACAGTTACATTAATATTCGGATACAGCACTATCTCCGTATTTTATTGCTTTGTATAACAGAGAACGATTTAAATACGCAGTCACTTAATCCTCCATAAATGTGAATCATATATTGTAGGTTGGAAATCAGACAATATAATTGTCATAGGACAAATCTTAAAAGTTATGGTATAAGAGTTAATATTTTTAATTAAAGAAATATTTAATACGAATAACCATTACAAATGATAAAGGTTTGTTGGATAACCGGCAATAATTATCGATCGCGGGAATTTAATTTTAGTTACCGATAACCATTGTCGATAACCTGAATTGTATTTTGGCTACCGATAACCATTAAGGATAACGAAAAATATTTTTCGTTACCATCAAGCAATGCCCACGATAAAAATTTTGTCTCGTTACATTTGACTATCGTCAATTGTTATTAACATTACCGATAATTGGTACATATTCATTAACAACATAAAAAAACATATATTTTACTAAGCAAAATTTTATTCGTTTTCTTAATGTAAAACAAATATATTCTATTAAACAAACAAAAAAAAAGATATGAAAATATACGAAACAAGGAATACGATAAAAGATATGGTAGTACAATATTTTTATTAACACTTGTATTAACATACTAATTAGTAATGTTAATAACAACTGACAATAGTCGAATGTAACGAGACAAAATTTTTATCGTAGACATTGATTGGTGATAATTAAAAAAAAAAATTCAGGTCATTTATATTGGTCACTAACAATCAAAATCAAATTTTCGTCATCAATAATATTTACTGGCAGCCAAAGAAAATTCCATCATTCATAATAACTATTTTTAACCAGAAAAATTAAAAATTAATATTTTTTTGTTCATTTAATTGTTTGAGAAATTTCTTTGACATTTGTCGATAACCGGCTTCCGTTCAAATAAAAATTGATTTTTGCTCTATGATATTTTTCCAAAAAATATTTAAAATGGCTGTTATTTTGGATCTCTGTTGAAAATACGTGAACAAGAAGTTGTTCATACAATAATGTTTAATTCTACAACTGTTGAATACTGATAGATTCGAGAAAGCATAATATCATAGTATCAGATAGTATTTTTAAATGGAATTATTTAACATTAACAAATTAGAATAGTAATATTAATATCCACAAATTAATACTAACAAATTTGAGTTGTTTAATAAAAAATACGAATAGATTATTAATAAAAACGTTATAGGTGATTTTTTTGTACAAGTAGATAGTTTTTTTTATATAAATAATGAAATAATTTGCAAAATACATCTTTAACAGAAATTGTCTTTACTTCACGTCACACTAATATCAGGACACTTGTTTACGTTCTATGATTTGGCAATTCTTAAAAATGGTTCGATCTGCGAAATAGATTTATTTTGTGTAATTATTTTGCATAATTAAGGATAGCAAAAATTAACATCAATGTCTTTATTATATACCAAGATCTAGATCAAATTTAACTTGTCACAAAAACGAAGGAATGCCAAATTGCATTGCCACTGCATGACGCAGAAGTTTTGATAGAAGACAGCTTGCAATTTATTATGGAGAAAACGATAAAAGCTTCGTGAAATTGCACAATTGTTAGTATTAGCCGTAGCAGATATTATTAAAAATATGTACAAAGATGACCGTATCGAATTTAAGAAACAACGAGGACCTCTTTTTTGTTAAAAATTTATTGTACAATTAAATGTTATTGCTAATTGAACAATTGAATATCGAAGAAATTGTTTACGTATTTTCAAGCCAAAGTTGTACAGAATAACGATTGAATTCCTCCATAAATTATACAATAATAAAATTATGCAAGATAACTACAATTTCTAATTGCAATTAAAATGCAATTACAAAATACAATTGAATAATGTAATTAAAAAATATAAACACAAGACTGAATCACTTATGAAACAAGTAATAAACTAGGTTACTGCAATTTAATATTATTTATACATGTGTGCATGTAGTTGTTGAGAATGTCCACCTTGACAACATATTTCAAGGTCATTGAAATCAGCCAGGTATGTTGTTTTTTGTATAATTATTAACAGACCTACTTATTTATTATTCTAAACTATCTACATAATTCCTTGAACACATATCAGGTAAAAGAATATTTTTTAAACTTATATCTTGATTAATTCAAGCAATTAAGATTAATATTTAAAACCAGTAGATCTGTCGATGAATTGTGTAAATTTTAATATAAATTTTTAAAGAAATAATTAAATTGAAATATTTGTTGACTTTAGAAAAAAATGGCAAGTATTGCTCGCATATTATTAGTTTTTCATTAATTTATATATTTTACTAATATTTTTTTTTATTTTATTTTATTTTTATTTAGTCCGTGCATTTTTGGCTTTGGACGAACTTTCGGTTTACATTTCTTACAATTATTTGCTCCTTATGTATCTGCCTCCCCTCTTCTCTACTCTATTGTCTTGCACTCCTTAGCTTATTCTTATCACTCATAAGAAAACTAATAACTGCCTATTGCACTTATAACTACGCCTTATTGCCACTTTGGTCTTTTGCCTCCTTACTGTGCCCCTTCTTGTCATTCCTCCCCGTCTTGTATTGACTTTGCCCTTCTTTTCTCTATTATCGCTTTCAAATATTTTACTAATATTCACGTGTTATTGATGTATCAATATGCTATATTAACTATAGCGTCCAAGTAGTTATGAGCGTTAGTATATATGTAAGTACAGTAGCTCAGAAAAGTATTTAAATACTTGCAGAAACTCGTTACAAGTATACTTTCACGAATATATTTTGTGTGTTATACAAAAACATCTTGAAATTTTATTAACACTATAGATGAACACGACTATATCACGATTATTCCCAAATTGTAATATTTAAAATTTAAAACTTGAATCTGAGAATATATATTATATAGATGTTACAATATATCTACTACAAGCATATATGTATTTCTATATTAATAAACGACAGCATTCCTTATAATATTAAAAAGTCACCATATTTAATGCCATCATCTTTAGCAATAACTATGTGTATGTTTAAGACTACTGCTGTATACTAACTTTCTATTATTAATAAGTGTATGTTTGCAGTAAATGTTTTTTAACTTCTATATACATTTCCAGATTCGTTTCAGATTTTACCAATGTGCAATAATTATCCAACTTAAAGATGGAAGGATGCATAGAATGCACGTGCTATGCAAAACAATATGTATGTGCTCATAAAAATATAAATTTGCATAAATTCCGCAATTTTTTAGTAATTATAGGTGACATTCTTAATTTAAGATCATCTCAAGGTCATAATATAGCAGGTCATTCAATTCGTCTTGACGTCAACTACTACATAGAACATATGATGCCATTAAATTAAGTTCAGGTGACATTAACTTTTCATTGAAAAATTTTTTTAGAAATTCTCGATATCCAAACGTGCGGACTAAAAAATAACTTTTTGTTTCAAACATGTTCCTAGCTTACTATCGAAAATGCCCAAAAAATGGTGATTCATCTTGCAGGGTACGTAGCAGTTTAAATGAATTGAAAGTGTGTGTGTGAGTGTGTGTATTAGTAACAAGTTTCAATCTCCGACTCTTATTTTATCGATTGTATGTAATAATAATAAAAAGAAGTTGGTTACCTAGTTTTAGTTTTATTCCAAATTTTATCAATTTCTTTAACTAACAAGAAACTTGAAAAAAATTAGGCATGATTCATTCTAGCAAAAAGCAATATTATGTACTTGCTACAATAGCTATTTGCGTTGATCATAGCGCATTATTGATAATGATTGTGTAAAAAAAAAGAAGATATTGTTGAAACAATAGTTTGTTAAGATCGTTAATATGTGAGCGTTGATAAAAGAACATAAAAACACCACTAAGTGGATTCAATGTTTATCGATAAAAATCTTCTGATAAAGAAATATTAAAATTATGAAAAATGAGGGAAAAGAAAGACAAAAAAAAAAAATGGAGATAATGAAGATAAGTATGTACAGTCGGTCACAAAAGTGTCCGTTCATCCTTTAAAACAAAAAAGCTTTTTAAGAATTGGACCAAATGACTCGAGTCTTTTGAAGAAGTTGGAAGGATTAGCTTACTAGACGACGTATGAAGAAAATTTTGAGAAAAATGCAATTGGTTGGAATTGCGAGGAGAATAGTAGAGGTTGATCTTTGCAATTTTTGCTCACTCACCAGTGATGGTTTCGACATCCTTGGTTATCGGTGGAGGAGGAGTAAGAGGACCTGATATTCTGTTCCTTGGTGACCGAAGAGCCTGTAAGGCGGCCCTTGCTGTAGGCGAGACTTTCGATCGAATCGAAGCCTCGGGCCCCTTGGGAGCCGCATCCTCCACGGCGGCCAGCTTGGACGCTGTGGCGACGAAGGGTATCGCCTCACCTTCCTTCACGGACAACCACACATGCAAAGAAACAAAATAAATAACAAATAATTACATCACTTATTTTCGACAATATTCAACAAACAGCGAATAATTTGAAATTCCTTAAGAACGGTGGCAAACGGGTCGACTAAGACCCATTGTCCACGAAAGCGTCGTTTCAGAGAAGCGTAGGCATAGCCTTATTAAGTCCACACTATCAGATAATTTTCCACAAACATATGTCGCAACCAATTAAAATCTGTCTTTCATGGAAAATCATGGAAAAATAAATTTTGATTGGCTGCGTCACGCGTCTATGGAAAATTGTCTGATAGTGTGGACTTTGCTTCAAACGTGACGATACGTCTACGCCACCGATGTTCAAACTACGAAATGTACATACATTTTGTAACATTAATAAAATGTCGGGCAACGAGAGAGACGCTTTCATCCTGAATCACTAGAACTGTCGTTTCACTAGAAGCTGCAACGCACGTTTAGCTACTGACTGACAATGTTAAAACCAGGCTTGACGAAAACCCTGCTGTTTCGTGCATATTGTTTTACAACACAATATATACAGGTACATACAGGTCCTAAAACTTCCCTGGTGGTGGATCTCACAATTAATTAGCGACCTGTGTTTCTGCAGTCCACCACCAACGGCGTTGTTGCAGAATAGTCAAAACAATAGGGGGCAGAAGGTTATAATTTTCTGTCTCCTAAAGCGAAGTTTAATCATAAATAGAATTGTTTATAGATAAATAACGTGTACCCATTTATAAAGTATTATAAAAACTATAAAATATTCATTGGATTATTTCCACCACGTGTTATTCTGTTGAGATTGTTGACTACTCGACATCAGCGCCCTGTGTGTGGTGGACAATACAAGAAACTTTCTGTCCTCAAATCCGAAACTACCCCCACCACGGAAGTTCCAGGACCTGTTTATACCATAGGGTTTTACAACAATCACTGCATGAAAGCGTACTTACTGTCTATCTACATCAACGCATCTAATATACATTTATGAAACAATGCTTTATGGTCAGTGGATTTATGGTGGTAAATTTTCAGGTAGCCAGGTATTTTAATAAATCCCTTTGTGCAAAGATAGACTAGCCCAATCGACGATCGATTAAGAGATCAATTGGCAAGGAGTGCCAGGTATAGATAGGACCCTAATCGGTCAAAAAATCTATAAAGTTGTATTCAGTGGTCGATTTAACACAGCTAAGTTTTATACACAACTATATTATTGTGTTCAGAGAGATCGAACTGGTTCAGAACTGAACCGATAGTATGAACGCGTTTCTCGATTTACCATTAGTCAACCCGGGATTTTTCGAGTGTTGTTACGGTGCACAGTGGACCAAACAGCGATTCTACTTAATAAAAGATCATTTTTGATCATTTTTTATGAACTAATTCTCAATTTTCGTACATTCCTAAAGCCCAATAGATCTTTAGATGAAATGAACTGAGAAGTAATAAGAAGCGATCATAGTGTTCCTTTTTGATTGACCCTATGATTAACTTACAATTAGTTTCTTTAAATATTTAGTAAATTATTGTATAATTTTAATCGATTAGCACGTAGATATTATCCCATTGGACAAAACCTGGGCTTGCATCTGTTCCTACCAACACTGATTCATTGTGTCGTGATCAGATCCTCTGGATCTTCTTTCCCCGATCTTCAAGCTAAACTCAATACGTACAGGTTTCTGGCTAAGCTATCTGCATTGCTTTCGAGTCGAGTTTTATATTTCTTTGCAAAACATTCTGTTTCCTCTTGCTATCCTAAGGTCATCGTTACAAACATACCTCGAGCCATTCACAAATGCGCTATTATCGAACGCGTTGAACTCATAGTGTGAATACCCATAATCGAAACCATAGGATAATAATTTGATCGATCCAAGATCGAACCGAGAGCGGACCAATATTCTTTCCAGAAATCGTTTCCAGGCTAGCATCAAACTGAGGTCGGGTCGATACTCATAATGGGAATATCTACAGTCAAACTCGAAATGGGGTAACAGTTTGACCGAACCAAGAACGAATATTTAATATTTAATATCGTTAAAAGTAACAGAGATATCGTTTTGTAACAGAGTAAGAGCGAACACTACACGAGTGTTAGCTACAACACTGAATGTACCACAGAACTCGTGTGCAGTGTCGGCCCAACGATCGTGTAGCCTGTATATTTGAGAAGGTACTATTAAATTTTGGAGGAGAAATTTTAAGCACTGTGTCATGACAATGTACAACCATTTATGTACATTCAACACCCCTAGCGGAGAATGATCATTTCGGGTCCCTGACCGTACCGGGTTTGTTGCTCACCCCTATACCTACTTCTATCTTTTGTACTATCCTGTTACGAAACCCTAGAGCCAAAACTGTTACTCGATGCATTTAATCTTCATAAGTTTAGTGAACTTATTTGATATAAGACTTTAACACGTTGAATGCCATGGGGGTCACCGGTGACCCACGCACCAAGATTAATAGAAATACATAACTTGAACAAATGTCAATAGTTATAAATTTTGTATTATTACCATCGTTACTACAATGGTGTGACGGAATTAATGCAGTATAAAACATATAAAAATAGTTTTATTTATACATGAAATATAGATCTATCATGTGCGCCCCCCACCAGTGGCTGTTGAACATGGAAAAACCCGTTTTTTCCATGTTTGACCTTAATGAACGGTAACCCTAAGCAACGTTTCCACTTGAAAGATGTTTGATGGCAATTAAGGGCCTTGAGAGTAAAGAAAAATACTAAATCTTGTGACGGTTTTTTAGGATTATTGCGGGTCCAAATAAGTATGACCGAGGGATGGATTATGGTTTATGGTAGGTCCCGGGACGTAGCAACATAGAACAATTATTTAGCAACACGAAGAAACAATATGAGATAATTGATAGTCGCAAAAAATAAGTAAATCGAACGGAATTGCACTACAGCGCGATGGGGGTCACCAGTGACCCCAGTGAGGTAAATTCATTAATGATGATTATACACCGTAACATATCTCTTGTAGGTAATATTTCAACATTATATGTATCGCATAATAAAAAATTTATCATGGTGCCACAGCCAAACCTTGTAAAACTGACGTGACATTCAACGTGTTAAACGCGTCTTCCACCAAAACGTATTTTTATCACCTGACGTAGGTAAAATCTCAAGATCTACATGGCCCTGGTGGTAATACTGCACATACTACCAGCTCTCATCGGCACAATAGCACGTTTGATGAGAGAATGTGACGAAAACTAATTTTCGACTTGACAGACAATGTAAATGTAAGCAGAGGGAAATCTTCTTACATACGCGCCGATGATTATGAAAATTGTGTCTAAGTCTACAACTTAAATAGAAGTAGAATTTTTATTTTATTTCATGTTACAAACTACGTTACAATAATATGCAAGAATTTCTGCATGAAAAGCAATTAACTTAAGTCACTTTCATAATCACTGATACGTATGTCTATTACACTGGAACTTTTGTCTCTAAAAGAATTACAAACTGCTCAATAAATGGTTAAATCTCAACAATATTTTCGATCCACTCTGGGAGCATTACTTTTCTTTTGTGTTTGCCGCATCAAGGATTGTATCATATCTCTGTCATAATCAGCAATATAGCATGTTCCAAGATGAACAGAATGAGACCTACACGAACCTTCTTTCTCACTTGTAATATTTCCTACAACATTTTTGGAAAAATCCCTTTTCAGGAAAGTTTTATCTTTACTTCTTCCTAGAAAAAATTTTCCATATTGTACTGCATTAAGAACTATATTCTCGAATAGTCAAAGGTGTATGTGTAATACCGCATGAAGTAAAAATCATTTGCTCCCAGCTGATCCTTTTTGTGGTTAGTGTCGAAGACTATTGTAAATGGTAAAGTGGTGGTAATTACGCAACAAACTGTTCACTGACATGCATGGAAATTTCAAAACGGCACATGACAATAGTAAATCAATTGTTCTGTACATACGACAGAAATTCCCACTGTTAGACCTTCACACCTCTTCGGACAATCTTGGTAAAAAAAAAACTTCAGAACTGCTGATACCTTTTATTTGAATGACTAACCAGTTATTGACAATTCAAATGTTAACTACTTAATGAGATAAGTCCTGTTGCGCAGTTGTCGAAACATAGCTATAAAATCACTTTTGTAATCTTTTGTACAATAGTCAATAGGGTATCGTGCATCCCAGTTACATCTATCTGCTGTAATACCGGGTACTTGCGGTGAGCTGGTACCTACATACGTCTAATTATTTATTTTAATATTCGGAAACATTTGAAGGTAATTCTTAGGTAAACCTCAAAATTCAAGATTAAACCTCAAATTTCAAATTTCTAGCAGAATGAATTTGGAGCGCAAGAGACCCCAGATTGTAAAATCTGAAATCGATTTCTCACATAGTTATCGAGAAATTGTTAATAAAAGTCGAAGCGTTGTCATCGTACAGTGATGAAAAAGAAAGGATCTTAGTTTTACTTTTCCTTCGAAAATGAAAAAGCTATGTCCAAGAACCGTAACAAAATTGGCAGAAAATTATATCCAAGTGTGACGAAGTGAATTTTTCTATTTCTGTAGAACTGATGCTTTTTACTTGAATACTAATGAGAAACACAGATTTACGTGGAAATCTTCCAGAAGCTAAGCAATGCAGCCGATGTGGCAACGTCTCACAATGCGTATGTTTAGACGTTTGAATAACGAGCGACGATTGATTGAAATACACCAATTTCTTTGGTTAAAGCTAATTCTGTGAAAAAGATAGTTCGTTATAAAAGATATAATGTATAATTGTTTTAAATTCATATTAAGTCTGAATCGTATTAGTTATCCGAAATTTGGAGATAAGACATTAAATAATATAATACTAATTTCAATTTATCTATTACTGTTAAATAATTTTCTCAAGTTTAACGAATTTTCTTTTATAATTATTAATTCTCTAATCTTTTTTTGGCAATTCTAACCCGACATTTTTCTTTCTTGCCTTTCTTTTCATGATGACAAGTCCATTCTGACATCCGCGGCAACGTTGCCAGGCCTGCTGTTTCAATTAACTACGCTAGTCAATTTAACATGCTATTTTCGTACAGCAATTATTTATATTAACATTTAATTTTTTTAAATAAATATAAATGATGTCAAAAATTATTATTATTATTTCCATAGTATTATTATTATTATTATTACTATTAGTAGTAGTAGTAGTAGTAGTAGCAGCAGTAGTAGTAGTAATAGTAGTAGTAGTAATAGTAGTAGTAGTTTCAATTATACTCGGATTTTTCTTTTTCACAAATTTCATTTTTTTTTTTTTTACGTTTGTTTCAAATTAATTTATGTATAAGTATAAGTAATAGTGTAAGCACCGTATATATGTAGTATAAGTAATAATGTAACCAATCTATATACAGAGTGATGTAAAAATCAGAGACCACGATTTTTCTCAGCTGCTTCCGATAATCGTACGAAAAAATGATTCGAGCAAAAATTAATCAGCTTTCAACCGACTACAATTTGCGATATCAAGAATTAAAAAAAAAAAAGAGGTTTCAGCTCGATGAAAAGACAAAGTCACGTTCATTTTTCTTTTCTTTTTAATCTTCAGATTTTCAATTTAAAAATTTTTTAATTTAAGTTTCAGTTCGATGAAAAGACAAAGTCACGTCCATTGTTCCAAATGGAACAATACATTTTTTTTTATACATCATTCGATGGATTTTTTAATTCTCTGCGAAAAGGTGTGAAGGTGCTTGGATCGAAAAATAATTAGTTTGAACAATATTTTAACTTCAACCTTGTAAAACTTGTCGTATGAAACACGAGGACAGATACCGTAATACTTCGTTATTTTTATATTTCTCCTCACAAACTAAAATTTCCTTTTCAAATATGATGAACATATACACATGCACAGGAAGAATATAAATGTGTGTACGTATGTGAATACGTTGTGCTCCAGTTTTTGTGGGAGGAGAGTTGCTTCGCAACTACGCGGTCAGTAGGTGTCCCCCACGTTGATCGAGGGAACACTGTACCAAGTCTAAAAATGATATCCAATTTAGCAGGAAAAAATGTCAGAAAAATTAGAAGAACAGAAATGATTAAAACATACATATGTAATACGTGTGATACATATTTGTAAGAAATTTTACTAAGATTTAAATTTACTAATTTTTATTAAGAATATTGTAAATTACATATATGTAAAAAATTCTAATTTTTCATGTAGAATTTAGTTAGACGTGAGTCGTTCGATTATTCGAAAAATTCGATTATCCGATCATCGTGAACGCAATTAGTTCGGACAAATGTGTTCTACCGCATTTCGAATCGTCATATTTCGAAACACAGGTGGTAAAAAGGCGTAAACTTGTTTCGTCACATTTCGCGAAACGCGCCACTGTAGCATTGGTACCAAAATTATACTTTTTTATGTTAATACTTAATCGTCCTTTTGGTTTTTAAATTACCAAAAAAAAAAAAAAAAGAAACGAAATTACAAACTTTGCAATATAAGCAGCCGCGGTTTTACCGATTTTCGACATGAATTATTCATTTTGGTACGGGCGATGACGACAAATATGCTGGTTAAGAATCTTCTTGATTTTTTTCTTTTAGTCCTCCTCGCCAGCCCCAATCTCTAACCAACGAACCCTCGAGACAAGATTTTTAAACGCGCGTTTATTGCAAGATGAAAACAAGAAGCAATAAATTAAAACACTTTACAAAATTGTTATGTACGACGAACAAGTGATTAAATAAACTAAAAAGGAAAGATTGTTACGTTAGACACACAATGCGTCATTTAAAATGAAATTCACGACAATTACGAAATATCGCAGCGTTCACAGACGAATACTGTCTTTTAATAATAACGTCTAATATCTAAAACGACAGAATCTTCTTTCCTAATTGTATTCAGTAAATGCATTGTTTTATCAAATATCTATTTAAAATGCGAAATATTTACTTGATTTTTGTATTCGGTTGACCTTGAATTCTATCATATCATAAATCATCATTTGATACAACTGATGCAATATAATACGAAGAAATTAATATACAATATAATATAAAAGATATATTAATATAACAATATAAAAATCTATTCAGACCATAACAGACTATAACAATCTAACAGAAGTTGAAACATTTATTTCTCTCATAAATCTACACACCTCACGAGACAAATACTGGGAACTAGTGACGTGAATGTTTATTAGTTCATAAAAAAAAACACATTAGAATAGTAGGATAACGATTTTATATAGCGTTATATGGTAATATCGTTATACAGGGTGACTCAGCTGGATAGAATCACCTAAATATCTGCTTCACGTATTGCTGCATGAAAAAACTCTTCAGGACGAAGTTAGGCTATTTCAAGGGGCACGTGTAACGGTGAAAAGAATTCTTCTTAAAGTTCATTTCTTTTCTAGGAGACTTCAAGGTCATCGGTATTTTTTTTTTTTTAAATAGAACTCTGTACATTTTTTTATTCCAACATATGTGATTTTTTATTCTCTATAGCAGGGCCTCTCAAATTATGGGTCCAGACCCCATATGAGGCTGCGCAACAGAATTATGGGGGAATTATGAGGGAAATTTCTGCAACTGTCACATACCAGTGAAATGAAAAAATATCGACCATCTTAAATTAATTAATCAAAGAGTCAAGAATTCACAAAGTTGTTTAATCGACACAGATATGAAACTGCAGCATTTTAAAAAATTGTTTAAATGGACCTTCGCTTGGAATTAGGACAGAACTTCCAAAAATTTCTAAAATGGTATTATTATACTAATAATAATACTATAATGATAAAAAAAACCCTAAACACACTTATAATGTTTTATACTACGTATCTATTGTCATTGAGGACTGTACAACCAAAATATCAATTACCTTTGAGAAACGTTGAAGAAGATGCTCTGTTGTGTAGGATCTTTACTACAATTAATTGATTTACAATAAATGGATTAAACAGGTGTTTGTTAAACAGGAGACGATGGTTGTTTAACGTGAACTACATACAATAACGTACTATAATTTAGACAACTCTTACGCGGATCACAATCTCTCGACAACGCTAATAACACTATCTTCCTGACTTCTTGATTCACACTCTGACTTCTCAACTAACTCTCTCACTGTTAATTCGTCTTTCTCCCTTAGCATCCCTTTGTGTTGTGTCTTGGATCCACCAGGCACGTGTTCTGCAACCGCTCGTGGCCAGGGTCACGACCTATCAGCACTTCGCCTTTCTCGCGACATTGTTTATAGTTCACCCGATATCTCTTAGGCCTTTCGTCCACGACTACAATTGTATCAAATATCCAGCTAAAATTTGATTCTTTATGCGAAAGTAAATAAACATGTTTATCTCGATTTGCAAATTTAATTTTGTCCTACTAAATGGTAATAAATGATATAATTATAAATATAACAAAGAATTATTTAAAATTAAACTTCTTTGATTTGTTATCGATTAATGATTTATTTGTATGTTTATTTTATATACGCATACAAATTGGGATGGAGTACAATTTTTCAGGGCAAAATGGGCTGACGACTGGAAGAAATTTAAACAAAATAATATATATATATAAACAAATATATAATGTATAAACAAAATATAAGATATAAACAAAGATAAGAGATTCTATTTAAAAAGCAGACACATAAACCATTTTTACACCTTTTGCATTCTGCAAGCATTTTCCTTCAAAAAATTTGTGTTATCGTTAAATAGAAAACGAAGATTTCTTGGGCGATTGCGTTAGATTCGAACAAATTTCCATCCGAATTTAATCAAATACGGAGCACGAAACACAAAAAAGCGAAAGATAAACACAGGAGTATTTTGCCCTATCTTCCATATGCCAAGTTGTACAAAATTAAGATCAAAATATTTCTTGAAAATTAATTCTTATGGAAAATAGAAACAAACGTATCAATTACCGGATAAAGAAACATAGCCAATAAATACCATCTAAAAATACCGATGACCACGAAATCTCAAAAAAAAAAAAAAAAAAAAAAAAAAAAAAAAAAAAAAAAAAAAAAAAAAAAAAAAAAAAAAAAAAAAAAAACCTGAGAAAAAGTCCAACTCCTACATGTGACACCTGAAGTAGCGTAACTTTGTACTAAAAAGCTCTTCCTACAACAATAAATAAAGCAAACATTTAGGTGATCCCATTCAGCTGAGCCACCCTGTATGCATATTGTTATATAGTAAATAAACAAAATAAAAATCTAAAGAACAAACGTGTAATATTTTTCTTTGTCCAACGGATCACGTACCTGGAAAACGTATCACGAGTCTATAAATTTACATAAAAATTCTTACGATTAAGGTGTCAATTACAAGCTGACAATATATAAATCAATGTTTAAGTAAGAGTATTTCTGAAAGGAGATTCCGCTAACAGAGCAACTAGTTTTATTAACAGTCGTACATCAGTTGCAATATATGTAATCGACTGCAATAATGACCAATCATCGAAATCAGTCTCGGCAAATTATCCCGTTCCTATCCGATATGAAGTTTTAACGAATGAAAATTTATTTCGTTTAATACGAACGTAGATAAAGAGATTTGATAAAAATTTCTTCTTCCGTTCTCCTTATTTTCTACTATATCGTATTTTTTTAATCTCCTTGTACCGTGTTGTTATCTTTGTTAGTAGAATTTAATTTTTACTGTAACGTGTATTCATGTTACATTTATATTTATGAGCATTTTTATGTATTTCTATCGTATAACACAAACAAAAATACAAGTTCGATTATCGTGGAATTACGCTGGAAATTCTTCTTGGGAATTTCACGTCAACGAAGTAAAAACAGAAGATTAATAATACACGTACAATAGAATACAGTTGAACATCCAGTAGCTGAGGATTTATTATCCGAATATTCCACTATTCGAATATTCTACTGTCGAAACGTTCCATTAGCAGAACAAATCTTTCGCTTGTGCCCATCGCTACTATGTGTCCTTTCTATAATTTCATATTATTTTCCTATTTCCTTGATACGAAGGTAATATTGCACGCGTTAATATCTCGCGTCTAATGACATCAAAGAGGAAACGTGTCGTAACGAGCGACGAAAGGAAAGAAAAGATGCTTGAACAGTTAGAAAAAGATATGGAAGTGTTGCAAGAGTTGCAAAAATCTACAACGTTCGAAGATCTATAATTAATAACGTGAAGACGGAAACATGTAATTGAAAATTACTCGGGTGTTTCAAGTAGTAAGATAACTCTAATGCGTTTGAAAAATAAATTTGACAATGACAATAAACCAGCAATAAAGAACTGCCAGTATCTTGATATGTTTTGTGCGATAAAGTTTTGAAATTTGGATGGATATCAATCATCAAGGTTTTAAGTCTTCATACTGAAGAAAGGAAAGGTTACGGTGAAAACAATGGCGAGAACCTTCTTATTTTGAGATGTTTATGGCATCAGATGGTTTCAAGCACAAGGAGAATATGATTCAACCTATAATTCAGTGTATGATTGTAAAATTTGATTTAGCAGTAAAGAAGATGCGGAGTCTATAAATACTTTAAAAAGTATTACGTTTATATTGTGTCCTATTCTCTGTAATTGTTCTTCTATTATTGGTTTTGAAATATAAAGTAATAATTGTAAAAAGAGACGCTAGCTACTGGCTTAATTTAATTGAAATTAATTCCACAGGTTCCATTGCACCACGTAAATAATTAAATCTATTTCTTTTTTTTTTTAAATAGGTGAAAAGATTAAAAAGATATTTGAAAGAACTCACGATATCTTCAAGTGAATTATAAAACATAGTTAAACGATAAAAATAGCATCATTTGCAAGTTTATAAGATATTGGCGCTATTTCTCGTGACACTGATACTCACGAAGTAAACACTAGCAACTGCAAGCTATAACCAAGCAAGGACGAAACGTTACTGGAATGTACAAAAGAACGAATTCAAGCTATTAATATACATACAGAAAAGTGTATACGCGCTGTATCCAGTGAACTGTATTCAGTCACTAAGTTCACGTGTTCATGTTTCCATTAAAGGGAAGCCTACTACCATTTGTACAAAACATGCAAGATATTTTAATATTCTTAGTACGTAGACTGCCAAATTTTATATTATATATATATATATATTTTGTACTGGAAGTCGCAATGGATTGAAACATTTAGATATTTCAAAATTTTTTTTGGAAAAGTCACCGAGTGAGAATTAAATTTTATTTTAATGTAAGCAAGTTATCAGTAAAACTAACAGAAATTTCTCAAAATATTGAATGACCAAAATATTAACCTTTAATTGTTTTGTTTACGAATAACCATTATGGATAATTACAAGGTTTCTTGGCTGTCAGTAACTGTTATCGATAAGGAAATTTAATTTTGGTCATCAGTAACCGATACAAAGGAAGGGAATTTTTTTTTCTTTTTGGTCACCAGCAACCATTATTGATAAAAAGAATTTTGTTTTGGTTATCCACGGCAAAAACTTTTTTTTAGTTACATTCGACTATTATCAATTGTTATTAATATCACTGATAAAATTAGTATTCATTCATGACATAAAGCAACTTAATCATAAAACTTATTTATTAATTATGAAAATGTACGAAACAAAGAATAAGACAAAAAAGATTGTAGTACAATATTTTTATTCACACTTATAATAACATTGTACTACAATATACCTTTTATCCTATTTTTTGTTTCATATATTTTCATACCCTTTTTTGCTCAATAAAATGTATACTTTATTTTTTATGTTGCCAATGAATATGTATTAATTATGACCAGTAATGCTAATAACAATAAACAATAGTAGAATGTAACTGGAAAAAATT
Organism: Bombus turneri; assembly: GCA_014825825.1. Classification (NCBI taxonomy): domain Eukaryota; kingdom Metazoa; phylum Arthropoda; class Insecta; order Hymenoptera; family Apidae; genus Bombus; species Bombus turneri. The sequence goes on from CM026116.1 coordinate 3,806,613, forward strand.
GTTGTCGTGGATAATGGTTATCAGTAACCAAAATAAAATTTAGATCATCGATAATTGTAACTGGTAACCAAAATTAAATTTCGTCGATAATGGTTATTTGTAACCAAAATAAAATTCCCGTCATCGATAATAATTGCCGACAATGAAAAAAATTTCAATTATTTATAATGGTTATTTGTAAAGAAAATAAAATTCGGGTCGTCGATAATTTGTTACTGGTAACCAAAAAACATTCCGATCATTTATATTGGCATTTGGTAACCAAAATTAAATTTTCGTCATCGATAATGATTACCGGTTATCAAAAAAATGTCAACCATTTATAATAGTTATTCGTGATCAAAATTTTGTTAATTAATTTTAATTAATTCTTATACTATAATTTTTAAAAATTTGTTTCACAGCAAGTATAATTTCTGAAATATGTCATATCATAACATGTAATTTTTACGAAATATTGTATTGAATTTGCGCATCTTTTTTCTGACGATGTCATATTGTTGCAAATTTTTTAATCCGTAAAATTTACGAAAAATTGAATAAAACTTGCATCACCAGAGACCACCGTAGCATTCAACGTATTAAATACAAGGAATTGGAAAATTTTCTGGAATTATGTTTAATTACATTCATTTCAAGTATCATTCCAATGATTTTCAGAATTACAACTACTGTATCATCAGTTATATATCTAACAAATGTTCATATATATATACATAGTAATATCTCGGTAATCTTATCTATTTTGAGAAGATTCTATTGATTAAATCCAATTACTTTGCAAAAACTAAATTCACATATATTAAATAACCATAATTTAATTTATAAATATACTATAATTCGTCTATCATTTTTATAAATAAGCTTTATTGTTCCTTGCTTATATTAGAATGATTATCATTCACTGGAAAAATTGACAGAGATATTCATCAATCAAGATATTTGAAAGTGTTAATAATTTATCACCATATAAAATATTGAGGAAAGTTTTTATTTGATTTTATCGTCGATACGTTATCACACTGCGATAAGAACGAAATAAGCAAATATAAACTTTTTCTTGGCATCGTGTTAAATAGCACGTAACACAATATGTACATCTAATATACATATATTCTATCGTAATCTTTCAAGTAGTTATCAAGAAAAGTAGATTAATATGCAGTTACGACGCCTGGTCAAGAAAAGTATCTTAAAAGCACAACTAAAGTGCAAATGAAATTTTATACGTTACATTATATCTTATTTATATTTTTATTTCTACATGTTGAAAATGACAACGTGAGTTCTCGCTCGCCATCTATATGCTAACGGCTAGTTACAAAAGGAGTAACTAGAAGATATTACCAGACACGGTCGATGGACCTGATCGATAGTTTTAAGACTTCTCTTGTTCTTTCGTTCGTTGTGTGTTCCTTTTCAAGTGTGCAATAAAGGTTTTTCGGTTCCGAGAAGTGTAGTATTTTTATCTAAACAATATAATAGTGACTAACGCGATCCTACCTCTAGATATAAAAATAACAACACTACATTTGCTGAATTTGAATATAAACAAATCGTCAGCATTATACAATGTTCGAGACGTTTGAAAAATCGCTACTACGTATAATGGATTAATGTATTATTATTGTTATCCATATGAGGATTTGAAAAGATCGATCTAATTCTCCAATTTGTGACGCTCAGAATACGAAGCGATGTAGGACAATTTTATTAGCTTCCACGTCTGTCGATATCAAATTACATATATTTTACCGACGCTTACAGCATTATGAATTGACAGACTTCAGCCTGTCAATTTGCTTGTGTCATAGAACAAACGAAAGATAGTACCTATGAAAATGCCTATAAAAATTGGAAGGTTAAAAACAGTCATTGAAACAAAGTGTATGAGAAACAAATATAAAAATGAAAGTGACAGGAGAAACGATTCTCCGATTGTTTTCAACAGTTTGTATCGCTGTAGGTACCATATGTAGCTGGTTTTTGCAGCTGTTTCTTCCATACATGTGAGACCGCTAAAGAAGACCAGTTTAAAATTTCTATGTAGACTTTTGCTATTAGACTCATTACGATTATATATTTACAGTTAATCTACATCCATTTAAACAAATCCTAAAGAAAAACATCAGTACTGCTTATGTCATAGAATAAATAAAATGTGGTACCTACTGGTGCCTATGAAAATTAAAAAAGTGTACGAGGAATAAATATAAAAATGAATGTAGCTGATGTTTGCAGCTGTCTGCAGCTGTTTCTCTTACAGAAAGAACACCACCAAACATCTGTTTAATACTTCCTCTATATGAACTTTACAAATTTTATCTCAATTATATTTACAATTGATCCATATCCATTTTAACAAATCCTAAAGAAACGATATTAGTGCTTCAACACACTGAATAGAATTAACAATTTGCTTATGGCATAGAATAATAAATCTCCCGTAGAATAATAATACATGAAATACCTATGAAAATTGAAAGATCAAAAAAAAAAAAAAAAAATATTGAAACAAAGCGTATGAGAAATGTCAGGAAGAAACGATCCTCTAATTGCTTTGAGCAGTATCTATTGCTATAGATACCGGATATAGCTGGTGTTCGCAGCCGTGTCATTTATACAAATGACATCACTAAAGAGGATCTGTTCAAAACTTCTATGCAGACTTTACAAATTTTATTCTGATTATATTTGCAATTGATCTGTATTCGTTTGAACTTCATTTATATTATTATGAATTATTATATTAAATATTGTTATATTAAATATAATAACATTAATTTTTAATCTTAAAGAAAAACACCAATGATTGTTCAACCATACGATATAAAAATTGTGTAAAACTTATTTATTAAAACATAATTTTTAATGTACATTGATTTTCTCACAATTTCTTTGAAATTTCCATGATTTCGATATTTATGTATTATTGTTCATATATTTATATCTATTATCTGTACAACGATTCATTTTTCAGGGAGACCAGTTTCACTTATGTGAAAATATTCATCTTCAAAGTTAGTAGTAAAATGGCTAGAAGAATTTTTTTTAGAAAAGAAACGTATGTTTTATTTTTAGAGGTTATTGTCACATTACAAATACCTTAATATGTTTAATTTAGCAGGATTAAGAGGAATTCGTCGTATTTCACGCTGCGTCGTTTCGTGTAAAATTAATTTGTATTATTTTCAAGCATGAATATAAACTTACAAGAGTAGATTCGCCGATTGATCGTGAAAGGTTATTTGCCTTCGATCCCAAACTACGCTGAAAGACTCCATCGTAAGTCAATTCAGCGTTATCCTTTTCGCAAGCGGAATTTTGAGGTTTTAAAATACGCCTGGCGGAATTTCGCCTTGCTTCCGCGAATGCAATCCCTCTAAGCAACATTTGTTTGAAAACAATTGTGAACTATCACCTCCAAGAATACTTTTCTCGGCACGCACGCCTGACTCCCGACATAAAAATCAGTGTTTGCAGTTTCTCTAGATATGCTTATCGTTATACCGAGAGAAAATTCTTTTAATACCGAGTAACGATAACAACGAATGAAAAATATACAAAAAATCCTTCAGACAGGAAGTAAAGCCCTTTTTATTTCAAATTATTCAAAAGTATGAATTAATAAAATGTACAAATTCCGTATATGTAGATATAATATTAAAAAGGATTTTACGTTCAACACGTAATTGCAGGCTTAAAAATTATTCTTTCTATAATCGCAAATATTTCTGTAAAAACAATTTTGACTTTAACACAAAGTTACAAATCGAAATAAAATTCCAAAGACTCGTTAACTTTCACTCAAATCTCACTTGAAACTGAATATTTATCTTAAAGGAGTGTCACAGAATAAAACGAACACAGATATCGGAAACGTTTTAGACGAATAACTCGTCGCCTTCTAAATAACTTCTGAACACCTCAATCCTCAAATAAGAGAATGTCTTTTTCCTCCGGTCTCGTTATCACTTGCTCCGAGCCGATAACAACTGTACAATCATATTAAAAAGTCTGTCAATTTTTTAACACCTATCCGTAAAACAATGATTATATTGACTTTCCTTATAATTTACTAAACTTAGGAATTTGCGGATACAATTCAAAGAACAATTAAGGTTAAACCTTCATAAAAAGGGCGTGGAGTTGAAGTAAGATTCAAAGAATGAATTAAACACTTCAGAATAAAAGTTTTAAAAAGATATTTAGAGAATATATCAGAAATAAAAAAAAGAAATGATGCATAAAAAGATTATAAAATAATTTTATATAGCAGAATCAGAAATAAAGTTATGATATGTTAAGGAGCATATGTATAAGTGATGAACTATAACAAAATAAAAATCAGTGAAATAACACAAGACAATTTTATAACACTAATGTCAATTAGTCTAAAATGAAATTATAAACTCTCCGTAGTGTTATTAACATGAATACAAGATGAAATATGTATAAATAATAATTTCAAATCACGAACTAACATAACTCGGTTTATTTTTCTTTCAGAGACTGTACTATCCTAATACTAAGACAATTATCTCTATTCAGATTAAAATAACCGTTGTCTGATATGGCATAACAGTTGAGCTAATTTATTGGTGGCTAATAGTACACTTAACTGTTGAGGAACTGTAATTTGTCTACAATATTAATCGGATTAAGACTTCTTAATTTATCAGAAGGTAAGAAACATTTCTATAATTATTATTGATTTCTTTAATTACTCATGAAATTAATTATATACTAATTAATATATTATAACAATGCAATAAAGAATTTTAATATATAAATGATTAATATCCATCCAAAACAAATTTTAGTAATGATAGTTCAGAAAAATAAGCTGTCTGAGCGATAAAATTATAAGTTAACTAAAACAACATTTAATGAAATCAAATTATTTTATATATTATAACTTTACTTAATGGTTTAAGGTTATATAATCAATTTATAAGTTTAGTTTATTTAGGAACTCACCGTGACGTAGTATAAAATTTTTGGTTTCCAGTAAGGAAACCACGATGATCACCAAAACAACACACTGTATAAATTCTGCAAACATAAAAGAAATCATACAATTATTTTAATAAGGAGCTGTTTTAACTTTTTCGTATTAAAACATAATATAATATGAAAATATAAATTAATTATTCTTAAAATTCACTTATTCTTAGGTTTACATTTCCATATACACATGATAATATGAAAAGAAAAGATAAAAACATTTTGAATCAACGGAAAAAAAACAATAAAACATGGAAATATATAAATTATTTAAATATAAAATGCATTTATCAATTTAATAACTGAGTAATGGAATTTTTTAATCTATATAATTAGTTTTATCATTATAATTATAATTACATATAATATATCAAAGTATTTAAATAATATCAAATAATATCAACATGATAACAAACTATTTTTTAAAAATAAAACCAAAAGTAATACATAGTATTCTTTAACTTAAAAACAAAAGTTACAATAAAATTAATAAAAAAGTGTCACATATATTTTAATTTCTTAAACTATGCTTTTTTTCAACTTTTATGTGATTATAATACTAATGTAATAGTATTTAATATAAATTCACTGTTGTACATTAAATAAACTGAATAATAATTTACACACATTTTTAATTTCAGACTTTATAGAGTATTTTATAATATAGTAAGAAGAGAAAGCAGACAATACCTCTGTTTCCACTATTTTCTCAACCTTTTGTTTTAACTATATTTAAGAACAATAATACTTTGAAACTGGGCTACTAACAAATTGAGTTTAAATTGCTTTACATTTGAAAACATAAAAAAACATTCTATTTAATGATACTTATTTCATTTCATAAAATTTAAGATTATATAATATAAACAAGAAACATCTATTACATTTCACTGACATTAAATAAAATTTTAAAAAGTGTATTTTGAAGGTTAACTTAATGAAGGTTACGATTATCTTTTGTTTATTAGATATAAATTTTAATAGAAAAATCAGAATATTTCCCCCTTGTAAAAAACTCTCGGTAATTCTAATAAGAATCTCATGTGTTTAACAAGCAATTAGTTATACTGGTTACTCAGGAAAACGAAATTCGAGGACAATGTATCGATTGAGTCGCCCGCAGTAACCTTTCAAAACGAGGTTAAAAACAATAATCATTATTTTTCCATCGAATTTCACTATTGAATGTATTAATTTCTTCTTATTTAAATCTTGATGACTGAATCTTTGACAAATGAAAATGATACACTGAAAATACATGAAAATATAATAAAAAACAGAGAAGATTGACTCACCTGTCTTTTTGACATTTTTCACTTGCATCACATAATTGTCAGTTTTCCGTAATTATCATGTTTTTATACAATCTCTCTCACATATACCGCGATAGTGTGAGAAAAAAATTTAAAAAAAGTTATTTTGTGAACAAAATTCGGGCGTCCATGACGGCCCGAAACTGTTCGAAGCTATGAAGACGATCATATAATGGGTGGTAAAATTTGTTTTAATTTAGAATACGACGGGAGTTGGAAAAACTATCTGTAATCACGGAAATATTTTCTATATTCTCTTACAATATAAATTCAAAGTTTTCACTTTTCGGAAATGTGGAATGTAAATATAAAAGATAATAATACTTTTTATACCGTAATTTTATAGAATTTAAATTGGAATATTATTGCGCAATTTAAATTTACGAATTTTATTTGTTTGCTACTTTCTTCACTGTGATCACAACTTGGTTTTAAATACACTAAGTTTTCAAATTTTAATAATGTAAACATATTTTTTAAAGTATTTAGTAATTACATATACGTACAATTTAGGAATGTATTATAAAATTATGCAATGAAATGACTCATTTAAAAGATATGTCAATATTAACAGATTAACAGTTTTATTTTCGTTAAAAATGTTTTAACTATATAAGCGCATGCAATTAGAAATATTATGTTTTGTAAATTTGAAATTCTTTGTTAAGTCTATATAATATGATCTATGAACTGATGTAAGATTTATATATATAATCAGAATTACAATAAAAAAATTAAAAATAGTATTGACGTGAACACATTATTTTTAAAAATAGTACCAGATAGTACCATAAAATATTAAATTTAATATGAAAATTACTAGACGTTAATCTAATATTTTTAATGTAATTGAAAATCGTATAAAATATTATCTTTTTTAATTTTTCAGTTTTGTAGTCTAATATTAAAGGCATTAGTACTAGTATTAAGTACCAAAGATTTTTTGAAAATTATGATTTCATTACTTACAAACATACGTTGAAGTTACTGTTGAAAAGAAAAGAAAGAAATGACAAGATTATGGAAATCTCTAGGTACATTTCTAGTGACTTAATAAAATTAAATGTTTTTTGTAAGAAAAATGAAAATTTCGTTGATTATTAATTGAAATATAGTGAACAGTGACGCTTTTTATACGTTTATCCAGTCGAAATGGTATAATATAAAACTGTAAAGGTATTTGTAAAAAGTACTATACATGAAATATGTATTTCATTTATCTCTTAATGTTGGTAAGCCGTCTATCGATTCTCCCCACGTACACACCTCCTCTTCAGTCATCGATTGCACTTTTTGCACCTGCCATTTTTTTTCCAGAGTAATGAGAGCCTCATCTCAAACCAGTAGCACGAGGGTGCAGTAAAACAGGCCTGACCTGCGAAACCACCCTCACCCTCTTCGTCTCAATGAATCTTTCATATTCAATATCTTTCGAAAATTTTTGAAGTGTCTCCTGCAAGAAAGAAAGACAGAGAAAGATACACTTGAGAAGTCAAAGTGTGGAACGAAGGAAGAATAACGCTGCCATCAGTAAGAAAGAAAAAGAGGAAAAAAGACAGAAGTAGAAGAAGGTGAAAGTAAGAGAGAGACGGACAGAGGGTGGGTGGTGGGGGGCTCTCGGTTTAAGAGAGAGGGAGAGAGAGGAGGTCGAAGGGAGTCGAGCGAGGAGAATGACGGATAGCCAGCAGCAGTTTTGCTTGCGTTGGAACAACTTTCAAGCTAATATCACCAGCCAATTCGAGGCCCTCAGGGATGACGAGGACTTCGTTGATGTCACCTTAGCCTGCGATGGTAGGCGTCTCCAGGCGCACAAGGTTGTCCTCTCCGCGTGCAGCCCTTACTTCAAGGAGTTGTTCAAGGTTAGAAAACCTTCCCCGCCTTGCTTCTCTCAGTGCTAGTTCCTCGATGTTCCCCCCTCCCTTCACCTTAACCCATCATTCTTACCTTCTTTGAGACTCATGCTTTGCTTTAGACATGGTCGAATCGAAATTAAAGTTCTTATTCATAATTCTCCTATACATGTCGTGGTACTATGTTGTAATGTTCCTATATATCTTCATATGTAGTTTGTATGGGAATAGTTTTCCCTTGATGTTATTTATTTTTCAATATCTGATGATTAGTTAGATTGACTTCAGCATAGCTAATTTTATACAAATTCTACATAAATTGCTCAAATTTAGTACATTTATATAATTACTAACAACAATTATGATAAAAAGAGTATAAAATAAAAATCTAGTTAGGAATACAGTTCTTTGGTAGTAAGCAATATATAATTTGAATTTTAGTACTTTTGATGTAAGTGCTAATATATTTATGATATTTATAGAATAAATTTATTGTTATATTAAGTAAAAGATCGTCATCCAAAAAGTTATTACATTACACAAAGTTTTAACATTATTTTTGCATTATTTACTTACAGTTTGAAGTTTATATTTTATATTAAAATTAAAAATAATAAGCTATGTTTTGTTTCATATCTTATATTTTCCTTTATAATTTGCCATATGTTGAATTTATTTATATAACTTTATTATATTAAATAAATTATATAATACTTTGTTTGGTTTAGTTTGGTTTAGTCATTAATTGAACAATTCTGTTACTTTTAGACATTTAAGTATAAATTACTTTTTTTATTTCTAAAACTTGGATCTATTAAAAGAAAAAGATAATAACATTATATTGGTATACAAGTGTTGATTCTAATACCTTGCGTGAAATAAAAAGAAATTGTTAATGATAATACAAATAGTAAATAAGTATATGAAAATTGAATGTAGATTATATTATATTAAATGAATTATATTAAAATGTTGAAATTTTTAAAAGACAATATTTAATTACAAAAATTTTTATATCACATAAGATTGAGATATAGAATAACATTTCGTAATTTTCATATGAAGATATATACTTGTATAAGATCATGTTTTAATATAATGGTCTTACTAAGCTGAATGTCTGAATAATTAAACAGTAAGGCAGTATAAATACTAACAAAAACCAAGAATTATAGTTTTGATTAATTGTTCATTGCATTTTATTCTTTGTATCGCTAGGTTTTTTGTCTCCATATTCTTTAATCAACATTAAATCTGAAAACATATTAAAAATTGTTATTCATATATATGTCAAGACATTTTAAGTTAAAACTGACTGATGTTTTAGTATAATTTGAATGATATAAGTTATGTAAAAGTTATATCTTAAAAGAAATTAATTGAGAAATAATATATGATAACTACAATAATTCTAACAATAAGTAATGATATTCTATACATATTATATAGATAAATTTTTGAAATAAGATCTTCAGTTCCAGAAAATACTAGTACCAATTCTATTTAAAATTTAATGATCGTTTTATTATCAAAATTAGTATTATTTGTACTTTTAGTTTTTATAAATATTGTTTTCATTGTCAAATACTATAAGTTGTCATGTAGTATTTGCTTAATAAATTTATTTTCAATTTATATCTATAATTTTTTATTTATATTGATTTACTTAGTAATAGTTTTGTGGTAGAATTAAATATAAAAATAAAAATAAAAAGTTATTTCTGGAAATATATATTAAATAAATATATGATGTGTATTTATAGACAAATCCATGCAAGCATCCGATAATATTTATGCGAGATGTGGAGTTTGAACACCTGCAGTCACTTTTGGAGTTCATGTATGCTGGAGAGGTTAACATATCTCAAGCAGAATTACCTACATTTTTAAGAACTGCTGAGTCTCTGCAAATCCGTGGCCTCACTGACTCTCAAAATAATCAGCACAACAACGAAAAGGTACGTTCTAAAAATTTTGTGGATATTATATGTTGTACACATTATACTTAATATAAGTAATTTGAGATTCTTAAAATAATAATAGTGGTAATTACTTTTATTACCTCTTTCTTCAAAGGGTTTGAAAGACTCTGTATCCTTAAACCTTACAGTATCCTTAAACTACCTTATTAAATACTTTAGTTTCTACAACCCTATTATCTAATCGCTTTATCGATTATATTACTTTTTACCATTTAAGATTCTATAGGCTTGGAGTGTTTCCAGAACTTCCATTTCCTCTTACCTTCTATTTCATGCCAACTATGACTTTACTTATTTATTTTGCTTTCATAACTCTTTTTTTAATGTTAATGGTAATTACTTAATACAATATTATATTAAAGAAGGTGATGATTTTTGATACATTAATACTAACTTTGCTTAAGTAATAAAATTATTTATTTATTACGTAAAATTATATAAAATATATATAAAGTACATAAAAATATTGCTGTGACAATAATTGACAAGAATATGTGAACAAAAAATTACTGTGCTACAATTATTATGATATTAAAATAATTACTTATTTCGTTAAAAATACTTATTTAATTTAAATTTGTCATTTTTAGCATTTGAAGACAAACAACATACACGCATCAAATGGCCGTGGGCTGATCTCACCAAATTTGGAGGAGGACCGCAGTAAAACTCCACCAACTTCAAGTCCTCCACCATTAAAAAGGCTGTGCAAACGAAGTGATTCGCCTCAAATATCTAGTCCAGTACCAGCTCCGGCGGCCTGTGCAACTGGAACGCCACGCACACGGCCATTAATCGAGCCACAGGTTCAACTTGACTGTTATAAAGATCTCGATATTGTTGAGGTTAGTTTATTTTCTATTATAGTTTTATATTCATTATTTAAAGGTATATTTCTTGTACTTGTATAAGCATTCTTGTATAAGCATATAATGAATACAAATTTCAACAAATTTTGGAAATACATGAAATAAAAATGCTAAATTTATCTTCTACAATTTTGTGATAACTTTTTTACTGTAATAAATAAATGTATATCATTAATGAAAGACGATCAGTATTAGAATAAATTTCAGTTTTTAGAAAAAATAATCATAATAATTTTTGTGTTTTAGCCAAAAATAGAATTACCAGAATATGGAAGCGATGATGATTGCTCTCCAAAGCAGGAGGTCAACACACTGCCAAGTGGTTTTCTTAGCCTTGATGGTGGCATGGAAGTTTTGCCATCTTATCCACCTTCCTATCAAGGTAATTACGCAGTGTGTGTATGTTGTGTATGCATTAATATATTAGTATTTAATTTATTTAGAATAATTATCAAAAATTTGCATCATTTCTACAATTTCATAAAGATTATAAAATAAATTTTTTTATCTTTCTACAATAATTTACATTTTTGTAGGTGGAGGAGCAGGAGGAGGAGGAGGAGGTGGAGGAGGGGGTGGTGGTTCACTAGAAGGTGGGATGCCAGGACCATCTCATGCTGGTAATACGGAACTAAATCAAGAACAACAAGGTAAGTGATCGTCCGTCCCAACCCTAATTTTTTGGTAGTTGCGAGCACCATTACAAACAGCAACAACCTAGCCGATCATGTCGGACAGAATTTTTTGGATGCGAATATAAAGATGGAAGGAGAAGGAGAGCCTCGGTTTGAAATGGTAAGCTCGTGTAGCTCGGTAGCTCTTGCTAGGCGGTAGGAGAGAAAGGGAAAGAAAGGAAACAAAAGGAATGTGTGTATGTGAGAACGAAAGTGAGAAACAAACATTAAGAGAGACAGAGTGTAAGGAAGACAAAGTGAAGAATGTGTAGATGAGTGTGGGTGAGGGAGAGAGAAAGGTAAAGAAGAGACATTTGACACTCGGAGGCGATTTTCTGATTTTATCCAGGGGAGTGCAGTTTGCGGCTGTTGTGTGAGAAAGTCAGCTGCGTGTACATATATACTCGAGCTCTCTACCTGTCTATATTATTTGCCAGAATTGGAGGTGATACTAAAAGATAATAATAAATTTTATGTATATTAATTGTTACAAAAAGAGAACTTTATACAGCTTGCGTTACTTTTGATTTTAGTTAAACATTATAATTTATTTTTTATATTAAGTTTTTTAAATTAAAAGTTGTTTTAGGTTTACTTAAAATTGTAAATATAATTATGATAAGTTCAAGCAATAAGAACTGAGAAAATGAGGGAAGAAAAGAAGAATTTTAAATGGTTAAATGTAAAGTCCCTCCGTCTGGTAAAATTGCCTGTCCGTTGCTTCTATGTTTTCCGTTATTGTCTTTCAGAAGCTACGCCAATTGGAAATATTGGATAATTTTAATTTATGATTTTTATTTCCTTAAAATTCTTTAAATTATAATACTTTAGAGTATATAAAATATTAAATCAATTCAGATAAAACATTGATAAAATTTGAATTTATTTTAATTTACAGTAGGTGTTTATTATTTTACATTATAAGTTTTTAATATTTTATATTTCATCTAATTGGCGTCGTTTTTCTGTGTACTCATAAATATCCCATGGCAGAACACCCTAACTTGAAATATATAGCGAAACTGTTGCTTGATGCTAAATTTTGTTATAAGCTTCTTGGTTAAGGTCAGTGTTTAAGTACGGTGTTGTAATTAAAAAAAGATTAATATCTCTGGCTTCACTAATCAAATTATGTAGCAATATAAGGTTTATAATATAATAAGTGATTAATTCCCAAAAAAATTCGGTTGCTATTAATTTTGAAATTTTCATATAAATTTTCAACGTATGATTATATTTCTGTTACTTTTTATTTTAATTATAATACTTCTCGTTTAGATAAACTATTCAAATTTAAATGGTATTTATTTTTATTACTGCAAAGTTAAATTGAAATTATTTACAATGTAGAATGCAGAACAAATAAAGAAAAAAAATGCATATTATAATCGCAAAAATTATTATTTGTTTTTATTTATCGTTATTGTTTTAACAGTGATAGCAACTATATACGATTATATATCAATAAGATTTGTACGTGTCAAGCGAAAATTTGTAAACGTAAAAGGGTGTTATTGTCAAGAAACATTGTATAATAATCTTGGAGGATGCAGCGCGAGCTCTCACACCTCATGTCCCAATAACACACGCTTACCATTTGTCTCCGATGTGTGCGCGTTAATAAACGCGCGATATCGTTGTACGCACGACAGGTAGTAATAGGATCAACCAATATATTTTTTCTTAATTTTTATAAAACGAACAAGTTATCTTTTATTCACTAATAAATATACAAATGAAATATATGAAATCATACATATACAAATTCAGGAAATATTATTTTGATTTGATACTTGATTTGTTATGCTCTTGATTATTTTAGGCTAAAGTTGTAAGAACTTTGAACTATTACCAATGAATAGAATTTAAAATCAAATTACGAAATTATTTGACTCATTTACTTAAGATTAGAGGTGGTAGTTTTCAATGTTGCAATTGAACATTGAAATTTAACTACATTAATATTTTTACACTCAAAATAAAATGTTATATAATTGTAATTGATGGGTTAAGAAAATGGCACTTATTGAAGTGTTTTTATCTTTTTGGAGAGGAGATGTAATAATTTTGGTATAAACATTTACATAATTTGTGTAGAAGGAATTGTACAAAAAGTAATATAGTCGTAATACATAAAAATTGATATTTAGAACTCTAAGAATGATCCTATTGCTAAATTAGAAAGAGTATATAATAGTCGTGTGGCTAGGGTTTCTTAGCTGGTTGTTGCTGTCCGGTGGTGGCTGGCAAATCGGAGACCCCACCCATAAATCCATTCAATAAAACAAAACAAAAAAAATTAACTCCCTTCTCCGTGCTGCCTCTACCGGGTTAGAGCAAGTTGTGTGTGTGTTGCAGCTGACCTACGCAAACTGCACTCGCTGGACCCACGCCCCTGTCCTGTCTGCAACCGCATGTACAGTAACTTGTCGAACCTACGTCAGCACATGCGCCTGATCCACAACCCTCAGAGTGTCACATGCCCCCTCTGTAACAAGCCATTCAAGACCAAGCTCTACCTGAAACGCCACCTGGTCAGCTTCCATGAGCTCAGCGTGGCAGACAGGCATCGTCAAGAAGAAATCTACCAACAGCAACAGCCTAAAGCGCAACAGCAGACTGGAGCGCAAACTCATCTACAAATCCAGGCACAACAAACAGATAATGTTAAATCCTTTTCTACGCCCAGAGTTTCTATGGAAGAGGGCACAGCTACAGTAACTCTGGAAAATAAATCAAGAGTATTCCAAGATGGTGCTTACGAGGTCAATCAGACCAATGCCGAATCTAAGCACTTTCAGAGCAGCATGATGCAATTTGATGCTGCATACCACTAATGCGCCTTAGTTTCTTCGGCCCATTTGTGATAGCTTTTTGGTTGAGTAGGCTTAACGCCAGTAATTTCTGGCAACCATAAACTCCAAATGGAGATTAATATAGTCTTTTGAAGACAGATTAAGGTGCAGTGAAGAGATTAAGGGTGTGTGCTGTGATGGAGAGCATTAAGAATTTATAGAATTCTTAATATTGAATATTTTTATAAGATTACTTATCAACCACTCTATTCTTCATAGCAAATGCTTAAATTTAGAATTTCTTATTTCTTATTTTTAATAGGTATAAAGTAACCATATCTTACTTTTATTTTTTTGTATAAAAATGTAATTCAAAGATTTTGTGTTTATTTATAATAAGTGATATAGTAGTAATGATTATTAAAAGTCTTTAGAGTATGATACGAGTATGAACGAATGGAATGAAGTTTTAAATATTAATCAGTGAACAATGATGATATTTTTTAGTTTTAACATTTTTAATTCTATTCTTTTTAATTTATTCTATTTTCATTATTTGTTTTATCATAAGTATCAAATTATTTTTTTAATTGTTTTCTTAATTATATTTTTCTAATGTATAAAAGTAACAGATTGTATAATGCATATACAACATATTTTTCGAAACATTGATAAATTTATTACATGTAAAAGAGTTTAAAGTTTTTACGTTTTAAATAATAATATTTATTAAAATATAAATATTATTTTTAAAACTAAGTGCATTAAAAATTCAGGGTCTCTTTATTAGAGCTTAATAAAGAAATTATTTATTAATATATATATTAATAAGAAGATATAAGTTACTATTACAGCTTAATAAAAGCACAGAAGTATTGAAAAATATATAGAAATATTTGGAAGCAAAAATTGACAACAGAGCTTGAATTTAAAATTTATATTCTATATATAAAGAGTATTCTTAATTTGTTCAGTACAGCAATATTCTTTTATGATTTTTTTTTTTTTTACAGCAAAAAGAATTCTTTCTTTTGCTACTAATAATAGTAAGATTCATTTTTTTAGCTACAAATCATTCGCAACTGAAACTTAAAAATTCTGCTCTAAAGATTTTTAACGAAACGACTATTAAAATTAGCTTGTGAGCTATCCATCATACAGCACTTTGCTCCATAGAATAATCTTTTCACAGTGTCTTACAATAACTAATGAAACAATAGTCCTCCGAAGGACAATTCGCAAAAGGTGCCGTGCCTATTCGTCGTAAGGAAATGCGAGAATATTCCTTAAACAAAAGAAGAAACAAGAGAGAAATCACAAATAACCGCCGCGAGTGGAACAGCCATCCCACCTCGTACTGATTATTCCGCGAGCCAGGATAACTTGTTGTTTTATTTGATGCTATACAGTGTTATACAGACTACAGATATTTACAACGATATTATATTCTTACAGAGGATTATATTTACTTTATCGATTGCGTCACACGACTGGGTGACACGCACAGAAACTCCCAGGATGACGTACGAACATATTATAATATATTTTTCACCGCATAGCAGTTTAACGG
The DNA here is from genome assembly GCA_014825825.1 of Bombus turneri. Taxonomy (NCBI): domain Eukaryota; kingdom Metazoa; phylum Arthropoda; class Insecta; order Hymenoptera; family Apidae; genus Bombus; species Bombus turneri. Next base: position 3,822,673 of record CM026116.1, read on the forward strand.
TGCAATAGACAGCCAACCGATTTTACAGCTCAAGCAGATTTACAGAGGATTTATTATTGACAGTTATCGATGGGAAACCACCGTGATGCAGCAGATTGAATTTAATATATTATAAGAGGCCTGTGCCCGAGATGGCTTTTCTTGCGAATTTTTTTATATGCTCTAATGTGATATTACAGAGCTGAATTTATCACTTTTCTCCATAGTTTTAGCAAATTACGTATAATCCAACTTCTTTGGAATTTCTTTTAATTCTTTGAAATTACTTTTTAACATCACCGTAAAACATTGCATTTCTGTATTTTACTTTCACTGCTGTCCTTTACTACATTAGCCAATTATTTTTAATGGTATTGATTTTTGAAATATTAGTTTCTCCATTAAGTGAATTTCTCGTAAACAGTATTATTACTTTTATTATTCTCATTTTGTCTCTGTTAAACAATGATACATTTGGAACTTTAATGTATTGATATTACAAATTAACTATATCCTTAGAAAACATGTATTACTAATTTAGAAATAACGGAGTAGTTTGTCCCAAGTGATTTATAGAGTATTATTTTATAAAATGTATTGCTTTATCGATCAGCAATTTATTATTTAATAACGTTAATCATATATTTTACAATCTTTAATCAATCTTTTTAGATCAAGTTGAATTTTTTTCTTTTTTATTAATGCTTTATTATATGATAAAACTTCATAGTGATAACAATTTATAAATATTTTATTATCTTAGTAAATGCGTTTAGTAGATATCTAGTAGGTGATTTTTGAAAATACTTCTATGCAAACTCATTATTAACACGTTAAGTTACTGGTTAACATAAGTGACATGTATAATTAATGAGCCTGCCTACTTTATTAAGCGACACTAATTTTTATACACGTGTTAAATTTGTTTGTCAGTATCTTAAAGTATGTAGATATTATGATACATAGAAGGTGAAGTATTTTATATTTTATTTCGGTATTGTAGAATATTTAGTTTTCTCAGAACTTGTAAAATGTTCTGTATGTATTATTTCAAGAGAAAAGAGGAAAGATAAAGCCATCTCAGTCACCGCCGAACTCCATAGCCATAGTACCACACAGTACAACTCAGGATCTTTTATATTATATTTTACAGATGACAATAGTTCCGTGAGCGCAATGTTCTCGACAAATGTTTCACTATATACTTTACGTTAGAGTCTAAAATTTCCATCAATTTCATAGTTATTCAAATTATTATTACCCAAGTATTAATTTTCAAAATTGTCAATCTTCTTTCTTTTCTATTAACCAGATCATCATTTGAATTTCATTCTTTCCTTTTATTTTTTATTTCATTGATTTAAACATTGAAATATTTAATTATTGAATATAAATATCGAAATATTTAAATAGTGAAATATCGAGATTTTTTTTTTTAATCTTCTTAGCTTCTTACATGTTGCGTGTGTAATTATAAGATTGTTGGAAGTTTTACAGTAGACTCGGAGTTCGAGGGAAGTGGAAACGTTTCTCGAGTTGATCGCGCCATTCACACAGGCTCCTTACCTCACGATTTACAATCAAATCACAGATGCAGCTATATATTATTATAATAAGTATATTTACATACCGTTTTACAATAGTGCCGGGGTCGCAACGACTGCGACGAATCAAATTTTTTAAAAACGCCAGACTCATTAACCACGAAAGAGATAGGAAAACAAACTAATTCCGATATTTTCGTCTCGCACGTGGACGGTTTTCATTTCCTTATTGTTACGCACTTTTTCCGAAGGTTTTTCTATTCGTTTTTTAACGCGTGGAACAGAGAGCTTCGTGCCCAGCGCATAGTTTTTACTGACTCTAAGATTAGAATATAAATGTTGCATATCATGTTATTAAGATTGTTGTACAGACAGCCTGTTGCAAGCCTCGGTCTACGGTTCCTCCACTAACACTGTACTACTTCGATTCTTCTTCAATATTTTATTCATTCGTTTCTTACATCTTCTTAATGATTATATATCTTTTGATCATCATATGATCTAATCTCGTTATTGAGTTATTTTTTCTGTTAGAACATAGCTTGCTATAGACATTTAATCAACAGAATTGTCATTTATTTTCTTATAGCAATCTTTCTTATAGCTTCAAAGGAGAAACTATTCCAGTTTCAATTTCCAGAAAACAACTAAATGACTAAATATCGTTTAGCTATGAATTTTAGATACATTCCATTAATTGAATATCGTTTGTGGAAAACACTGTGAGTGTCAGAATGGAAAACACTTGGAATTCTTTTACTAAAAAATGTTCTACCTACCAATGAGGATGCTGTAGCGTAGGATTCAAGTGCAATGTCCCTTTCTAAATTGTTATTAATAATGCTCAAAGCTGATGTGACAACCTCATCTCTATACAAAAACATATGAATGCTAATAAACAGCAGATAATTGTTTTCTAGCTTTTGTTATGTCATCTGTCTTCATTCGGTTGAATGGAATATTGAGTTTCCTAGAAGATACACTTCTCTTTTTCATGAATTTGCACTATATTAATACTATAAGTTCTCTTCTCCCCCCGAGAATCTGTTGCTTGGCACTTGCAATGTTTTCCATGAGCACTTGTCGATTAGGTGATACAGTAAAGTCTCCATAAAAGCTGAGAATTGGCAAAAAGAAAAGAAAAGAAGGAAAGAGCAACTCGACTTATTCATAACTGTATGGTGTTCATTTCAGCGAATGACAAGTATAAATATGTGTAGGATTTCAATAACTTTCAAGTAGAGTTGTTACTTGTGAGCAGACTGAGGATTTATGCAAATTCATATTTTTTTTTTGTTTCTACAATTAAAGAAACGGAATCTAATGAAACACTTATTTCAATTGCTAAATATTATGACACTATATTTTGGGTATCTCTCATATTTTTCCATATCTTATGCTTTCCAGTTGAATTCTAATTGTGTAAGAACCAGCAGTCTACTTATGAAATGCCTGGGTGAGAAACATCAGCACCAAGCACATGACATAGTTCTCTTTCTAAACTTAGTTATTTCTCTCTACAGTTTGTCCTATTGGATATTCGGTAAATTCTTCCATATTCTTTATAAATTATCACTTGGATGACTATTCCTAGTAGGAAGAAAAAACATGTCATCTTGTATCATTTCATGAGATTAGCTGGTTAGCAGGATGCTTATTTTTTAATCTTCATTTAATCTTGGCTTTGTACGCCTGCAGGGCTAGTTGATTAGGACACTGTGCGACTCTTTTCTCACGCTTCGTTCCATTTCTCTTAATTCCCTCTTGAATCGTTGGTAGCCTAATTGGCTGTTTCCTTAGACTTTCGCTCCTGATACACTGCGCTGCATTCGCAACTGTTCTCAGCGCGGTTGATTGCAATGATTCAAATTTAGCCACGTGCTTTATCACTGTTCTTGTCCACAGAGATGAGATAGTTGAGAGTAGAGCTATCACTACTCGGATGCTTGCTATGTTTCACTCGAGTGCCCTACTCGTGTCACGGGCCTTCACAATGTTTCTATCTATGTGTTTTTGGTAGACAATAAAACGATCATTTTAAAGTAGACATTTTTAGTTCTGTACTGCTGCTGTTAATGCTGTAATGCTGTTAGGCTATACGTTAACGATATTGTCAGCTGTTGGAACTACACGTTGAGAGCTTGCAGACTTGTATACACAAGTACATCTTGGCAACTTTTGTTAATGTGTTTTCAACAGCTGGAAATGTATGGAAATGTTGAAGCCAGCCAGTCTACCTGCTGAGAACGTTGACTTGTTGGTATTTCGGTACAAAAATGAAGATATTTAATTTAGATATTCGATTGACGCAGAAATATAAATTATTCGAAATATTGTAAACATTGGGTGACACAAGTAGAGTGTTCAAGCAGGTTGCATCAGGTATTTTTCTGAGTATCCGGGTACCTTATTGGTCGGATAGGACTCGAGTAAATTTTTGTTTTATATTTTGAGACGGTTTTCTTTTTTTTTTTTTATTTTGTGATAGTCGATGATTGCTTTTTCAAGTATAAGAGAAGCCAATATAATAGAAAAGTAATTTTCTTTATCTCGAGACAGAACCTCTCGAGATAGAAGTTGGTAATTGGCCTTTTCATGTAAAAGAGAAATTCCAACGTAACACAATGCGATTGGCGAGAAATTTAAAACGAAGAAGTTTCGTCGTGACGCTAGTGTCGTCTCGCTGAAACGAAGACGAAACAGATCTTCAACGCCTATGTCTACTCACATTTCCCATATATTTTCCTATCTCTACGCGTCGATTTGACGTATGAACAAAATCATACATTTTTAAAAAAAAAGAAAACAATATAATTATACGCTGTTAATTTATAAATGAAACCATGAGATACACATTTGCATAGAATTTATAATGTTCAACATTATATATATCATCACATTTATTCCGCGCATCTTTTACACGTGTGCTGAATTTTGTCTGTACGTAAACCTGCCGATCGTTCTCTTCTTTTATCAAACTTTTATCAAATCGAAGAATTTGCATCAATTCATCTCTTGGCATTGTGGTCGAGAAGAAAGCGACTGGCCACTCCCTGTGCCATAAATAAAGAGCTTTCAGTGACTTTGCTTCAAAATCGCAATAAAAGCAACTAATTTAGCCATTGAAATTGTCCAATCACATTTTAAGACAGTTTTTAAGTCTCTGCTTCGATGCAACATTTTCTATGTTGCAACATGTTTTTGTCGATTATCAAGTGGAACTGCTGACGCTATCTGTTGCCACATTCCTTGTTGCGTATCCGGTAGAACCAGCGATGCCCTTGAAATTTTGATAAGTGGTCTACCACTAGATCCGCCTGTTTCCAATTTCTTGCAAGTTGTTCCATCGACCGCAGTTTCAGTATCACGAACCACGTTCAAATTTTGCAGGATCTGGGAATGTTCATGTGATTCTCGGACTTGGAATCGCATCGGAGACGCATCCCTTTCCTGCTATGGCGAAAATCCCGGGAATCTTCTCCTTTGCTTTTATATGAAGATTCCTCCGTTTTGTCGCTTTCTTCCGATTCGAAAATCTGAAATTCATCCTCGTTTCCAGATACTTTGTCTTCATCCTCTTCACAGCTGGCGTGTCAGAGCACTGCTCGCGTACACTGACCATCTTTTGCAAGATGTTGTTTCCTCTTCTATTGTATTGGCAACTGAGTGATTGCGGATTTTGTTATTGGGTGATATTGACAATATAAATTTATTATTCATAAATTATTAATTATTATTTAAATTAAATAAATAGAATAATATTATAGGTAATTTATTTTTTAAAAAATCAATTTTTTACAAATTTTATATTATATTTATATTTATAAATTTCTTACAAAATTAATTTTATATAAATATTCAATTATATATATATATTGTGATTTATAAATTATTTCTTAAATTTCTTAAATTTAGTTGTCAAGCCAATAGACATATTCGGACTCATAGAGAAGGGCAGTTTGTGAAAATTTGAAGCGACAAGTTGTATTTTGCAATAATAAATTCACAATGATTCGCGACTTCACGATCATTTTACTGATACCGAAGCACTAGGAGCTTCGAAAATGTCTTCATATTGCGATTGCAATTGGTTGCGCGATTTTTGCAACTACGCGACTCATATACCGAGTTTCTTTTCTTCTTCTGAGGCTTATTGCCCTGTTCTGCCTAAGATTTTCCAAGGTGAATACGCAGCACACGAAACAGCATTTCACCTACTCGAGATTTGAGAAATTTGAGAAATTTTGTATGGTCGCTGTATTCTTCATATTCACTTCCGGCGTTCACTTTTGTCAACAGTTGGCTCGTTTATCGTGTTCATATTTCTAATTATATTTTTATACTATATTGTTAAATTATTATTAATATTATTTAATTATATTATTATATTTCTAAGCCAATTCACCAACTCACTTTACAATTCCGTCAAATCGACGCGTATCCGTAGAGATAGGTACACCAGGTAGAGAACTTGGAAATTGGAAAGCTTCGAGGAAAATGAATTTGTATGTATATAAGTCTCGTTGAATGGATAGAAGTCGATAGAAACCGTAGAAGAAGAACGTATACGGTTTGTGTAATTTTCCTCGTGAAATTCGAAATGCGTCAAAAGGACGCGCGTTCCGTGAAATTAGCATCGAAGAGAAGTTGACGCGTCACGTTACTTGCGTCGATGGTTCAAAGGGGAATCCCGCCATTGGTGGGGATAAGCAAGCAGCAATTAAGCGGCAGCTACTTGCGAGCAATTATGGAGTCTTTACTGTTAGTCCAATTCAATTAATTGATATTTTTACTTTGTTTATTAATAACATCGAGTGACGCCTGTCTTGAGTTTTTCGATCTAAAACACATCTGCTAGAAACTTTCGATTCACTTTGTTGCAACGTATAATACGATGATTCGTTGAAAGTGTAAATTGTAAATATTTTGCTACATTATCAGTTTCTTGTGTTCTTCTTTATTCGGATATATTTTCTTTTTTTTTTTAAATTGAAATATATTACATCATACGTTTCGACACCTTCGATTCACTTTGTTGCAACGTATAATACGATGATTCGTTGAAAGTGTAAATTGTAAATATTTTGCTACATTATCAGTTTCTTGTGTTCTTCTTTATTCGGATATACTTTTCTCTTTTTTTTTAATTGAAATATTACATCATACGATTCGACACCTTCGATTCACTTTGTTGCAACGTATAATACGATTCGTTGAAAGTGTAAATTGTAAATATTTTTCCTACATTATTAGTTTCTTGTGTTCTTTATTCGGATATACTTTTCTTTTTTTTTTTTTTTTTTTTTTTTTTTTTTTTTTTTTTTGATTGAAATATTACATCATACGATTCGACAACTTCGATTCACTTTGTTGCAACGTATAATACGATGATTCGTTGAAAGTGTAAATTGTAAATATTTTTCTTACATTATCAGTTTCTTGTGTTCTTCTAAATTGAAAGATCACATTATACGATTCGATATGACAGATTTTGATGAAAATATTAGTTCGAAAAGATCGATAATATTTCCATTGCACAAATATTACACGGTCTTTGTTTCACGACAGAGGATCAGTTGTGGTAGCAATTTGATTATTTGTTTACAGAATAATCGATCGATTGGCTCCCTAGACCGAGATTCATGTTCATATACATATATCATACACACACATACAGCACATAGGCAGAATGAAACAGCGAGCCACAGAGATAGAATACATAGAATGAGTAAAGCAAAGAAACTGAGAATCGATGATTTGAGACAAAACGAAACGAAGCAGACAATTACAGGGAAGTCATTTTTCTAACTCGCAATCTTTCGCTGGGCATTAAAAGTGATATTAACGATCAGCCGATTAGTTGATTGATTGATTAATTGATTAATTGAGACATTCCAATAGACAATGCAGTTTTTCCATTTTTCCTAAACAAAGAGAAAGAGAAACAAAAAAAAACCGCCGAATAATCAACAAATTACTACGGAAAAAAATTAACAGTAAAACCGAAGAAATTACTGGAAAATTCGTTATCTGGGAAACGTCTAAGTCTGGAGAAAGCACCTTTTCGCACCATTTATTCCCCGTGTTCCTTTTTCAAACGGTTTATTTGATCGGTGGGCGATTTGAAAATTGGAAAGTTGAGATGCTTGTTCGAGTCCGAGGAGCGAACATGACAAATCCGAAGTGGAAAAAGAAAAAAGAAAAGAAAGGAAAAAGAAAAAGATGGGGAAACGTCAAGCTAGAAATTAGAAATATTTTTGAAACTTGAAAGGGTCAAGGAATCTGGGATTTAGAAAGTTGGACAAATTTTCTATTACCGGCGAGGTAATAACTTAGAGCAAACTAATGAAATTGTCCTGATCCAGATAGGTTTAAGGTTGCAATCATTTCACGAAATTTTACTATGCAGGTTTCTATTCGAAAGCCATGAACTTTCTAATTTTCGATTCAACTAGATTTCCTTTTATCAGTCGAAGAAACAAAAGAGTATAGTCAAAGATTCGACGAGTAGCTACGGATGTTAACATTCCCATTTTTTCATTAATATCGATTCGTTTCGCTTATTATTTATTTTCCTCGTTATTTATTCCGAATGTTACTAACGATCATTCGAAATATTCGCTGGATGCATTGGGACGAGTTTTTCCCATTCAACTTTTAAGTTTCTCTTCGTTCTTGTCCTATCTGACTCCTTTTGTTTTCGAAGGAAAGTGCATTCGCTTAGTTGTTGTACATATTGTAAATTACAGCGATTCGTGTACTCGACAGCTAGTAATTAACCATAGTGTTAGGGCTTAGGGTTAATGAAAAGAGGAAGGAGATTGGTTTCTCGTTCGGAACGCTATATAATTTTTCTATTTGGAAAAGGATGGTAGTTAGCTTGTTTAATTATTCATAAGCATAAAATCTAGTCAAATTGAAGTTTTGCGAAGAATTCACGAGGTTCGACAAAATTTCTCTGACGTGTCAAAAAAGGAAGTTACGTTGCTTCTCGAGTTAAGCTGCTCGCTGAAGCGTCAAGCGCTTTAAACTGAACTCTACGCTCAAACTAAAGTATACGATAACAGGGAAAGTAATTAAATAAGGCAAGTTGAAACTGCTCTCTTTTTGAGAATTCCAATTTCTCTTTAACCTTATAATATTTCGATAATTTTGCAAAATTCTGATCAGCTCATTTTGGCAGGTTCATCAATGTAAACGCGTCGTGGCTTGCTGGGAAATTTGAAAGCTTCTCTTGAAATACTTGGAGCAGCGAAGCTTAATGTGAAAAGGCAGCTGACGAAAGTTAAATTTGCATCGAATAAAATACAGTGGAACCTGCAGTACTTGAATTAGCGGAGAGAATTTTGATAATATCAAATATTATATTATCACACGAATGAATAATCCAATCTTCTCGATGAAATTCAAAAAATTCTACTTAAAAAACGATACCGCTAGTTGTTCGATTATTTTTCAATTTGCATTTGCAAGTATTTGTCGTTGCCTCCTGTAACGATCAATCAAGCAAACGATGAATTCCATCAGGAAAAATGTTGTCTTTAGACGCGTTATATCGTCCAATTATATTGTGTTTATGCCTCAAATCGTTTGATTAAGAGATCTTTCTCTAATGTCATAAACATTTCCAAATAAGAAGGTTTTTGTCGTCGTCAGCTTCACTGTAATCTTCCTTTTTCTCAACACGAGGACTTTAAATGTTGATGATATGATTTATCCAAACTCCAAAACATCTTTGTACGCTACATATATATTTGCGTCTCTTTGTTGCTGATTTATTAGCATTACTATACAACAGAGTATAGATATTTATTTTTCAAGTCCATCGAAGTTTCTCTACTTCTCAAAACACGCATGTTTTTGCTTTTCATTATATCAATTATATTACAATCAATTTATATTATATTAATTGTACATCTCTTAATGTTGTAAACGTTCATGATTTTTGCAACATTTCCACACCTTTTTCTGACTTCTCTAGCAGCTTTCTTTCCTCTTGAACGCTCAGTGCAACGCATTTGCCCTCTGACTAATTTGCTCGTTGCACACAAGATATCCATTTTTTGTTATTATTTATTTTATTATTTAAACACGTTATATATATAACAATTTCATATCACTTTCCTGTATACTTATATATATACTTTTAAAAGTATTTTTCTTTGTATTGTTCTAGTATATTCTACTTTCAAAATTATTGTTCCATGAACAATACTTCTGTCCTTCGCTATTATACATCCTGTCTACAATTTCATATCACTTTCCTCTATACTTATGTATATACTTTTAAAAGTATTCTTCCTTGTATTTTTCTAGTATATTCTATTTTCAAAAGTATTGTTCCATGAACAGTACGTCTGTGCTTCACTATTATACATTCTGTCTACAATTTCATATCACTTTCCTGTAAACTTATATATATACTTTTAAAAGTATTGTTCCTTGTATTGTTCCAGTATACTCTACTTTCAAGAGTATTGTTCCATGGACAATACTTCTGTCCTTCGCTATTATACATCCTGTCTACAATTTCATATCACTTTCCTGTAAACTTATATATATACTTTTAAAAGTATTGTTCCTTGTATTGTTCCAGTATACTCTACTTTCAAGAGTATTGTTCCATGAACAATACTTCTGTGCTTCGCTATTATACATCCTGTCTACAATTTCATATCACTTTCCTGTATACTTATATATATACTTTTAAAAGTATTTTTCTTTGTATTGTTCCAGTATACTCTACTTTCAAGAGTATTGTTCCATGAACAATACTTCTGTCCTTCGCTATTATACATCCTGTCTACAATTTCATATCACTTTCCTGTAAACTTATATATATACTTTTAAAAGTATTGTTCCTTTTATTGTTCCAGTATACTCTACTTTCAAGAGTATTGTTCCATGAACAATACTTCTGTGCTTCGCTATTATACATCCTGTCTACAATTTCATATCACTTTCCTGTAAACTTATATATATATATATATATAAGTTCATGGAATAATACTTTTGAAAGTAGAGCATTTGAGTAACTTTTAATCTTTTTTTTTTCATTTATATCATCCTCGAGTCTTTACAATTTGTTTGCATGTGAACATTCGACAAATTAGACTGACGATGTCGTTATTAACTGCACACGTAGTAGGCAAATTATTGGACTGATATTTGCATAATTCTTGCATTTAGATAAAAATATTTTTGTGGATGTTAGGGTGCTGCAGGTTCTACCGTGTGGTCGATAAGAAGCAACTGATTAAACGACGATAGTTGAGTGTGCTTGCTCTTTAACCCTTTGCACTTAGAATTTCATTTCAATCTCGTTAGCAGCAGCTCCCAACGCTTTTAAGTGTTTTATTTAAAATTTACTTTAACTAAAAACTAAGACAATTTAAATAAATAAAGGAAGAAAGAAATTCACTTAAATATTAGAAAATACAACAATAGTGTGAATAAAACTGGTATTTAAGTGTATGATATATCTCGAAACAATTTCCAGGATGCAATCCTCCTTTTCTTTTGCACGTTTCACAAAAAAAGGTGGCACTGAAAGAATGTCGACTGAGACTCTACAAAGAAGCTCCTGAGACTCTACAAAGGAGCTCCTGAGATAAAGACAGATGTCGAGTCACACTCGACATAGGAGTGCAAAGGGCTGAGAATACAAATTTGTACATAGCGTTTTTCGATAGTTTTACCTGGCAATTCCGACAACAGTCTGATGAACTCTCAGATTAGTTAGTTGATCGGTGCAAATGCTGATGTTTTGCTGGAAAATTTGGAAAATTTGAAAGACAAAATAGCCAAGCTTATTGTAAAAAGGCAGCAGGCTAATGGTAGATTCGTTGAATGTATAACACACGTTTATTATTATTTTCTTTTTTTGACACGAAGTGTAGAACCGAAGGGAAAGAGAAACTTAAGGTGAAACTAGGTGATATACTAAACGAACCGATAAATTTTGCAATACGAGAATGAGAATTACTGTATGAAGAATTTCGTAGGTAAGAGAAGTATAGTTCACTGAAATTGCGACCGTACAACTTACTAATTACCAATATTACGTATTAAAAATTAATCTTATATCTCTTCGTTCTTCCCTATCTCTTCTTCTTCTTCTTCTTCTTCTTCTTATTCCCTTTAAAATATGTACGTCTATCACTCTTGTATCTAACGTAAGGAATTTTCTACTCGATAGCGTACTCAAACGACCAGTATTTCACTATATTTTTTAATAGTGATTTTTATAACTGTAAAGGTGAGGTAGTCGATAGTGCAATCTTTCGAGCGTAAGTGTAGTTAGTGCATCAGTATTAAAGTGAAAGCATAGGGATATATGCAACTTTCGTGCAATTTTCTATAATTATGTTTTTTTTTTCCTTTAATTTTTACGTGAAATTATCGATAATGTGATTCTTAGAGCTTCTTTTAATTAAACGCGTACGCGAATTGTACGAAAACAATTAATGGATCGAATAATGCTGTGAGTCTTGTGTAATTCGTGTTTGTTAAACGTTCCATTGGAAATGTGATTTCTTTTTTTTTTTTTTATCTTAGTCTTAATTACTCCTCTCGTACTAATTAGTTTTTATATTTAGCGAAGTTAGGATGATAAATGATCGAATTACGAAAATATAGATTGCATTTGCCGATTAGGTTGGCGATTTCCTAATGAGTGACAGAATACGAACATAGAGCATTGCAAATGACTATTATTAATTGCTACTATTCAAAAATAGATTACTTTCTGTGAAAAGAATCTTCAATTAAATTAATCCAGAAAATTTGTAATTTAAATCACGATTTATATTCCCGGTCATCTGTTAACGATTCACTTTAGTTATTAATTATGTGGAATGGGTAAAAACCCAATAAATATAATGAAGTAATTTTGCGAAATTTCTTCTCGTGAAAAATGTGTAATTACATTTCGAACTCTAATTTAAAATTCAGGTCTTTCAATTATGGGAACATCTCCCTCCCTCTCTCTCTCTATCTATCCCTCACTTTCTCTCTCTTTCTTGATTATACAATCTATTGAAATATTTTCATCTTAATGAAATTTCTAATTTCATTCTTTATCATCGTAAATCGTACTTATAGTTTAGTACGATTTGAAGGAATATCATAATTAGCTTTAAATTAGACGTGTAAATATTTCCCTTGAATTATCAGTCTTGCTATGGTTTTTGTTTATTCAAATATATATTTTATTTGAATATAACTTCTAAAAAGAAAAAAAAAACAAGTTGACATGAACCATTTTACTATGAGATAAAGCACTATAAAATAAGATACCTATCTATTGATATTTATCTAAAAGTAAAGTAAAAATTATCTGGTTAATAGCCGAGCTGTATATTATTGCTTTCTGCGTTGGATAAGAGCCCGGTTGCTAATTTCAGTGAAAACTAAGTCGCCGAACGAGAATCCAAAGTAATACAAATCACATAATGCGACGTTTTTTGCAAATCTACTTGGGTCAAATCCTTTTCACTTTCTTTCCACAAAATGTGAGACAAGTTTCGTGTGAAAGCGAAAAATCCTAATTGCAGACATTTTCACGAGAAACATTCTGACAAATATTATCAGGAATTGCTTTTGCAAAAAGTGTACATTGTTGCTCCGTAAACATTCCCACGGTGGGCAAATGTAAACTTAGCATCTCCATTGGCAACTCCCTCAGACAATTGAACGAAGTTGTGCTTCTTTGCAAAAGATTAAATCTCCTCGCAACCTTTTTAGGGCTTTTCTAATGTAAACATTGAAGCAGAAGATTTTTGCAATAAATAGAGATTATTGTTCAAAGTTCTTTTTGGAAAAAGTAAACATTTTTGGATATCGAATGGAGAAGCAATTGGGGCTACTAATTTTTGCAAAAGTCACACGATGAATATATAGAGAAGCAAGGGAAAAATTGGAATTTTTGGTAGTTTAGGGAATTTTTCATAAAGGAAGAAGTATGTTTCTCCTGAAAATAGAGGATGCTACTGATAAAGAAATTAATGATACTATTATTACTATTAATAATATTCTTTATTCTTAATAATAAAGAAATTATTGAAGACTACTATGTTCAAATGTTTGTCAGGTTTCTGAAAAAATGAATGACTTTAGCGGGAGAACTAGGGAGAAGTGTCTTGCAGGAAGATTAAGAACATTTAGATTTTAGAACATTCGCAAAGAAACTGAAGAAAGTTAGAATTGCAATTTTTTTGCAACTACGTATTCAGAGGGGAACGCTGAATATTAAATTTTAAGCCTTTGACAATTTTGCAGCAGTCGTTGCAAATATTGTAATCCCAGATTTTTGCAAAAAATTACAAACATTAGATGCAAAAGTTTTTACCTAAAAGTCATAAAAGTTAGATTGTAGAATTTTTACGAGAAACGAATAATAAACAGGTTTATAGATTTTTTGCAAAATGAAAATGAAGGAAAAGCCTTGTTCAATAACCACGGGAATTATCACGTTCAATTTCTGTGGAGATTCAAATGGGAAATTATCGGGTACAAAAATGATTTTAACGGCAATGTGACATTCCAGATGGAAATATTTTTCAAAAATGCGAAATTGACCTTTTTTTTTTTGCAAGAAATCTATGAAACGAATTCGTTCGAATAATTAAATAAATTAAAGAATTCCGTAAATTACGCGCTCGTATTTGTATTGAGGTTATTTCTAAAATTTCTACAAGGAGTGAACAATATGAAGTGAAGAGAAATGAAGGAATTGGAATTGAAATTTTTTATGTATTTTCTCATTCAGAACAAAACATTGCATGTACATAGAAGAAATACACTCCGAGTGGATTTTCTTCGGATTTTCTCGCTTCTGATGTAGAAATTTTTCACGCTTTAATCTAAGGAAATTTATTTATTAGAATCTATTATTATAAACTGTCCCGAGTGACATAGCGTAGGTATATAAAAATAAGAATGATTCATAACTATTCACACGAACGACTGAATAATCGATTCCTTTCCTTTCTTCGCTATTCTAATGTGAATGACAAATGAAAATACAATTTTGTACTTAGGAGTCTGTCTAGACAGATAATTGCGGTATATCTGCCGAAATCAACTATTCCTTGTATGTACCGTTAATTTTAATTTCAGAAAAGAAACATGTATGTGCTTGTAAACGAATAATTTTTTATCTAAACGTGTAGTTTGCTTTGAATTCATTGTAGTTGCTTATCAATCGTGTTACGCAGGATGAGTCAGAACATGTGTGAAGCGCCACAGAAGTTGATTTAGCACGCTAAAATAAGAAGAAAAGTTTATGTAAAAATATGCTCGATATGATTTTGTTTTGGAGTAACAGTAGTTTCTACTGGCAATCTTTCAATAAGTGTTTTAAAGCGTTTATCTTTAAATTACGTAGAATACCTTTTCCTTTTTCCTCTTCCAAACGATTTCCCTCCTTTTCTGCATTTTCCACCTGTAATTAGCCCGTAGCTGCCTCCTTTTCCTTCCTACTGAAGATATTCCGCTTTAGTCACCGTTCTATGTATTTTTATCCACATTTTCTTCTTACTTTTTCATAGAGAATCAGCTCATGTTTACGTGCTATACGACCGGATCTTTGTACAGCAAAGTTGTATAACGCGTTAAAAAAAGACGCGTTACACAACACTTCTGTGTAACACGTTATACAATTATGTTACATATGCAGCAAGTTATATGTTATACAGCGAGCGTCGGTAGACTTTGTAAGATCAAGAGATCACATTGCTAGGCACACTGAGAACATTGGTCATATACATATGTGTATGGCTGTTCACAGGGTGTATTAGTGCAGCAGCGACAGTTTCAGCACACTAAAATAAGAAGAAAAGTCCGCGTGAACGTATATACCCTGATATTGATCTCGTTTTCGAGTGACAGCTTCTTTTATATTGTAATGGTCGCTTACCTATGTTCAGATAAATTGCTCCAAGTCATCAGAGATACAGCTCACATAGAAGCATGAATGCATCGCGTCATATATCGTCGAAATTGTCCCAACAGTTTACGCGGATTTGTCGGCAACTTTGGTCGTCACACTGACAAAGAATTTCAGCACTGTCGATTGAAGTTTTATGGACAAAAGATTTTTAATGTCTCAGAACTAATAATCGAATGGATTCAGATCCGGAAAGCGAGCTGGTCAGGAAATAAGACCAGCACGATCATTCGCCAGGAAATTGTCGATCTAAGCAATGCCTAGCATTGCAAATTAAGCTGCAATTCGAAATTCCCTCTTATTTTGGTGTACTGTATCCTTTGGTCTACTACAACCTTTGTCGTAGTTGCCACATGACTCATGACTCACTGTCATGTCAACTGACTTACACTGTATATTACTTTGTGAGTCGACATTTAAGAACTTCTACAAGCTTATTCTGAAACTCACTGTTTTAGGTTATATTTTATATTTGCTATGGCGAAAGCGGTGTCTCTGATTAGCCAATCATTGGAAGCCTGTTCTCATTGGTCCAGTCGGGACCGGATGACCGGAAGACAGTTCTCATTGGCTGGTCAGAGGCACCGATTGGTCCATAAAGAATGTGCACATAACCTGAAGTACTAGGTTTCAGAATATCCAACGAACAAAATGTAAACAGTATATAAAATCATCGATAATTCTAAGAGATCAACTACGATGAATTCAAAAAACCGTTGTGTATGTCCTAAATCGTTTAATTTGCTTGAAACTTTGTAATTTATTTTAAAGTATGACATTGTAGCTTTCATCGTAGTATTATTTTATTACTTTCTGTCTAACTTCGTAAACGGTTACGTGATAAATAGGAGATAAGTATTAGCTTATTAAAGTACTAATAAGTGCATTTTTCATTGCATTTCTAGTGTTGTCTCTTTGAGAGTTGATCATTGCCCATTTACTTGTAGCACAAACACTGAATCTTTACGATTTGTTTCGATCGTAACAGAAAGGTGGATATTCGAAGAATGTGTCGTACAATATTTTACTAAGTAATTGCTGAATAATTGAAGAATTAAGACGAGCAATTATCTGTACAGATTGAACTACGAAATAAGAACAGAGAGCAACAACTGTATGGATCTTTTGCAGTTCGATGTAATGTTTTGTTTATCGCTGCGAAACGCAAAAGCTGCGTGTATTTTTCTACGTTATTTTGCAAACGTAATTTATAGAAAACATTATGTTCGAAAGTGCGAAGTGTCGACGAGTAAAACGTTTTGTATTCCACATAATTGTAAACAATAAATAATTAAGCTTCTGTGAGTTTGCCAGAATAGAAATGGAAACGTATTAAACGTCAATCCTTCTTTGTATACGAATTAATTATTTATTGTTGAAGGTAACGGATGTGAATTAAGTTTAAACGAATTTAACTGCAAATTGTTTAAAAAATCGATCGACAAAGTTCCTTTCTCGATTCTCCATGAAATCGCTTAGCTAACTAATTGATCGTTTCTTTGGTTAATTGATTAACCGAGGGAAAATGATTACCGCGATACTTAACAAAGTGTTTGATTAAATGATTGTCCGATCGAACGTCGTTTATTCGGAACAAGTTTCACATGTCCGCGAATTTTCTGTATAAAATTCTGTTAAACGCGCTCTAACGAAACACTCAAATGTTTCTGCGTTATTTTGAGTTCCTATCTTATTTAATTCTTCGATCTTATTCTTTAAGTTGACAATCGCGAACGTAAACGACCGTATTTTTTTTTAATTCGACTTTACGACGATTTTTATATGCTTACATTTATTTCTGAAAGCCAGAGGAGTGTAGATATTTTTAGTTAACGATTGATTATATCACTAATCTACCAATAATTATTCCGTAAGTCTTTTTTTCTAATAAAATATGTGAATATTTGTTGGATGATTCTTTCTTACATGATCAATATTTTCCTAATTTACCGTGTGCATTTCAAATCTCATGACGCTACACATTCGAAATGTTAGGAAAACGTTTCAGGTCATATTTCATGGAATGAAAGTCACATTTAAGAAGCAATGTAGCCAAAAGTTTTTTTTTTGCACTTTAATAAAGATCCATATCATTTAAGAATACTGTTCAATCCTCCATGGACAAATCTAGCTTTTGTAATAGAATGTTCCCTCATGTACTTTCATTGCTACCGTCGCATAATTTTATTCTTGTGTTTTCAATTGTGTCTTGCACAATTACGCAAAACAGATAACTGGGGAGACACGGGAACGCTAGGGAACCTAACCCCAAAATTTATTTCTTGATATTTTGATCTTATTAACCGTTAATTAAAGTAATATTTAAAAGAATTAAAAGATCTTATTAATTGATCTGTAAAAAATATACACATACTACCAATATCTGTTTATGGAAATATCGTGAAGTAAACTTTCGAAACTTGTAAAAGAAAAAAAGAAAAAATCATTTTAAAGACAGAGACAGTGTCTTGTAAGAGACAGGATGGGACGCACCTGTTGTTCCAAAGGTTTCCTTTTTTTCCAAGGAAATAAATGTGCAACATTTTTCGTTTTATATTATTTTATTGAATTATTTTGTTCCAATAGAACAAATTACGTGTGATCCATTTTCTTCTAAAAGCAATAAAATAATATAAAACAAAGAATGTTGTGCATCTAATATTT
Source organism: Bombus turneri (assembly GCA_014825825.1). Classification (NCBI taxonomy): domain Eukaryota; kingdom Metazoa; phylum Arthropoda; class Insecta; order Hymenoptera; family Apidae; genus Bombus; species Bombus turneri. The sequence goes on from CM026116.1 coordinate 3,840,808, forward strand.
CCTTATTAAATGAAAGAAGCTTTTGGGACAACCTAATATTTGGGTGTGTTCATTGTTGTTAGACCAAATAATAGGCTCTCCATTTCTTTTAAATGAAATATTATTCCTTCCACGAAAACACAGTTTGGAAGGGTTCTATTAGTTGAGAATATTTTCGAGATAGACCCAGATCTATGTGCAATGTGGTTTTGAGAACATCAAAGGCTGCAGCTGCTTTACCATTTATAGCAGCTATTTCTTTTGTACAATTGCTTCCACTTTGTCGCTCTGTCTTTCTTCTGTACGTATATTGAAATTGCAGAAGCACAGAAATTTTATGTAAAAAATTATGTTAGTTTGCTCACGAACAACGTTCATAGCTTAAATAACTTAAGCAATTGCCCACTTGATAATATTCCAGATATTCGATCGAGAACAGTCACTTACCTGTTGATGTTCAAACGATGGTACAAGATAACATCAGGATCGTTAGAAACAGAAAAATAGTCGATGAACGCATGAGGGCGCCATCAACTCACTGTAATTATCGGTGTTGTGCAAAAGTCTGTCTGTTTTCAGTATTTCAGGAAGCACAGCGATGCAAAATAAACGACAATTCCACGTTGCCCCATATTCTTCTTATTGTACCGACGTTCTTTGCAGAGTGGCAATTTGTAAACGAATTTTTAACAATTTTTAAAGAATTAGTGTTAGTGCAGAGTTAATTTGAAACAATATTTCCAATTAATATATTTCGAACGAAATATATCGAACACATGGAGGATTCAACTGTAGAAACACTTAACTCGTGATCAGTTTGGAAAAAATTTTTCCTGTCGACAAAATCGTTTTACATGTATCCGAATATAAAACTTAAAATGAGGTTAAGTCAGAAAAATTATTGTAACTACCATAATCGATCCATTCTCAACACGAGTAAGAAGGCACTTCAAAAAAATAGAAAAAAAATTCTTATGGTGATTTCTGCAAGGAAGTATATTGTATTTCTTTGCATAAGAATATGTGTTACAAATTTTGTTGCATCCATAAAGCATCATCCAACAACCAGTTAAAAAGAACGAATCTGTCAGCAAATTTATCGATTAATCGTCTAGGTAACTATGTTAAGTACTTGTACTTTCGTTTCAAACTTTTACAAGATCAAGCTTCTTTTCTCGAATGTAAACGTAAAAACAAGACTTAGAGAAACAGCTCTCTGAACGATGGACAGCTGGTTTCGAAGAATTAATGATAGATATCTAATATAGGTAATCACCGGGCTCGGGATATCGACACACATACACATGCAAGTACGTAAATGTGTTTACAATTTCTGATGATTTAGAACCGGTGCGTTTGTATCGATATTCCGATCCACGTTAACTGTATGCGACCTTTTAATTGTCAGCGCGAAGATATCAATGAATAAAGATATTCAAATTTGTACGTCAGCTTCGATATAGTTATTTCACGTTTCACATTTCGATTATTTAGTCGGTTAGAAGCTCGTCGAAAGTTCGAGCAACGATTCATGTTTATTATTTACGCGCCGACGAAAGCGCGTTGATTTCAGTTTTGTTAAGTCTGCTTCTCATCTTCTTGCGAAAACGCGAATTTCTGCGCAGTCATTCAGCCAGATTTATTGATCGGGCTAGAAGTTTCAGCCGCGTTATGGCTCGTAGTTGAGCTCTTAATTTTCAGTTCAATGTTTTCCACGCATACGCTTGCCAATGATTAACACTTTACCGACCGATAGCCGATTAATCGGTCTTTTGTCGCCGACGCGCACCGACTGACAGCCTATTAATCGGCTTTTTGTCGCCGACGCTCACCGACCGACAGCCTATCAATCGGTTTTTTGTCGCCGATAATCTTTTTCATTATTTGAGCAATAATTTGTTATTTAGTACTAAGGTACCGTACTTAGTTGCGTCAGTCGCGTTGCTTTGTAAGCTCCACAGTTTTATACCGATTTGAAAAACTTACTGTTCGCGATGAACGAAAAGAATGGTATTGGAGAGTCTAAAAAGAAACAGAGCCAGCGCTAGGGAGAACCTGCGCCTAAATTGCCGGTCGGACGTGCGTATGCTGTTGAACCGATAGCGGTCAGTAAAGTGTTAAGTAACAAATGCTTTACTTGAAAACTTCTTTTCAAACAGCGACGATCAATTTAATGCTTGAAACAAGCAAAGTATATTTATGAAACGTCAGCTTAGGTTTAGAAATTTCTTTCCATTTGTCAGGAAAATTTTCAAATATTTCTATTCCAGGCAACAGGTTGTTCGAAATGTTTGCGAAATATTATTCAGATATTTGTAAGCGCGTGTCCCTTCAAAGCCACGTTACTCGGCTATTTCATCCCACACTTCGTGTAATTACACGAAATATTGATCGAATTATGTCACTGTAAATATTAACTCACCTCGTTACTTGTAAATCGCCTTCAAAATTTTATTTTAATAATTTAATCTAATTTTTATTACCTCTTAATTATCATATAAAAATGTCAACATTATTTTGATCGATTTACAACAACATCGATGCGTTGTTGTTAAAAGATTTCCCACTGTCGATTAACCATGAAATTTTAGTAAAATCGACAAAGTTTGCGTATTTACGATTTTGCAAACATATCGTTCCGTTTCGATTTTATTTTAATTTTAAGTTCCCCAGCGTAAAGTGTTCAGCACGAAGATCTCCTTCAGCGAAGTTTATTTAAACACGAGACGAACATTTGTTAGAAACGAACGAATTTCTATCAGCTTTATTTAATAAATATTATCTTTCGAAAGTTGTAGACGCGAGATATCGTTGAAAACGGATATATGTGTTTTATGGGGAAACCTGTAATTTTCTGGAACATCACAGGACTTGCTGTTACAAGCGAAGCGTACTTTTTGAACGATAATTACAGGCAAACGTTCTTCCCCAACTTTCTCTTTCTCTTCTCCTCATCGCTCTTTAATTAAGACAGAAGAAGAACCTCCTTCTGATTGGTCTTCTGAATTTCACCCCTTTTTCCAATTAAACAGTTCTCCCCTCTTTTTTGTTTTAAATGTATTTGCGAGATTTGTCATTTCACAAGAATCTGGAGAAATACGTTGGTAGACGAGTTACACAGACTGGCACAATGGCAATTTCTATTATATCTGTTTATTATTTCGCGTTAATTGGTCTTAATGGAAGCTTAAAAAGTGCGAGCGAAAGGAGCTGCACTGAGACATTGAAATGCTTGAGAAGTACACAGTTTGTGGTACGAGAGCGAGCTCGCCAAACGTTCGCATAGAATCTGTTTATCGTACAGAATGCTATCGAAAGTACGAAAACGAAGACACGTAGAAATGTGTTCAACATTTTCAGATCTCAAACTCTCGTGTGATCGTCAGATGATTTTGCTACACGAGTGTCACATCCGTACGATTTGCAAGTGCGTTTTACGGGTCTTGCAATTTGATTGGCTGATCGAATTGAACGACTTGCGGTTAGATTTTGCGAGTTGATTGATCAGTTTGATCAGCCAGCCGGAACATCGCTCGATAGAAGTGGAAACAACGGGGCCAGGGACCCTCAGTTTCAGGTCTGCGCTGAAGAAGCAGATCGCGATGGCCAGGAAACGCTGGCACGAAGTGCAAGTGCAACACGCGATTGTAAAAAAAAAAAAAACAATATTATGGCTGTTTTGTTATTTATTCAGTTAGTATGACTGATTTACGTTTATTTAGTAACAAATATTCGAAATAAAACGATAGATACAAATATGTGCAAACAATGGGGCTGCCAGGTTATTTAAGAAAAGAAAGAGGAGGCTGAGAGTTAACAGAGCTAGCAGAGTGTAAAACTTGGGAAAAATTGGGAAAATAGATACTGAGGCTAGGAGGAAGGAAGAAGGTGTGATCTGTGCGTGGATAGATTGGGAGGAGCCTGTTGTACTCTCAACGACTGCAGTCGGTAGAGGGAAACGAAACATCCTCCTACCAAGCACGTGGTCAGGCAAGCAGAAGATTAGCAGTTGAGCTGAGGAGCCGATTTACACGAGTCATTGTTGATACAGATCTTCATGTGACAGTAAAAGTCAGGATAGTTGTTCTTGTGACAGCGTAGCACGAAGCAAGCTCAACGTCATGACAAAGCGAGTCTAATTTTCAAGACGAAGGTGGTATCATTTAGTGTCATGAGTGTGAAAATCACATCATCAAATTTAGGTCGTATCTACACGTGACACTAAGTCGTGACTTTGGAGTCACGAGGCTGAAAGTTAGAACAGTACATTGTGTTGCTGCCTGTCTGCCTCTTAGAGAGGAGCTTCGTGATTTTGTACCATGTGCAAATGTACTGTCACATTGAACTGTCACGTGAAAATGTACCTTTGGGCCCAGTTTACACCTTTCGGGTTTACGACACGGTATCTTTGAAGCTTGCGAATACGCTTCTGTTCCAATCACGTGAGTTTCTTTACCTCTGCCAACTCGATTCGTTGGAGGGAGTACAGAGCACGTGACAAAGGACTGCAGCGAAAGCGAAAGAGGTGTCAGGCTGGAAGACGTAGTAAGCGAAAGATGGGATAGGAGGATTGTAGAATGGCTCCAGAGACTGCAGGAGAAAGAGAAATAAAAAGATAGTAAAAAGTAGATCAAGGAGAGTTTTGAGCAAACAGGCAAAGGTATAATAAAAGAGCAATTAGTCTTGGAGTAGGTCGGAGTCAGTATGAATGGGACAAAGAAAATGAATGAATCAAAGTGCTTGGGTGAGATAGCTTTGTAAATATAGACACAGTAGAACCTCAGTTATCTGAACTAATTGGGGGAACAAAGATGTTTGGATAAAGGAATTTTCAGATAATAGGGTAGTTAATTCCCTTATGTTTAAAAAGAAGTTTATAGTAGTTTAAGAGAAGTTCTAGATATCTGAAAAAGCACGTACATGTTAATAATAGTAATACAAATAATAAAATTAGATGGGAAGACGTTCATCTTTGAAGATTCATCTTTCTGTGTATTTCACAAAAGGATATGTATACTAATAATAACAGAACGAATAATGAGATTAAATAGAAAGGTGTTTAACTTAGCAAGTTTATTTTTGTTTTTTATGTTTCAAGAAAGAACATGAATATTGATAATAGCAATACAAATAATGAAATTAAATAGAAAGGTGTTCATCTTAGCAAGTGCATCTTTGTTTTATATATTTCAAGAAACAATATAAATATTAATAATAGGAATACAGATAGTGAAATTAAATAGAAGGATGTTCATCTTAGCAAGTACATCTTTGTTTTATATATTTCAAGAAAGAATATAAATATTAATAATACCAATACAAATAATGAAATTAAATAGAAAGGTGTTCATCTTACCAAGTACATCTTTGTCTCATACATTTCAAGAAAGGACATGAATATTAATAATAGCAATACAAATAATGAAATTAAATAGAAGGATGTTCATCTTAGCAAGTGCATCTTTGTTTTATATATTTCAGAAAAGAACAAATTATAATAATGACAATACAAGTAATAAGATTAAATAGAAGGATGTTCATCTTAGCAAGTACATCTTTGTCTCATATATTTCAAGAAAGGACAAATTATAATAATGACAATACAAGTAATAAGATTAAATAGAAGGATATTCATCTTAGCAAGTTCATCTTTGTTTTATATATTTTAAGAAAGAATATAAATATTAATAATGCCAATACAAATAATGAAGTTAAATAGAAAGGTGTTCATCTTACCAAGTATATCTTTGTTTTATATATATTCGCGATTATTTTATATCGTAATTTTATGTGCCATATAAATGAGTATAATTCTGTGTTTACACTATTTCTTTTCTACAAAATAAATATTTGTATTTGTTTGTAAGTGTATCTCAAAATTGGGCTCACTTATCAACGTGTATTATATATCGATAATGATATTGCATTTAGCTTTGAGTTTGTTTCCGTTCCGAGTAATTTCTCATGATGCGCCTGTATTTTGAAAATTAAACGAAAGCATTTTATTTCGCATTTTTTGCTTATTCCTGCAGGTAGAATAACTTGCTGGTGATTATTCGAATTTATGCAGATAGGAATAAGCGAGGCGCGTGTGTATACGTTATGCGTACTTATAAAAATTTCAAATTCCAGTTTCAGTATTAAAAGTTCACCATCTACATTTTTACTTTCCCTTTACTTCTCGTACCGCGTTTTTCTATACTTTTAAATATTCATTACGCTGGCTTGGCCATTATTTAAATAACACATTTGGGAAACAATCATTTTAGTGATACGTTTTGCGATATTTAGCGATCTAATATTTGAGTAGATATTATTTCAAAATAATTATGCGTCAGTTTATTCGAACAAGCAAATAATTTTCCTTAAAATAATCTTAAAATTTAGTTCATTGTTTAACTACTAAATACAATTTTTTTATTTTATTCCATATTTCATATTTGGATAAATGTTCCTTGAAATATTGTCTTAAATAATTTCTCATCCAACATTGTCAATTACGTCAGAACTGCTGATTTTGCTGTCTCATAGGTCACACAAAATTAATAAATAATTAATATTAAATATTAATTAAGTAAATAATAGAAGAATAATTGGAATTATATGTTTATGTTGTATAATTATATGTATATATATATATTTCACAGATTAAATACTCCTCCGTTATAAAATAATTCACGATTATGCTATAACCCAACTGTATGCAAAAGATAATATCTTAATTTAATATTAGAATCCAAATTATTTATTCAATCTGAGAAATTTAACTAAGATAGAAAACTACTTGAAAATCATTTATTTGATTTGAACATAAAATAAAGTTATTTCCCCTATGTTGTTTCTAAGATGCAAATAATGAAGTAGATGAAATATTGGCTTGGCAATTAAGTGATTGCGGATTTTTCAATACCACCTAATGACAAAATCCGCAACCACTTAGTTGCCAACACAATAGCTCATTATTTTGATGATTTTTATGCAGCTACAAGAAATATGAAAGCGTAAAAATATGCGGAATGCGCATGTGAAAAATATATGAATATTCAGTTAGTGAAATTTTTGCTTAATTTTTTTAGTTGTGTTTATAACTAAAAATTTGCATATGTAAATATCGGGTCTGACTGAAATCGCTGACACAGATTTTATTGACGCCAGAGCAATGATAACTTTGACTGACAACCACTGTGGTGAAAGTGTTAACCGATAACAACAATAGTCAACATAAAGTACAATCAGTTTTTTACTGCAAACTCGAGCCAAGTATGAGTTTGGTTGAACGCAGTGTTTTTTAAACTTTTTCCTTCTCTTGGCTCCATTTTGTCCGGGAAAATTTTACGCGACGCTAATTGTATACGTAAAATACACATACAAACGAGCAATTAATAGATAATAAATCAAAAAAGTTTAATTTTAAACAGTGCGAGTTATATTTCTGATTTTATCACTTAGTAGCATTTATTAGGATAAAACTAAATTTGTTTGTTTAATTTTGATAAATATGCTTGTTTATTTTTGGATAAAAAATTAAATCTTGGTCAAATATTTGATATAACAGAGCATTTTCAAAGTTTCTTACGGTTAATTGAAATTTTGATTTCACAATCGTCAATGACGAAAACGTCGTTTTGCGATAGACATGTGGTATAAAATGTTATAAATGTGTTTAAGACTATTTTAGAAATTATTGCAAGTTCTGTTCTAATTCCAAGCCAAAATTCATTTAAATGATTTTTTAAAAGCTTGTGTTTTATATCTATGTCGATTAATAATCAGATGAATCCTTGATTCTTTAATGACAGACGATTGACATTTTTAATCTCACTGGTATGTGACAGATACAAAAATTGTTATAGCCTCATAATTCTGTTCGATCTATAGTTTAAAAAGCTCTGGTTCAGAATATTGTTCCAATCTACGTTCTGGCTTTGCCAAAACATTTGCTACGTGTGTGATCGTATTAGCTCATAAAGAACCAATTTTTATACTATAATTAATATAATTGTCTTTACTAAGCGATATAATCATACATTTCGCAGATGTATGAAAAAGTACACTAACACAGTCTAGAAAGTAGACTACTGTAAATCTAAACCAAACTTGTACTTTGGTCGAGTTTGCTATAAGCAATTGGTCAAGTTCTGTATCGATCATTGACAGTTCTTAATATATACCATCATTGGTTGAAGTTCTGTTAGCCAAAGTTGTTGTAGATCAAGTTCATGAATTGTGAATTATTGTTGGTGAAAACAGTGTCTATGACTTCAGTGGGACGCCAATAATTCACTGGCATCAGACACTTGATCGACATCAGACAGTTGATCAACTGTAGGCATTTGATCGACAACAAATACTTCATCCACTGCAGACACCTGATTAATATCAGACTTTTGGCCTACACCAGGCACTTGATCGACACCAGACTTGATTGATACAGGGTATTTGACTGACACCAGACTTGAACGATACCAGGTTCTTGATAGACACCGGACTTGATCGACCCCAGACTTGATCGATACCAGGCATTTGACTGACAACAGACTTGAACGATACCAGGCACTTGATCGACACCAGACTTGATCCATACCAGGCATTTGACTGACAACGGACTTGAACGATACCAGGCATTTGACTGACTCTAGACTTGATCGATACCAGGCATTTGACTGACTCTAGACTTGATCGATACCAGGCAATAGACTGACACCAGACTTGATTGATACAGGGTATTTGACTGACACCAGACTTGATTGATACAGGGCATTTGACTGACACCAGACTTGATTGATACAGGGCATTTGACTGACACCAGACTTGATTGATACAGGGTATTTGACTGACACCAGACTTGTACGATACCAGGTTCTTGATAGACACCGGACTTGATCGACCCCAGACTTGATCGATACCAGGCATTTGACTGACAACAGACTTGAACGATACCAGGCAATAGACTGACACCAGACTTGATTGATACAGGGTATTTGACTGACACCAGACTTGAACGATACAAGGCTCTTGATCGACACCAGGCACTTGATCGACGACAGTACTAACCGTTAGCAATAATGATCGAGATACATACTTTCTAGGTAGACAAAACTAGATCGTAGTTTGCTGTAAACAAATAGTTAAACTCTGTGTCGATCATTGTTGTAGTCGGTTAACGATGTCGTCGTTTAAACCTGTTGTTGGTCGGAGTGGTTGTCAATCAAGTCTGATGCCGGTGAATTGTCACTGGTAAAAGCAGTATCGATGAAATCTATACCAGTAGTTTCAATAGGACCTTAGTAAATATCCACAGTCTACTCATTATTTAAAATTGTTGTTTTCTATCTTCGTTTCAAAGAAATCTTGCTCAAATCTGTAATGTACTCTATAACGGCGTTTGCTAAAATAAGAAATTCATAGGTTCGAAATAAAGAAATTTTATTGGATTATATATATATGTATATATCTATATTGAGAGAACATAACATTTGAGAAACGCTATATGAAAATACTTGTTCAGGTCGAAGGGTACGTCGCGGCAGGCCGCGGCTTGGAACAAGGGGTGGAAAACATGGATCCCCGTCTATACAGGGTAATTCGCCATCGAGGAGTGAGTGGTTACCCTTGGATATGAGAACTACACCTCCTGCTGCGATGCCTGCTTTCCGTGGTTTCGAGGAGTCCTCTTCCGATGGCGTGGTAAATTTTCATTGTTCTTATATTTTTTTCTCCTCGTTCATTTCATTTAAGTTCGCATCATTTCTAACCCAGGCTTAGCCCAATTTTTTTATACGACTGCAGTAATTTCGAATGATCTATGCAAATTAATAAAATAAATTAAAGATACGGAATATTCAAGATTAATGGCATTACTTACGTTGTCTTATAGAGAAGCAATGTTGCACGTATCACTGACATGTTTCACTTACGTGCACTCTGCACGTGTTCATTTATTGGGTTGGTAACTAAATGATTGCGGATTTTGTCATTAAGTGGTAATGACATATGTAGTAACTTACAGAGGTGTTTTGTTTTATCTAGAGCAAGGATAAGAAAGGATGGTTTATTCAAAGTTAAGTTCAAGTTTATTCGTACAAGCAACACTTAAAACAAAACTGACTACAATATCGTCGTACGTCTTAACACTCGGCTTCCAACTTCTCAATCGCCCAACTCAAACTGCTCCACTCAACTCACTCTACTCAACTCACTCTACTCAACTGGCTCTACTCAACTGACTCTTTTTTTTTTTTTCTGACATGGGGAAATTCTCATGGACGCCCGGTCGCCCTCTGGTAGGCGGCGGGCAATGTCGGACTCTTACCGACTAAAAACCCCACGGTGGTCGTCCCAACGGTTCTCATGAGCGTCCCAGTTCCTGTCATTAATTTGCTCCCAGGACGCTCCTTTGTCGTTCTCTCCCTGTGTTGTTGTGGGAGGCAGCCTGGTTAGTTTGGCAGCTAGGGGGGGGTGACCACCCACCCCCTAGCGTCTCGTTTCCTGTGCCGTCGTGCAGTTCCGGGGAGGGAGCCAGACCCTCCTCGGCTTGACGGTTTCTTCGCCACGTTCTTCTATGACGGCGGTGGTGGTGGTGATGCCGCAGTCTCACGGCGGCGTGTCGTTGTTCCTCTTCTTCCACGGGTTACCCGGGTGGGGTCTCCTCGCTTCTCCCTGTTCCTCTCCGCCCGTTCCTTCACTAGTATGACATGCTCGCAGAAGGTGCGGACGGCGGCTAACTCCTGTTGTCCCCTCGCCATGGCCTCT